>QEPC01008438.1:688892-701739 GCA_003113815.1 Sphenodon punctatus | reverse complement strand
CAACCCCCCGACCCGTTGAAATCCCAACAGGTCGTTCCCTTCTGACTCTTTCGGCGCCCTCCTTCCCGAAAGGGTTCATTCATCGGGGCCACACACCCCCTTGCCAGGGTGTGTCCACTGTCAGTCCTGTGTGTCCCGACCGTATTAGACATGCACTCAAGCCATAAATCGGTTGCGTACACATCCCATCTAATTCCCGGGGTAATTGCAGCCCTTTTCCTAAACCCCTCGTCGTAACAGAGCCACGCCCCCGGGCTCCCGGAGTCGTATGCCCTGCGGACGATGTCAAGGTATTTGATCAATTCGGCTGCCCGTTCAGGGGCAGCCTGAATCATCACACCTATTAGCACCGAAAAGGCGGCAGACCAATTGGTCCAGTTCTTCTCTACCTTCGGGTGCTTGAACCTTTCTTTTTCCTTCTCCTTCTCACTCGAGTTAGGATCCAGCACCGGTTCAGTGTATAATAGCGAGAATACGTCTACGTACTCCCCTTTCCATATTTTATCCCTCGTGTGTTGAGCTAAATGTGCCCCCACGGGTGCCCCCACCGCCGCCCAGGTGCCAGGCTCATGGAGTGTTGTTGCCGTCAAGTTGCCCCTGTCTTTACATGAACTGCATGTCTCTGACTGTGACGTAACCGTCGCAGTGCCTAACTCCTTATGTGGCATTGCCACCGAGGCATTCTGGGCAGACGCCTCAGCCCTTACGTTGTCCTGGTCCGGCCACGGCACCCAGGACCCGACCCACCCAAGCCGCGTGGCCGCTTGGAGGTCTGGCTGTGCTGATTGCCCTTTGTTCCCAGCACTTTCTTTATTCCCGCATTGGCACTGCTGGCAGTGCGCACACTTACCTATGTTCTCCTGGCTGGGGCCTGCTCCCTCGTTCACTGCCGGTTCTCCGCTAGGCCGGGCTCGTAGCTCCTCTTGCTTGGCCGGCCGTGCATCTGTTGGGGCCGGCGCTGTTGCTTGAGTTCCTTGGCCTTGCGCGTGCTGCCTCGCCTCCTGGTGTCGCCCCTCTGCCAGCTCATCCACTTTTCCCTCAAGCGCTGCGAAGCGATCCATAAACGCGTTGAGGGTCTCCAATACTTCCCCCTCGCCGGGGCGGAGGGGAAGGCCTCACCGGGGGCTGCCCGGTTTGGCCCAGGGGGGTCTGAACCTCCAGGCCCCCCTGGCCCTGCACACTCACGGGAGGGGGAACTCCCCACGCCATGGGGTCTCGATCCTGCTCCTCCCTGAACCTCGCTGGGGGCTGCACCGTTCGCATGCTGGCCCTGAGTCCCCTATTCCTTGCATCCTGTTGGTCCACACAGGTTGTCCCCCCTTCCACTGGCTCGACTGTATCACCCTCGTGACTCCCTTGCGCTTGTTCACCCGTGACCGCACAGCCCTGGACTGATTCAGCAGCCACTCCTTCCCCTTCCCTGGCCGCCCTACCCCCTTGCAGTTCACTGGGTACCTGTTCCCGGTTCGCCAGGCTGGTTAAGGTGCTTTCGCAGCCGCTCATCCGGGCCTGCAAGGCTTCGAGGACCTCCTCAACCCTTTTTGCCAGGCCCTTCTTAGCAGGGCCCTTGCCCTTCTTTCCCCCGCTTCCTTTGCCCATGGCCTGCCCCTCCTACACTTACTTGTCCCTCTTACTGTGGCTTCCTCCTCGCCACTCCCTAGGCCAGTTCCCCAACCGGCCTCCGACAAGCTGCCTTTATGGCCCCTCTCGAGCCTACACTCGGGGCTATTTTTCCCTTTTCAATTGTGGCTCCCTTCTCCTTACCTTGACTGTAGAGTCTGCTGCCTTGTGAGGCCCCTGACTCTCCCACTGGCCACTTCGCTCTCAGCTCCCTCGTAGCAGCCCCTTTTTGAGGCCTCTCACTCCTTGCCTGCCCTGTGCAGGCCGCCTAGCTAAGAGGCCGGATGTGGGCAATGAGGCCAAGTGGCTATGAGGCTCTGCTGCCAGCTATCTCTGAGGCTCCTGTTATAAGCCCCCGTTGTAGTTCGCCCCCCTTCACATAGGCTCACACGAGCCAAAGACCTTAGGCCCTATTCCTTATCCCCGCACCCCCAGCCCCGCACGCGATTCTCTTTGAGTGCAGCGCTGACACGCTGCACTCACGTTGCTGCCTGGGCGCGGAATGGCGATTCCCTGCCGAGATTCAAGATGGCGGCCGCGAAGTCCCGCCTCTCGCGAGACTTCGCGCTGGGCCGCGTTGCTCCTGCCGTGCACCCCCACCAGTCTTCCTAGCAAGCTTGGGAGGGGGCGGGACAACTATCCGCCGCCTAGCAAGCCGCTCCCCGTGCCGAGGAGGGCCGCGCGGCGGCGGGGCTTTTCAGTGGATCAGAATTGAAAATAAGGACTCATTCAGAAATGCTCTTTTAGTGTGGGTAGTGGTGCAAACCCTGTAGTGAGCAGACATCCTGCCATAACTGGTACAATCACACCTTGTGCTGCCCAGTAATACTGCCCCCTGGATGAACTATTGAAATATCCTGCCTAGCCTCCAGATGGGCATCTGGGGGTGGCATAAAACAGACGTGATTGCCAGTGTTGTGCTTGTGACTGCTTTCCTGCAGCTATCACATGACTCTGCTGGGTTCCTTTAGACTGTGCAGTTCTTTGCACTGACCTACGTCATTTCTATTAGATGTGTGCCTCTGTTGACCCCCGCCAGGCCACTTCATGGACTCCAACTGCTGCCTCTACCACTGGTAAGTGTGTCTGTGTATCCTATGTATTTAATTTTGTTTTCTAAGCCTAGCCTCAGCTAGGCCCATAGCCCATTGCTCAAAGTTGGGCAATGGGCTATTTTAAATGTGCACAGTTTGTTAACTGATACATATATTTATGCAAATAGGAAGTAATGGGGGGGGGCAGAGCATGGGGCATTCCTATTTGAGGCTTTCAAAACCTGGTTACTTGAACAAACTCACATTCTGAATTGTTGTCTGAAATACTTGGGGCTGGCCCTGAGTAATTGTGGGATCTACGGAAAAGGTAAAGTGCAAGCCCCAAAGTGCTGCCCAGAGCCCCTTGTGGGGCTCTGTACTTCAGCAGTCTGGAGAAAGGAGAAAAGCGAGAACTCTGTGTTGAGCAGCAGCAGCCTCTCCCCCATGGTTTGAGAACAAAGGCAGAGCATAAACGAAGTTGCTGCTACTCAGTCCAGAGTCCTCACTTTCCCGCCAAAATCCTGAGGCAGCATGGGGTCTGGGGGCTTTGTCTCATTTGCCCCACCCTAAGATCATCCCTGAAAACTCTTACTACTTCCTTCCTGTGCGCCTCAATGATCCCTTATTCTCTGCCATCGGCTTCCAAGTGTGTACTCTTTTATTGCAGCCCTGAAATGTATATAGTGGGTGGGTGGTGAGTGGGTAGTGGGTGGAGAGTGTCTTGTCTGAAAATGCCCACAGACACGGTGGCACACATTAGCCTGCATTCACAACCTTATGGACAGGACATGGACACATCGGTGCACATTAGCACACATTTGTCCACACTGTGGGCTCTGAGACCTCACTATGAATGGGGGTTGTGTGTCTCTGGTGGTTGGTGGCCACGTGACCAGTGGGGGCAAACACCTAATAAACAAGTAGGTGGGCACCCACCTGGCATGAGCTATCATGGGCTATCGTCTCATTTGTTAACACCTGCAGAGAAATCAGAAGCTGTGTGACTGCATTGCCATAGAGCAAGGCAAATGCATATAACTGGTAAGTTTGCAAGGGGGAAGGGGTGTTGTGTGAATGAGCCCTAAAATAGACCAACATTTTATAAATTAATTTAAAAATTCCATTGCCTTTTATTTTCAGTCCTGCTATTTATAGACTTTGTTGAAATATTTTTATGCACTAAACGCCACTAGACACAATGCTTCTTTTTAGAACATGAGAAAAAAATCAGATCTTCCTTTGTCTTCATTTCCTTGATCTCTATTCTGGCCTCTGATGGATGTAGAATGTGTTCTTTCCTTTAGTAGCGGATTATTTGTCAGAGGCTGACATGCCAAGAAGTGTGCCAACAATTTGGTGGATGATGTCAAATTATGACCTTTTTACCACCCACACCTGACTGGGTCAGGAGTTCTGGCCTGGAGTCAAATCATCAATCTGATGCTAATTTGGATGCTAATGAAGGGGATTGTGTGTCAGTCTGCAGCTCATGCTAACTGCTAACACCCATCTCATGCTAATTGCTGAAGGGGACTGTGTCAGTCTGCAGCTCATGCTAACTGCTATCCTGCCAGAAAGTTGTGCTGTTGATTCAAGGCATCCTGCTCAAAATATCGTGGTGTTGATTTGAAATGCAGCACATCACACAATGGGTGGTTCATAGAATTGTCACACTGGGCTGGGTATTTAAAAATTGATGCTTGGCGCTTATATAGCATTTAATAAGGTCCCAAAGTGTTTCAGAAAGGAGGACTAATACCTTTATTCCTATTTTACAACTGGTGAGATGTGAGACACTGCTTTGTTGTTCTGCTGAAGATTGGTCAATGAACCGATGACAGAACTGGGAATGGAGTCATCTTGGGTCATGCATCACTTACTACTCTCAAATTTAGTTTTTGGCTGATATTCAAAGCATAGTTAGAGTTGGTAATCATCTAGTCTTGCGTTCTGTGTAATAATATAGGTTGTAGAATTTCATCCAGAGAGGGTTGAATTTTGTCCAGAAGCATGGTGTCAGGTCCACCATATTAGATGAAGGGCAAGTGGATTTTGACAGGAGCTGAAGGAATATCTGAAGTGAATACAGAATTTGGCATACTTGAATTGGTTTTAACTAAACCAACATGAAGGGTGATTTCAGACGTGCCGGGACGCTCTTTGGCCCCAGCACGGAATCACCTTTTAATCCCCCTCCGGAATCCGGCTGGCCTGTCAACAGACGTGCCGGCTGATTCCGGAGGGCGGTCGGGGGAGGGGCTGTGCGGACGCACATTTCAGTTTCTATTTAACTGAAATTTAATTTGCTGCCATTTTAACTCAACTCCTCCTTGTTTTATCTTCCGTGGCAAGGAACAATGACTTTCCATTTTCATATGGTCCAGGTATTTGCATCATATCTGATTAGATTCAGCCTGCAGTGGATAATACCACAACTGTGTGCAGAATTGCCTTTCCCTTGTAGGCTGAGTGCATTGCAACCACAGTACACACACAAGCTTTATAATGAGATTGAATAATATCATAGTATTAGCAGCCTCATCAAGGCAACAAGTTTTCAATATATACTTGCAGTCGCTAATGGATGCCTTATATGAATTGACCTATTAAAGCTATTAGTAGCTTTTGGATACATTCACCACAAGCATTAATGATCATGTAAGTAAAAAACAAAAATCAAACACACAAGAATCCCACTGTTCATAAAGTGACAGCCTATACTTAGCGTGACAGCATGTATTTAAAGTCTTCAAACACACCACAAAGCATCTCCCTCCTCTCCACTTTGGTACAGGAAGAAGGATGCTGTTAAGCGACTGCAGAGCACACCATGATGAAGATGGATAGCACAGACACATATAGGAGACGCCACTTTTAACAACCATCTGTGTCTTTATTGATTGCAGATGAATTGCAAGTGATGAAAAGGTTGCCGATAAACTTGCATATTGTGGTGAGTGCATAATTTGATTTGATTTAATATAAAAAAAGGATGGAAAAACACAGTGAAAGCCTCTGTCTTGTTCTGATTACACAAACATCTTGTATTTCAGTTTGAAACATTGGAGGAAAACTGCTCACATGATCTAAATATTCTGGTAATAAGATTGGAGAACTGGTGAAGGGAGAACCGGGATTAAGCCTTACTTAAAGCCAATGGAGCAGTACAGAGTTACTCCAAAAGAGGAGCTTCCCTGCCCCTCCTATAAATCTTTTTATTTTCAATTACTCATGTTTAAGATCTTTCATGCTTTGATCATTGCAGTTTTATGTCATTTCTCAGTTTCCCGTTTGGGAACACTTTGGGATTAGTGGCCAGAAGGCACTTTTACCAACATGGCATAAGAATATTTAAAATACCTTCCACTTTTCCTCTCTTACAGTTAGTGTTGCAGTTCAAGTGGTACCAGTCTGTGTCTCAGTGCCAGCTGTTCAGGGTTCATAATTGACAGAACTCACCCCAGCTCCAACCTTGTGATGCTTATTAATTATTAATTATTATTATTATTATTATTATTATTATTATGTGTTTCTATAGCACAAGCAATGTACCTGGCACTTTACAATTGTAAGAAAGAGACATGGTCCCTGCCTTAGCAGGCTTACAATCTAAGAGAGACAAGGGGGGGGCAGGGGAGACAAAGCGTGGGGAAAACAGAGAGACAAGGATACATACATGAACTCATGAGGTCTCAGGTGCATGTGCTTGGCTTAGTTACAAAGGTGTAGTTACTCATTTAATGTTACACAAGTTATTCAGTAGTTATTCTTAACTACTAAGGGTGACCAAGCACCATTTAATCTCTCATGTGTATGTGGGTGAGGGAAGCCAAGAAATCTTCCAAACTTTCTGGACCCCACAGTATATAGGTCTGATTAATAATACTGTTAATCAGCTGTACAGCATCATTGAGTGTGCAAAAAGCTTTACAATCCTTAATCCTCACAACATTCTAATGAAGAAGGCAAATCAGCATTTCTGATTCCCATTTACATAAGACTGATCTGATCCAGTCCTGCTTAGTTTGTAAAACTGTATGGGCTCAGAATGCAAAGGTCATTTCTACTTGCTGGCAGAAATAGAATATGAAGTCATTTAGGAATTCAGTGAAACCCATTGGCAAAATATAGTTGGAAGGAGATATATTTTTCTGTGTACTGTTGTTGGCTTTTTAAAGCGATCTTGCTGCTAGCCTGTGGAAGAATCCTATGTAGTTCAAAACCTTGCATGATCTTGACCACAGAAATTGGTCCAATGAAAGAGATCATCTGAACTACGTTGTCTCTCTCCATCTATTACTTTTGGGACCAACACAGCATTCACACTATCTAGATGGCTTTTTAAGGCCAGTCACATTGAATGCCGATTTATATAAAGAGAGGAAGGGAGCTGGTCAAAATTTATTCACATTTTAAAAATTGGAAAAATGTAGCATTCATCCTGAAGGGGAAACATATTTTATTATTTATTTTTTTAAGCGCCACTGGCTCTTTTTGAATTTTCAAGAGAAAAAAAGTTGTTGATTCCTTTCTTCCCCCTGCTACGTTTTTTGGTTAATTTGGGGGTTAGAGAAAACAAAATGTACCAATATCAAATAATGAGGGTTGTAGGGGGAAAAAACAGAACATTTTTCATATGACCCAAACTAATTTTTGACAATGATTTTCTTTCTAAAAAACTCAAATAAAATTAAAAAAAAATCAAAAAGATGCCATTTTCATGAGACCAAATGGGAACATTAACTATGTTTTAAATTTTTCTTACAATAAAATTCAAGCAACTCTCTCTCTACACTAACAGGGAAGCTTTTCATTGCCCAACATACATCATAGGCCAGATATTCAGCTGGTTTTAACTGTGGGTGTCTTCTGATGGACATGGGACTGGCTACCCCTGGAGCTGCTCTGGGGGTGCACCCCTGCATCCACCTCTGTCTAGCCCTGACTCATTCTGTTTTAAATGGACCCAGCGCCTGCTGTGACCTATGGTCTGCCCATGTGGTGCTCTTTCCCCCACACCATAGAGTTGCAGGCTGATCACCTGATGCTCTAGGCTGCTGCCCGCAATTCTATGGTGTTGCCTGAGGTAACCCCCAGCTGAGAGCGGAGGTGCAGCAGCCATCCAGCGAGCAGATGGACTGCAGCTATGCCTTGAGCCGGTGCCCCAGGACTGGCCAGCCTGCTCCACTGGTGGTGCTCCATCCTAGATGTTCCAGAGCACTGCTAATGGGGCTGCCCTAGAGCAGGCAGCACCTGCTCCGCTTCTGCTCCACCTCACCATCTGGCGCCCCTCCTTTAGACAGATGGGGCACCCGAGGGTGAGGCAGAGCAGAACCAGGGCTGCCATCCAACTGTTTACACTCTTTGCGTAGCCCTAGAGTAGCTACATTCATTTGAACTGGCTGTAGATCAAGTCCTGGGATACACAGGACAACCTAGTTATAACAAGGCATGTTATGGTGCGAATTTGGTTACAACGTGTTGTGAGGCATGGCTCCCAATGTATTACATCACAGATAGGTTTACGTGTACATGTTATAACACGGCATAGCTCCCATAGACAGCATTATAAAGAGCCAGCTCTGTAGCTCCATAATAGATTTTTATTCCCTTCTCTGAGGTATATTTATTGCTTACACTGCTAGCCCTTTGCTGCTCTTATGACCATTTTGATTCCAAGTCATCTTGGGAAAATTGGTATTTTATAAAAACCAGGAAGAGACTTCCCCCCCCCCCCCACGCCCACCCCCTGACATCAGTATTTTCCCTAGCTGGGTAACTGCACCGTTTGTCTTCCTGATCCTAGCCAGCACTTCATCACTTGTGACAGCTGCTAGCTCCTCTGTAGAGCTGCATCCCTCTGCTTGACAGTATCTCACTTTTTCCCGGCATTCTATTTTTGGTCCCAGGGTGCAGTCTTCTCACCCAGGTGATCTTCTGTCATATCCAGTTCACTGGAGAGTCACGCTCATAAATGCATTTGCCACTGTAGAATGACATTGTATTTAAGCCTTTCTCTCTCAGACAACCTCATGATCATTGTTATAAACTAAAATGTCCCCCCCCCCCCGTGTTTCCTGGTCTGTCTTGCAGCTGACATCCACAAGTGGTGAAGTCACAGCTAAAGTACTGTCTGAAAGATGTTTGTTTCAGCTCATAGCAAAGTATTTGCCATTGTCTCTCCAAATGAACAGCAGCAGTATGACATTGGTAAATCCTTGTCTTTCCCGCAAGAAAAGCAACATGCCTTATGACAGTGTGTTCTGGCTGGCTGGCTGGCTGACTGGACTGCAGGCCAGGACTCCTGAGGTCTGTTCCAACTTTTCTACCTGTCTTACTTCACCTTGAGCAACGAATGGATCAATAACCACATGTCTTGGAGCTATAGCCTGTCTCTAGGCTTTGGGATTGGAATGAGACCCTTTATGGAGGAAGATTATCCTACATCTGTGTATTACAGGGTGGTTGCCGTGTTCTCGAAAGCATCTACTACCACTTATCATTTGTATAGTACTACCATGCGTATGCAGCACTTTACAGTCACAGATTTTTGGAGATGGTCCTTGCCCAGTCTCCAAGGGGAACACAGGCGCACATGTATTCTCATTTTACAGATGGGGAACCGAGGCTGAGCGGTAGTGACTTGCCCAAGGTCACCTGTGGGAATAGTACACTGTCTCTTTAAGAGAACAGTAGTGGCAACTGAAACTTATAGAGCACATGCAGTTGTTACACAGAACTGGCTGAGACTGGTTGCTACTAGACAGAGCCACTGGCTTTAGGCAGAAAGGTCTGCAGCACTTGCTGGAGCATTTTTATAAATATAATAAATAAGATTTACTTATCCAGAAGGTGTACTACTTGATCAGCACAAATCATCACAACCCAGTTGGATGGCCGTAGTGGGAATAGATGGGTTTATTATGCAGGGCCCAGCTACTTAGCATTTTTCTGGGATGGTGAGTGTCAATGTTCAGATCTTCAGTGTAGTTACTTGTATAAATCCCTCCTGCTTTAGAAATGGCATTTCTTTCTAAAGCCAATCACTGTTGCATGGCTACAACCAGAGCTGGGATGAGTTGGCAGGCACTTCTGTGACATTTTCTGACAGAGAAGAGAGGGGATGAGAAAACGTATGACTACAGGCTAGGACATGGTTTGAGAAAAGAACAGAAAGGAGAAGTCGGTGATTCAGCAGCACTTTCTCTGACATGAATGCCTCCAGTCTCGTCTGACATACACATAATGAGTGCACACTGTTCCACATTTGTATGTGCATTATGGAATCTGAGCCCCCGGAGACAGAGAAGATGGTTGAGGAGGTCATGCGGGCTGTCTCTGTGTCAATGAAAGACATCTACACAGCGCTCCTGCCTGTAGCAAAGACATGGAATGACACATGCAGGAAATAGTATTGTGGAGGTTTCAAGTGTGCGGGGGAGGTTTCAAGGTTGTGTGGGGGAGCAACCTTAGCAGCTTCTGTTCCAACAGTTGGGGAGGCGCTGGGGTCAGGAGCTGGTGCAGCTGTGGGCACACTGGGAAACTGGCATTGTGGATCAGCTGTTTAGCAGCAAAATGTCTACTGCCAAACAGCTGATCTTCAGAGTAGCATCACCCTTTCCAATCTGTTCCCAGCTGCCAGGAGTCTGGGGCTATGTCACGGGGGAGGGGGAATGAAGGGAACAAGAGTATGGGGAGTAGAGGGGGGAATATTCGATAGAGCTCCACACACACACAACAAACCCAATCCCTTGCTCTTTTGGGAGGTACCTGGGAAATAAGCCTGTCAGGATAGTGATATGGCCTTTAGATCTCAACGAGACCAGGCCTCTATCATCATTGGGCACAGAGAAGTTCAGGGAGTGTATGGCCGTGCACCACACACTCATGCACACCACAAACACAACACAGTCCACGGGGGAAGGGGAGAGATCGGTGACGGAGGTGTGGGGTTAAGGGGAAAAGGGCCAAGGTCCCAAAGGGGAGGGAATGGGATGTTCTTTCCCGGAGGGGGGGAAGGGAGGAACCCCAGGCGAGGGAAATGACTCGCACTCTGCTTTCTCAGCTCGCATTCGTACACTCAATCGCAGGAAGGGAAACAGGGGACCGGGAACAACACAAGCTTAATCACTACAACTCTAACCAGATATACAACAGATATGGAAACCACACTTAGCTCAGGTAGGGGCCAGCTTGTCATGCTCTGATTACCGACGCTGTGGGCCTCACAGCGCCGGTGTTTATAGTTTGGACTCTGCCCCTCTGTGTGCCTGCAGCCGTGCGGAGCACCACACGGGTTCAGGCACTGCCCTCACACTGCATGAGGTCCCTGGCTGGGTGTCAGTGGTGTTGGAATGCAAGGACTGTGAGATCATTGCATTGATTTGCCCAATGCAGAGTTTACAGAGGAGTGTGAGTAGCAGCTAATCATCAATAAGCAGGCAGGAAGCATACTTAAGATTAAGTAGCTTTATTAAGAAATACATGTAGGATAGGAAAGGCCTACATCTATGCTAAGTCCTAAGACTAGGTGTGTTCAGGAGGGAAGTAAAAAGCTCTCTGAATATCTCTCAGGCACAAAGAGATAAGAAACATCCTGGGGAGATGAGATTAACCAATCAGGTCCTAGCAGGAGTAGTACAGAGTGGATGGGGGAAGGGTTCCCTGATCTGACTGTCTATTCCTGCTGCTTCTAGCAAACAAACAGGATGAGGTGCTTAGGGGAGATGTAGCCAAAGGAATGTATTTCCAATAACCCTTCTCATTGTCCCGTGCACCGAATCATTTATGTGCACTGCTGACAATTCCCAATGCTTCTCGTAGCCTCTGGAAATTGTCTCTGGGTAGCGGTTTGGTCAGCACATCTGCTATCATTTCCTCTGTAGGACAGTAAACCACTTCAACAAGTCCTTCTTCTTGCGTTTCTCGCACGTAGTGATGCTTGGTGTCGATGTGCTTCGACCTTGGCTTTGTCCTTTCCATTTTTGTAAGCTGAACGCAGTTTTGATTGTCCTCATACATCTCAGTTGGCTTTGGTTCATCTATTCCAAAGTCCTTTAGTAGTCTGTGTAGTCACACTACCTCTTGACATGCTTGAGTGGCTGAAATAAATTCTGCTTCTGTGTATGAAAGGGCAATTAATGACTGCTTCTGGCTAGTCCAACTGATTGCTCCACCTCCATAGAGAAATACATTTCCACTCACAGATTTGCAGTCAGTCTTGTCTCCGGCCCAGTCTGCATCCATATATCCCATCAATCTGGGGTTCTCGCTTGCTGGTAATTTTAAGTCTAAATGCATTGTGCGCTTCAGGTACCGTGCCATTCTCTTGACTGCTGTCCAGTCCTTTTGGGTTGGTGCACTTACTTTTCTGCTTAGTATTCCTACAGCAGCGGCCATGTCTGGCCTTGTGACGGTGGCTACATACAACATTTTGCCAATTGCAGTTCTGTACTGGTTGTCCTGTAATAGGGGCTCGTCGTTGCCTTCCTGGCTTAAGAAATTTGTTTCCATACATGTCCCCACTTCATTAGCCTCTGTCATACCTAGGCATTCTAAAATGTTGTTTATATTTTGTTTTTGATTGAGAAGGAAACTTCCATCTTTTTCTCATTCTATTTGTATTCCAAGATAGTAAGTGATACCTCCCAAGACTTTCACCTCTATTTCCTTGTTCAGATTTCTGACGATTTCATCACAATCTCATTAGTTTTCATGGCATACAATCAGATCATCCACATAAGTTAGAATGTATGTCCTCCTTTTATTTCTGAACCTTGAGTATAGGCAGGGGTCAGCTTCTCCCTGTATGAACCCTTCCTTAATGAGCAATTGATTCTATTTTTCATTCCAGGCTTTCACTGCTTGCTTTAGGCCATAGATACTCTTTTGAAGTTTGCACACAAGTTCCTCCTTCCTAGGTTCTTCGAATCCTGGCGGCTGCTGCATGTAGATGTCCTCTTTGATCTCACCATGTAGGAATGCAGTCTTCACGTCTAAGTGCTGCACTTCCATTTTTCTTGCAGCTGCTATGCTGAGGAGTGTTCTTATTGTGGTGTGCCTTTCTACTGGAGCAAAGGTGTTATCATAATCCTCGCCGTATTTCTGGGAATATCCCTTGGCCACTAATCTCGCTTTGTGGTGCGTGATTTCCCCTTCTGCATTATGCTTGGTCTTGAAGACCCATTTGCATC
>QEPC01008438.1:653240-686141 GCA_003113815.1 Sphenodon punctatus | reverse complement strand
TGTTGGAATGCAAGGACTGTGAGATCATTGCATTGATTTGCCCAATGCAGAGTTTACAGAGGAGTGTGAGTAGCTAATCATCAATAAGCAGGCAGGAAGCATACTTAAGATTAAGTAGCTTTATTAAGAAATACATGTAGGATAGGAAAGGCCTACATCTATGCTAAGTCCTAAGACTAGGTGTGTTCAGGAGGGAAGTAAAAAGCTCTCTGAATATCTCTCAGGCACAAAGAGATAAGAAACATCCTGGGGAGATGAGATTAATCAATCAGGTCCTAGCAGGAGTAGTACAGAATGGATGGGGAAAGGGTTCTCTGATCTGACTGTCTACTCCTGCTACTTCTAGCAAACAAACAGGATGAAGTGCTTAGGGGAGATGTAGCCAAAGGAATGTATTTCCAACAAGTGAAACCAGCATCGGGGTGGGTTGCCCTGGCAACCTTCTGCGGCAGGGAGGCTTCTGGTGCCGTTGAGACCATCTCTGTTATCGGCGGCGCAGCAGCAGGGCTGTGGGTTGGGGAAGTGTCTCTCCAGTGTCTCCCAGAGTCCCAGAGCCGGCCCGGGCAGCGGCTGTGGCCGGCGCTCCTGACAGGCTACTGCTAAGACCCAGCTATTTAGCCATTCAAATGCCCCTCTTGTTAAGTGACAGCAAAAATAAGGCCATTTGTTCTGGTTTTTCCAAGATTAACCACCCCAGATTTTGGCACACATCCCGACTCAGGTTTGTGTGTTCACAGGAATGCAAAAACACTGGTTTGGAAAGACAGCCTCATGATTAACTGAATGTGTGAAAGACCCCTAAGTACAGCTGAAATTAGTTCCTGCAGAAACAGGTGTGCCCATCAAATTTCTGGCACTCAAATCGACCAGACAACATTGGGTACTGATGCCTGATTTTGTCTCAATTTGGGTACCTGATGTCCCAGAATGTCGACTTCTGATCCCACAATGTCAACTTCCAGTACTGATTTTTTGCTTTTCCAACCTGGAAAGTTGACTTCTGGTCCCAGAATGTCGACTTCTGGTCTTGATTTTTTTTATTCCCTCTCCCGATTTTTTGATTTTTCCATCCTGATATATCGATTGGTAATCAGAAACTCGAAAAATTGGTGCTGGATTCTTTGAGTTTCCAGGTACCCAATTGGTAATGGAGTAGTCTGTTGAGTACCTGAACTGGTACTCAAAAATGTGAGTTGTTACCTGCGGGGAGCAAATCAGCTACCCGTTTCAGCTCTACCCTTAAGACTTCCATCATGTGCTCTGCACAGCGACCTGCTACTTCTGAATCTTCAGTGAAAATTACTTTGGGATGCTGCACACATTCTCAATTTGCACGTGGCAATGGCTTTATCATGTTTAGTCTTTCCTTTTTCCAAGTGCCACTACTGCTCTGCCTGGTGTTTGCATTATTCTCCTATGAATAAGGACTTGGGGAAATTCCATTCAGGCACTGTTGCTGGCTTTGAGAATGTAAACTAGTCACAGTGACTTTGAAACAGGCGTGGGGAACCTCAGGTTCTAGGGGGTCAGATTTTTAGCTAGCTTTTAGTATTTTCAGTTCCATGATGTGGTTTGTGGATCCAGTTCCTACCTCTAAGCACTGAAAGTCTGATCTGTGTAAGGGAGCACAGATGAGGGCATGCACACAAGAACAGGGGACAGACCCAGGGAGGGCACAGATCCATGATTTGGACCCTCTACTTTATGAGTGCACCCCTCAAACACTCCTGTACCCAACTTCTATGTGGCCCTCGGAACTTGTTCCAGCTTGGGCGGATAAAGGTTTCCACTCCTGCACTAAAAGGTGATTATACATGTGTAGAGTTTGAGGATTCAATGAAATTTTGACAGCATTATCTTAAATGGTGCTTGCACTGGCCCAGTACTTTGAGGACAGCAAATTCTTTTTGGCAGGAGAACTTCTGTCTCTAGATATGGCCATGTGCTGTGGATATGGTCATATCCTGCAATGCAGATCCACAATTCCCAGGTTGTTCAGTTTCAGCACTACCTTAGGCCTGACATGAGGGTATCATCTGAACCACTTTGTCTGCATCACTTACATTTTTTACCAATTTGACAACAACTCTCTCCCTAGAACATTCCCTTCAGTGAGTCTCTCAGTGGTGTATAGGGCTGGGATCAGCTCTAAACAGCTTGAGCATCCTGCTGAAAGATGTATTGGGTTTGGTTCATGCATCATGGTAGGAATTCTTTTTTCCCCCTGAAGTCAGAATTCCTTTCTCTGTATCTCTCTTGTCTATGAATCCTGCCCATTGTTCTAATATTTTGTGGAGTAACATTTATTCAGTTATTTCAGTTCAGATATTTTATTTCAGTATTTGGGTTATTTTGGTCATTTCAGGTACTAGTCTGCATGCATGATAGTGACAAAATGAAGTAGCCAAATACCAAAATGAAATAGCAGAAATACCAGAAGCCAATATCTATAGAAGCAGACTAAAGAGCCACTTCATCCCATTCTCTTTGAATCAAACAAATTTGTCAGGTGAATTATTTGCCATGGATATTCATTTCAGCTCTAGCATTTTGTTTATTTGGTGTACTAAATTGCACTACCAAAGTCAATGAAGATCTCAGTAAACAAAGTGAAATTAACAAATGAAAGGAATATGCACATTTCTTATATATACTGAAGATAATTCGGACATTCAGGTGGGTGACCAAAATGCAAATTAGATTCACAAATATGAAATGGCAGATTTCTTTCAGCCCCAGTTTGGTTTGAATGTTGTTTTGTGTCTACTATTTGGGCTACCATTTTATGTTTTACCATAAGATTTTAAGAGCACCCATGGCATAGTATGAAGAGCCTAGAACCTGGGGTGGGAAACCTTGGGCCAAATGCAGTCCTGTCTAGTTTTTATCTGGCCCCTGAATGCAGTTCCTACCCCCCAGAGCAAGGGAGCTGAGATGAGGAGGGCATGCACACAAAGATAGGAGACAGATCCTTGACCTGGATCCTTCTCTTTCTGAGTGCACCCCTTAAACATCCCCTAGGTGGCCTTTGGAGCTAGTACTAACTTTCAAAGCAGCCCCTAAAAGGGAAAAGGTTCTCCGTGCCTAGCCTAGAGAGTTAAAGAAGTCTGAGACCCGGATGGAAAGCATTTGTGCAGGTGATGAAAAGCACTCTCTCATCAATATTAAAAGCCCAGCAGTAGCTGAAACCAAAGTAATGAGAACATGTTTTTATTAAATAAAAGCACCTATTAGTTTAAAGAGGATGCCAGCAGAAGCTGTCGCTTATGTGGTGAAAGCAATTACTCTAAATTATACCAAGGCTCCACCTGCTTTATTAAAATAGATAAATGCGTATATCATCCCTCATTGTAGAAAAAAAATGGCATTGAAATATGGAAAATGTGTGCTGCTGTGGCAGGATACCAGCAGCTTGGTTTACTATCCATAATGAAGCATGCACAGAGGTAGCCCCAAGCTTGCTTTAAATTTGTAAAAAGTAATGAAGTGTCCATCTGGGGAAAAATTAAATTGCACTTTGAACAGCATTATAATCAGAGTCCCCAGGGAAGAAGAAATGTAGAATTATTAACGTAATATTTAGCAAACCAAAGATGTAGCATTCCTCCTTAACACGGTCATTCAAAAGCTGACTCCTATTTGTGCATCGAAAAGTCCAGTCTAAATCCCACTGAAGACCATGCAAAGATGCTTGTGGGCTGGAAATCAAGCATGTTGGAATGACTCAGCTGCTTCTGCTCCAGGAGTTCTCTTGTCTGGAGCATGAATAGGGGATAACTGAGGCAGATGACTTAATGGGGGGGATGGTCAGGGAAATTTAAGGCTGGGCTGGACGCCTACCTGGGGGGAGAGGTTCACCAGGGAAGCGGGGAGGAGGTCAAGAGCATACTTCAAGGACAGGTAGTACAGCTGTACCAGGGTCCATGATAGGGTGGCCATACCTCCCCATTAAAAGAGGATGCTTATGAAAAATACATGGTGCAGGGCTGCACTGGAAGTCTGGAACCAATGCAGCTCTGCATCATGTATTTTTCATGTGTCCTCTTTTAAAGGGGAGGGATGGCCACCCTAGTCCATGAGCCTGCGGGACTCACACTCCCTAGTGCAGCTGGAAGGGAATGCAGGGGACCCATTCCCACCTAGCTACACCTCTGGTGGAATTGCCTCCAGGCAGGGAAGATACACCTGGGAGGTGATCCCCAGAGAGTGTGGGATGTGCGGAGTATTTCTGCTTGGGAGGCTTGTTTGTGTGTGTTTGATGATTCTGTAAACTAAAGTCCAATGCCAGGTGGGAGCTCTTGTTGGGATCCCTGATGTGAACAGGGTGGATGAAAGGACCGTACAATAAAGTTGTGAACTGGAAGAACTGTGAGTGTGGTTCTGCTTCAGGGGGAAATTGAGGCACAGAACCCATGCAGGGAACAAGCTGAAGAGAACCTGTTGCAGGCATTTTTGTAGAGGCCACTAGACTTTGAGGAGTAGTTTCCAACTTTACCAACCTTATAAAGTTCAGATACTGATGGGAGTGTTTATAAATAACTAGACCAGTGACTCCCAAGTTGTCAGCCACAAACCACTAGTTCCCCTAACCACTACAAGACCATGTTACATGGTCCACAGTTAGTCCATGGAACCAAATGCATCCAGGGAGCAATGGTGAGAGGGGAGTTATAGGGGGTTATGAGGATTTTCCCTCACTGAATGGAGGGGGGAGATAGGAGGGGAATGCCCCCCAGTGAGGGAGGTGGGCAGGCTGGGGGGTAGGAAGGTTCGGGGTAGGGTCTTACCTCCCACCACCCTGGCGGAGGAGCTGTTCAAGGGCAGAGGTTGTGTTGTGGGGGCTGTGCCAGGGGTGGGGGCTGCGGCGATAGGGGTCATCCTGGAGCATGGGAAATATAGTCCTCAGGGGAGGTGTTGTCATCAGGAGCTGAGAGACAGGTGGTTGGTGCTTGTCCCTCTCTCAACTTCCCCTAATTCAGGTAGCCCGGAGGCCGAGGACTGGGGTCCTCGGCCTGTCCTTGGTGCTGTTGAACAAAAGGTCAGTCGACAATAAATATCCAGGATTCGATCCTGGACTGGGCTGTCGACCTTGTCTGTATCGTGGAGACCTGGCTGGATGATGCATCAGAGTCGATTTTGTCTGACCTTGTTTCAGCTGAGCACTCTGCGCAGCATTAGCCCAGGCTGGAGGGATGGGGAGGTGGTGTAGCCATTGTTTTTCAGGAGATTTTGCCTGCTAGGAGGTTTCCAGTGCCGATTGAGTCTGGGATAGAGGGCCTCTATCTTGTGTTTGATTTGGCTCAGGACAGAGTGGGGGTTCTGCTGGTGTACTGTGCACCCCACTGCCCAGCAGCTTCGCTGATTACTCTAGTGGCCCCGGTCTGGAGTTCATGGCTGCCATGGCAACCATGGGCCTGTCCCAGGTGGTGTTGGGCCTGACCCATGAAGGTGGCCATACTCTGGATTTGTTGTTCTGCACTGACCTTGAGGTGGGGACCTCAATGATTGGGGGGGGGGGTTGGTTCACCCTTGTCGTGGTCAGACCATTACCTCCTGCAGGCTCTCATCCTGGTGCATCCACCTGACCATAGGGGTGTAGGACCAATTAGGATGGTCTGCCTCAGAGACTGATGGAACCCTTTGGGTTCCAGAATGCTCATGGGGAATTGCCCACAGACCTTGGTGACCGCTCCATCGATGCCCTGTAGCCTTCTGGAATGATTGGTTGGCTGGGGCAATTGATCATGTGGCCCCCAGGCGTCTGCTCCCAGTGTTTCAGCACCACAGTTCTCCATGGTTCACAGATGCCCTGGGGTGGCTAAAACTCAAAGGGAGGTGGTTAGAGTGACGGTAGAACTGTACTTGCGCTGAAGATGACCAATTGCAGCATAGACTATTTTTGAAAGGCTATGCAAGCAACAAAGAAGAGGTTCTTTGCTGCCATCATAGTGTCTGCAAAGTCACGTCCAGCAGAGGTTTTCTGGGTGGTGAGGGGTCTGGTCAGTCCAGCCTGTCTCCGCTTGGACCTGGAGTCATCCAGGGGCCACTGTGACATGTTTATGGAGTACTTTGCAGACAAAATTGCTTGTATTGAATACGACTTTGACTCCACCTTTTCAGAGACAGTGGCAGAGCCAGAGGTCAGTGTTAATGGGATCAATTTCAATTGGTGATGCCTGATGAGGTGGAAAATGTGCTGGGATCTGTCAGGGCCACAATCTGTTAACTGGACCCTTGCCTGTCCTGGCTGTTTAAGGCCATCAGGGAGATGGTGTGGCCATTGCTGGCAGGGGTGGTCAACGTCTCTCTCGGGGAGGGTAGGTTACCAGAGTCCCTTAGGGGGGCAGTGGTCCAACCCCTTCTCAAGAAGGGGTATAAAACTATAAATAAATTCAATTCAATAAAACCAGATGCATCCAGGAAACAATGTTCTGCATTGGCTGGGGCCGATTTTGGATGACCTTGTTTCAGCTGGGTACTCTGCGCAGCATCAGCTCAGGCTGGAGGGATGGGGAGGTGGTGTGGCCATTGTTTTTCAGGAGAGTTTGCCTGCTAGGAGGTTTCCAGTGCTGACTGAGTCCGGGATAGAGGACCTCCATCTTGTGTTTGATTTGACTCCATTAAAACTCCAGCCATCTGTTTTACTGTGCTGCATTGGTTGCAGCTACAGGAAAGCAGGATTTGGTACATGTCACCGCCATCTCCAGGGAAATGGGGTGTGTGAAGGATGGTCATAAGGCACATAAGCTAGTGATGGGAAAGTCATGGCCAGTACATAGATATTACAGCCAAACCTGGCCCCTTCAAAGCCACCTGACTTGTGCAGCTGCAGCCAACCTGCATGGTGGCCCACAAGAAATCTGGAGGATCCATTAGCCTAAAATATTTGGAAGTCAATAAATTGGAGGGGCAAATGACCAATAGTACTTTACCTTGCTTCTTGGTATGTTAATAGTCCATACAACTGAGAATCCGAGTATTCCTAGGTTCTGTTCACAGTTCTGCAAGTGACTCACTTTGGGACTGGAGACAATTCATTAACTTCGAAGCTTCTGCTTCATCTTCCATAAAATGGCAGAACCAATACTTAGTGCATAAGGGAGTGGTTTAGATTAGTCAACATAAGGCATTTTGTGATCACAGTAAGCTCACATCTGCAATGCTGTCATCCACTCAGATGAACTGTATATTAGGCTGCAACCACTACAGTAAAAATAGCGAAGGTGGACATTCTGCCCTCCTTCATCTTGAGGGAACAGCAGCAGTTGTTTAAAACCTATGAATGAAGAAGGTGCCTGAGAGATGTTTCTTTTCTTCAAATAAATTTATATGAATATTCAATAAAATAATCTGCCCTTTCTCCCAATCAGAATTCTCTCTCCTAAGCATGACAATAATAGGCATGAATACAAATTAAGGAAACATCATAAATGAGATTCCCTGAAGGTACAAAAGTCACCAGCTTAAATCCACAGGTTCCCTTAAGCCTCCCAAGCAGAAGCTTTGACAACAGCAGAGATGTACTGATGAGGCATGAGAAAGCCACTGGGAGTTTAAATCTCCTAAAAAGGAAGTTTGGGAGAGGAGAGGAAGCAGCAGCTGCTGATTTTTAATTTTTTTCTGTGGATCACCTAATATATCACTTCCTATATATTTAGTTAAAATGGAAAGGAATGTACCAAATTCGAATTTGATGTTTGTTCCGAATATTCGCTTCAGCCTTCAACTCAACAAATAATTTATCCAATTTTTCAGGTATGTTAGAGCAGGGGTGAGCAAAGTTTCCTAGTCCCAAGAGCTGCAGCAGTTTGCTCACTTCTGTGTTGGAGCAAAGTGAATTCAGAGATTGGATTTTGCCCCAGTTTATTTGTCAGTAGGGTGATGCGGCAGCAGCTTTTACCGCGCCGCGATTCCGTTCCGCTATTTCTGAATTGCCCCCGCCACTCCGCGACATTTCTGCGGATATTCTGCTAATTCCGCCGGAATTCTGCAAATCGCGGAATTGCGGAAAAATCGCGGAAAAATCGCGGAAATCGCGGAAAACCACTATTCCGCGATTTTTTGGCGCTGGCGGAATTGCGGAAATAGCAAAAATGTCATGTTTCCACGATTCCACTAAGTTGCGGAATTAAATAAGCGGAACCGCGGAACCGCGGAATGAAACCGCAGAATTAAAGCCTCTGCCATGCCATTCCACTAATTGCGGAAACACTGTTTCCGCCGGAAATAGCTACCGCTGCGAAATTCCGCTACAGCCCTATTTGTTAGTTCATTATTATTTTGGTTACTTTGGTAACCAAATCACTTTGCTTATTTTGGAACTTTGGGTCTCCAGGGTTACTATTTGGCATGGGTTTCATTTAAAAATAAATAAATTTAAATGTGAATTTGAATTTGATCCATTTGAATAATGCAATGTGGAGGAGAGTCATGAAGAGTATTGAATAGCAAAGCTAGGAGTGCAGAGATAGTCTGTGATCCAGTGATAACTAATTCCATAGTAAGGGATTATCCTGTATTCCTCAGCAGGAATGGCTGAAATATGGCATTTGGAGCTAAAAGGCTTCCATTGTTGTATGGCCTCAGCCTCATTCTGCTATGCACTGTACAGATATATAACTTCCCTTACTGAAGTACTGTGGCATCACTCTGTTTTTTCTACAATAGGACCTTGATAAGAACTAGTCCTGAAACTTTGTATTTGAAATTACTTGGTTTTTATCGATTATCTCATTATTCGACTCGGTTTTACCGAGTAACCGAGGAATCTGCCCAGTACTCAGAAAATCCTCAAATGAGCAACATATGGGGCTTCTCCTGCCCCTATAGAAGGGTACTCGGAAAATACTCGACACTTAGTTTTATTTTATTGAGTACTGAGGCTGAACACTCAGAGCCGGTCCTCCAAAACTCAGAAATACTTGCAAATAAACTTTTTACTGTTTGGTTCAGCCCTAGATAGAACTCAGATAGGGCAGGTGTAAATTACATCTGCCCCAACCTGGATTTGATGCTTGCAGGTGGGTTCCCGATGGGTTTGTGTTCAGCTGCACATCTGTAGGACGAGAAGGGCTTCAGGTTGATAGCTGGAGAGAGAATGCACATGCTGCCCACAGGATGCAGGCTGCCCAACATTGGTCTACACTATATTACTCGCTCGCTCGTGTTTGAATATGTGTTCTTTCCATTTAAAACTAGAGGGAGACATTTGAATGAAAAATATTTGGTGGCCACTAATGTGAAAAATTAGTGTGTGTGTTGGTTTTAATTGATTTTAAACCATTTATTCTCTTGGTTTACTGTTGCAGTTCATTTAACTCTAAGTGACAATTGGTTTGTATGTTTATCAGGTTATCACGCACTAGCAGTTGCTAAAATGTTTAAGCTGTAAGTACATCAGGGGCTACTTAAACACATATCCAGAACATACCCAGAAAACTAGTGTAAATAAAAGCATCTTCATGAGTTTTGAGCAACAAGAATATCAATATACTAATACTGATGTTCTTGTTGCCCGAAATTCATGAAAAAGCTTTTATTTGCACTAGTTTTCTAAAACCAGTTTTGATTCTTCAGTGAAGCATAAATCATGGGTCCATACCAGGGATGGGGATTCTTTTCCTTCTCAGTACTACTCTAAAAATTAGTACAAGTTCTTCAGGCCACATAGGAGTTGTGGACAGGATGTTTAAAAAGTGTGCTAAGGAAGTGGAGAGTCCAGATCACAAATCTCTGCCATGGATCCCTCCCCTGTCCCTTGTGTGCATGATTTCATCTCTGCTCCCTTACCCATAGCCGGGAACCTGAGCTCACTGTGTGTTCCCCGTTGGTGGTAATGGCGGGGGAGGGGGGACAGGGGACCACGCTAAACACGGACATGCTCATAGCTCACTTTTTCAGTGCTCTAGGGCAGGGACTGATTCAGGAACTGGAAAGGGGACAAACAGAAAAAACCCACCACGGTCCCAATTTGTGACGGGCTCGCACATAACACTGATTAAATCCAATGTCCATGGGGCCCCAGAACATGTATAATGAACTCTGGATTAGTGTTACCTGTGAGGGAGGCAATGGGTGTTCTAGCCCCACTTTAAATGTGGATTGGGAGTTCAGATCAAATATAAACTCCCCCAATCTGCATTTAAAGTGGAGCTGGAACTCCCATTGACTCCATCACATGTAACACGAATCTGGGGTTTATTATGCATGTTCCGGGGCCCCATGGACATCCGAGTTAATCCGCATTACGTATGAGTCCACCCTAGGTCTGTGGGCCGGAGGTTCTCCTCTGTCAAACTAAACTCTTTTCTAAGCTGTGTCAGGATTGCTTTCAAATAACCCTGAGCAATTATACCAGGTGTTTTTCACCTTAGGTAGAGCTGGATGGAAAATGGAAGCAAAGTTTTTCATCAGAATTTCCTTTCTTTCCTTTCATCAAAATTTTCGAACCAATTCTAATCCCAGGTTCTCAAAGCACTTAACAGCATTAAATAAGCCTCCTGTGTCCTACGTATAATATCACTTAAAAACCAGGAGGAACAAATTTAAGCAGCACCCTAAAAATCAGTTACTCTGCAGTAGCCCCTTCTAAAAGCAGTGCAACTACGCTGTGACGTAGACAGTTTTAGCATTACAGCGTTAGAATAATTTTTTGTGTGCCCAGATTGGCAGTGTCTGTGCAATGGAGCAGACACGGGGCCAGCGGATTTGCTAACATAATTCACTGTAGCCTTGCTGACCTCACTGAAGCTAGGCCAGTCCACGTCAGCTGGGAATCTGGCCTGGTACTTTGTTCCACTTTGCATTAGAATGTAAAAATATTCGACTCTTCCAAAACATGCTTTCCAAGCTGTCAGTGCAGTGGCGTCCAAGGGTATCCTGGCTGTAGAGCTTTGTGGTTTGCTGCTCCTGTCCTGTTTGTCCCGGTAGACATTGCCTGCGTGTATTGAGGTTACGGAGAAAAATGAAAATAGGCTGCCAAGGAAAGAGTGCTGATCAGGCTGTGGTGACAGGGGATCGTTGTCCTTTGTGACAATGGAAGCCTTTTGCATCTTTCTCTTTCCTGACCACAGTGGATGGATAATTAACAAATCCTGCTACTGCTCCCTCTGCTGATTGCCATCAAGACAGTGAGAAGAGAAACATTAAACAAAAAAAATCCTTCCTAAAACAAACTATTTAGAAAATTTTGCATCAGCTCCCATCCACCACAGAGTGGCAGGGAATATGCATAATTTATTTTCTCTCTCAACCTTTTCTTGTCAGTGGGGGCAAGGGAAAAAGGGAATACTTTCGCCCACATGCACCTGCCTCAATCAGGAGGCTTTGCTGAAACAAGCGGGGGTTCCGAATGCCTGTCAGGATAGTATGTGGGCCGCTTGGCGTGCTTTCGCACCAAGAGCCTAGGCCCCTATCATCATAGGGCGCAGAGCGAATCTGGAGAGGGGGTTCCACGCAACAACTCCTTTTGAGGGCCACAAGGGAGGTCAACTAGTGAAGGGTAGTGAAGGAGGACAGGGGGTCAGGAGCCAGGGGAAACAGGAACGGGGATGGGGGACTCACACTCTGAAGGGGGAAGGAAAACAAGGACGCAGCCCCGGGGGGGGGGGGAGATGCACCCCAGCCCGCAGACCCTTACGCCCTGCAATTGCTCACCAGGAAGGCAGGGGGAAGGGTTCTTCCACACCAGAATCACACAGGGGTCCACACTCTACTCTGTCACCAGGGAGGGGGAGAGGATACAAGGGAAAGGGGTATGCACTAAGATACACCACAAGAGCACAACAAACCAATTCAGTCAAAGATTCAAGGTACTTAGCTGCAGGCAGGGGAACCAGTCTCCACAGACACACACACTCTGTTCACTGGCACAGAGCTCTCTGAACAGCCGGCACATAAAGGAGCAGCCCTGCCCTCCGCATGCACCCGATGATGCTCAGAACGGTGCAGCAGGGGGCGGGGTTTGGCAGTGTCATGGGAGGACTTCTTGTGCTGCATCTCTCTGGGAGCCACTGCAGTGCTAGGTGGCGGCAGTGTGTTGTGCGCCGCCTCGAGCTCCTGAACGGAGGGGGTGGGGCCCCCAGCTGTCAAATGCCGCCGCTGGGCTGGGGGGTGACCCTGGCAGCTGACAGTACCCCCCCTTGAGGGCCCCCCCAGGTGTCCAGCCAGACCTGGCTTGTCAGGGTGCCGATGATGAAACAGCCGGAGGAGTCGAGGGGCAGAGATGTGTGCGGTGGGCTCCCAGGAACGTTCACTGGGGTCAAAGCCTTGCCAGTCAATAAGATAGTGGAGTCGGCCATGATGAAGTTTAGCATCAAGAATGGTGCGGACCTCGTAAACGGGGTCCAAGCAAAGCACGTCCGGTTTGGGTCGGTGGCCATTGTTGCTGATGCATCTGGCAAGCTGGCGGGTTTAAGCAAGGAGATGTGGAAGGTGGGGTGGATGTGCAGTTGCGGGGGAAGCTGTAGGGTATAGGTAACCTCATTCACCTGTTTCAAGACGAGGAATGGTCCAAGGTATCTGTGATCCAATTTGGGTGAGGGCCGCCGAGTAATAGTGTCGGCGATCCAGACATACCAAGTCACCAGGTTGAAATTGCGGGGCCGGGTGTCGGTGACGGTTGGCATATTGTTTATAGGTTTGACGCTCTTTCTCTAGCGTGTCTTTTGCGAGTGCGTGAACTTGCTGGAAGTGCTGGGCTCCGGCTCCGGCTGCGGGAATGGTTACTGAGGGCAGATCCAGTGTGGTCATCTGGGGGTGGTATCCGTTGGAGATGAAGAAGGGGGAATTCCTGAGGGATGCATTGGGGGCGTTGCTGTAGGCGAACTCTGCCATAGGCAGTCAGGAGTACCAGTCGTCCTGGAGGTAGCTTATGTAGCACCGTAAGTATTGCTCGAAGTTCTGCTTGACCCTTTCCACCTGCCCATTAGCTTGGGGGTGGTAGGCAGTTGTGGGCTTCATTTGGACCCGAAGGGCCTTAAACAGTGTTGTCCAGAAGTGCGAGTTGAACTGGGTCCCTCGGTCACTTATTATTTCTGCTGGCCATCCATGGAGTTTCACTATGTGCTGTACAAATAAGAGGGCTGTGCGTTGGGCCGTGGGGAGACCTTTGCATGCAATGAAGTGGGCCATTTTCATAAAATGGTCCACCACCACAAAAACGGTATTATATCCCCGTGACGGGGGTAGTTCCATGATAAAGTCAAACCCTATCCTTTTCCAGGGGCCAGAAGGTGGCGTTGCGAGTTGGAGGAGGTCCGCTGGGGGTCTCCTGAGGACTTTAGTGCGAGCGCAAGTGGCACAGGCTTGCACGTACTGGTGCACGTCTGCGGACACTGTAGGCCACCAGAATTGGCATTGGAGGAGGGCCAGAGTGCGTTCCTTTCCCGGGTGTCTGACCAAGGGGGTGTCATGATGGGCCCATAGAACCTGGGCTCGGCAGGAGGGTGGTACTACAGTCTGTTGTTCCCTCTTGTAAAGGCCCTTTTCCACCGAGAAAGTGGTGCATTCTGGTGGGTGGATCTCTTGTGTGGATGCTTGCTGCAGAAGCTCGAGGGAGGGAAGAGTGGCGGCAAATACTTGCGGTTCTAGGATAGGGCCTTTCGGACGCATGTCTGTTTCTTTCCCTTCATGATACCGTGATAATGCATCTGCCAAGAGGTTCATTTTGCCTGGATGGTACTGGATCGTAAAGGCCAAGCGTGAAAAAAAGAGTGCCCAGCGGGCGTGCCGGGGGTTGGTGATCTGGGCCATCTGAAGGAAGGTCAAGTTTTTATGATCAGTAGTCACTGTTATAGGATGTTGTGCCCCTTCTAGATAATGTTGCCAGGTTTTGAACACAGCCTTGATTGCCAAGAGCTCTCGGTCAAAAACCGTATAATTCCTTTCAGCGGGTGACAGCTGCCGGGAGTAGTAGGCACATGGGAGGCAGGGGTGTAGCAAGGTGGAGAAGGACCCGGGCGCAAGTCTCAGTTATCGGTCCCCTATGTGCGCACGTGCAAAGCACGTGCGCGCTCCAAAACCCCAAAGTGGGCAGGGCTTAAGGGATGGGGTGGGGATTAAGAGATGGGGCGGGGTCTGCTGACAGCTTCTAAATATACAAAATCCAGTTGCTAGGAGTTATAACTGTGGAGGACCCAGGATCAGCCCATAATTATGATCCCCCCACCTGCAAGGGTAACTCCCAAGGTAAATAATCAAAAACCCAATCAAAACACCAACAGTGTTCAACCGTTAGAAACATACAATGTATTTTACAACTATAACCTTTGAAAGCAAAGGTTATAGTTGTATAACATATATATAAAATATAAAATACATATAATATATTTTACAACTATAACCTTTGGGTTTTTTTTTGCCGCGGCACAGGGAGGGTCAGTGTCTGTTGCAGCCGGGGGCTCCTTACTGTCCGGCTGAGAGCAGACTGAGAGCAGAGACTGGGGAGCCAGGATTGGAGCCCTGCTCCCTGCAAAATCATAGGGCCCCCACACTAAAGACCCAGACCCTTATTCAAACACAACCAGTCTGTCCTACTGTCCCCTAAGCAGGCTGCACCCCACAGAGCCCTCGTCCCAGCATCAGGCACTGGCCCTTTAAGGGTGTGTCTGGGGCTTAGCTATGGGTTGGGGTTGTGGAGCATAGGCAGAGCTGGAGAAGGGCAAGTCCCAGGGAGTCTGCGAAACCAATTTTCAAATTTTGCAACTATGAAAAAAAAAACACACTTTTTGTTGAAAGATAAATTATACACATTGGCTAAATTATGCAAATTCTAAGTACAAACCAGTTCCCCAACATGCCACTCAATTCGTTTGAGACAGCTCCAGTCTTTAGAATAGCCAATGCATGGATTCTCTCTGTGGGTCTGGAAGGGACTCTGGGGGGTCTTTGTACTGTACCATGGCAGCCCTCCCCTGTGCTCCCTGCTCAGGCTGCCTTCTGCACTGCCAGATGTGATTTTGTGTGAGCACTTCATCAAATACCCCCAGCTGTCAAACACCACCGCCGGGCTGGGGGGTGACCCTGGTGGCTGACATTTCTGAATGGTGCATGACACAATCTGAATTCCATGTGTGTGCCCATGCCCAGGAATGGTATTACTAGTGACAAACTGATGAGATCCTTTCTAGGGATGGGTGTTAGGATTCAGATTAATCTGTAACTGACTGTTCAAAAATAGTAGTTATAGATTAATATGACAATGCCATGCTGATTATGGGTTTGTATTATGGATCCATATTAAAAACAATAACAATATAAACAATTATTGCACAAAGTGCACAAACCTTTATTGCATGCACAAAATGGCTGCCACCCTTATCCAAAATGGCAGTGATGTTATTGCTGCCACTTCAGTTAATGACAGTGCATTGACCATTTTGTGCATGTGCAAGACAGCCTGGCAGCCATTTTGCACATGTGCAATGTGTTGTGTCTTACTGTGTTTTCCTGGCAGTGTTGCTTTAAGACTTAGTGTAATTTCAGACATGACGGGCTGCCAGGCCTGCCATGCTGAATCGTGCTCCAGGATCCATTTTGAATCCCAGTCAGGAATCAGTCCGGCTGTCCTTTAGAAGTGCCGGCCTGATTCCGCCTGGGGATCGGGGAGGGGGCGGGGCTGCGTGGCGGGGCGCGACGTGTGGCTGCACAGCCCTGCCCCGTCCCGCGCTCTCCCGGCTTCCCACCCTCCAGGAGACGGGCGGATGCAGTGGCCAATCTGGCCGCTGCGCCTGATCCTGGACCGTGACCAATCCGACCACGCTTGGGGCCCAATCTCACCATGCTTTTGGACTTCCGGGTGGCCGGAGGTCCGAAAGTACGGTCAATGAGATTCCCGCCAGGTATTCACTGGGGTGAACATCTGGCGAAAATCCCTTTAGATGTTACAGTACCATCGGCCACCACTGTGGGTGACCATGGTATTGTAACGTCTGAAATTACCCCTTAATCTTTTTTTCAGCACTGCTGAAAAGCCCCACCAGTTTTACTGCAGTTGCAGCTATGTACCTCACATGATTTCCTGCCCTAGTGGTCGTTATGGGAGCTGTTGCAGTTAACACTTTGGACAAACAGAAGCTACACAGTGACCAGGTCTAAATAGGGTATGTTTCCACAATGTTGTTATAATAAATGTTAGTTCACCCACGGGCTGTGCAGCGTTTCCTTGTGGCTCACAACACAACACAATGGTATGTTTGTTGGCTGCAGGATTATCAATTAACCTTTATCTTAGGACCTCATCTAATTATTCCTGCTGGGTTCTCCTGTTGACCAACACTAATTCAGAGACATTGACTGAGTCAAATTAGTTGGATAATCAGCGGTTTTATTAGAAGTAATTGCCCAATGAAGATACAAGCAAAACTCAACTGCGCCGTAGGTAATAATGAAAATAATTGAGATTATTGACAGAAATAGATATAATCTTATAAAACAATATCTTGCATACAGCGCCTGAAAATGTTCTTGGACACTATCTGGTCTAGGACTATAAAGAATGCTGGGGGTTCTGTTCATATCTTAGTTACACATATATAATTACCTATACTTCAACAGACCTGCTCCTGAAGTGGATAGGGAGAGTCGATCGATCGATGAGAAGGAAATAGAGGAAGTGAAGTGATGTAGAAGGTAGAAAAGAAGTAGAAGTGACCATTTCCACCTGGTTCACTGTTTTTATTACCTTTGATCTCCTCCCATTATCCACCCAGGAACTTACGTGTTCCAATAATAATCTACCTAATCATGCAAGCCACGGACCAATCAAAAATGCGTATATGGTCCACGTTCCATGAACATGCCATTATGTCATGGAATATTACTCAAACGTTACCTCAAACATGTGGACAACTTGTGGTGGGCCGAAGTTCCTGCCAGTAAGCCCTTATCATCACAAAAAGTATGATTTCAACTGTATTTCTTAATGATAGGCCATCTGTCACAAGTGTTCTTTCCGGTTGTTCCTTTCAGTTACGGGAACAACTTACTCCCCCTCTATACCGGTCACAAGGTGAGCTGTCATCCTTGTGACTTAAAATGTTCTCTCTCTCTGGTTAACCTTTGTTCTGCATTTAACTAGACTGCTATAACTTCAAGCAAGCCATATATAATTGTGATTAAATACATAAGCAAATATAAGTGATTAAATATCTAATATAAAATAAGTAAAATATATCAAATATAAGTATGTAAATATGCAAGCCATGATCCAGGCCTCAGAAGCCTGAACCCATTAACTCTAAATTCCTGGCAACAGTTTATTATTTTTAATACGTATCCTCGCGAATCCCTAGTCCTTTCCTGGCTACAGTTACCCAATGTCTTTTCAGGATGTCCAGCCTGCAGGATATGTTTCCTTCTTAGAGTACCTGGTGTAAAAGGCAGTTTTTATAGCATATCAAAAGCCTTTCACTCTTTTGCAGTAGAGACTTTGCAAAGGATGGCTGACCGGTAGGGTTGCGATGGCTGGGCAGTAGGGTTGCGACCTCTGAGCAAGCTGTAGCCACAGGCCATATTGCTCTGTCCAATCCATATGGACAGTTAATGAGAATATGATCTATCCTTTATTTATTTATATTTTATTTAATTTTTACCCTGCCTGTCTCCAGAGACACAGGGTGGCTTACAACATTAAGGGGACAATCCAGTGGCCTGCTTATGCTGATCCCAGCGCACAGTCAGAACACACGTGCTCAGACGCGCATGCGGTACCCGTGCTGAGCACAAAAGTGCAGCCCTGGCCTATGCAACCCACCCTGCACGACACGGTGCTGCACGTGGGGCAACACGTAAGCATCTAAGCGCACTCATTCTGGCTGTGAACGGCGTTTCGGGGTCAACGTAAGCAGGCTGCTGGATTGTCCCCTTATAATATAAAATACAATAAAACATTAAAATCTCTTAAAATCCCAACATTACCCCAACCACCCACTCACCCAATGCTTTATGCCTTACCACCCATCAATCTTTATCCCCCAAACCCCCCTACCCAATCCTACCCAACCCTATTTCTGCCTGCCAATTGCCTGGCCAAACAAAAAGGTCTTACATCTTCTCCAGAAAACGTACAGGTTCAGGCTTAGGTGGACCCCCACGCGAAGGGAGTGCCAGAATGGTGGGGTAGCAACCAAGATTGCCCCCCTGCATGCCCTTGTTGTAACAATTTCATGGGCAGTTGGCACTTGCAAGAGGGCGTCCCCAGCTGACCTTTGAGGACAAGACAGGTCACAGGGGAAGAGGCGACCTTTCAGATACCTGGCGCCCAAGCCATTTAGGGCTTTATAGGTTAAAAACAGCACCTTGAATTCTGCTCTGAAAACTATTGGCAGCCAGTGCAGACTCTCCGAGCACCGGTGTAATGTGGTCCCCAATAAAAGGTGTGCCACCACGTTCTGCACCAACTGCAGCTCCCAAACAGTCTATATAACTTAGACTAATTCAAGCCAACGAGGCAAGAGAGCCTTGTTGGGTAAAAACACAATGACTTGCATTCTAGTGCCTTTATCTTCTCCTTTGCTCTCCTCTAAATCATTTCAAAATTTGTAAACATCCTTCTCGAAGTATTGCAGATGACACCAAACTGGGAAGAGTTGCTAAAACCTTGGAAGATAGAATTAGAATTCAAAAAAGGAGGGCGTCAAAGATGATAAAGTCTCTGGAAAGCAAGTCTTTTATGAGGAAAGGTTGAAGGAACTGGTTTTGTTTAGCCTAGTGAATAGGCGATTAAGGGGAGACATGATACCAGTCTTCAAATATCTAAAGGACTGCCACTAAGAAGATGGCAAGGAACTCTTCTGCATTGCTACAGAGGTAGGACTGAATCAAGAAGAAGAATTTCTGATTCTCATGAGATTCTCATAAGAATCGAGAAAAGTTACCAAGATCTTGAAAAGAACTTGGTAATGTTCTGAGATCTCACAAGAATCTCGAGAAAAATTAAAACCCACTCTGTGCATGCGCAGAATGGCCTCTGAAGCCATCCTGTGCATGCACAGCCCTTTTCCAAAATGGAGCTGGCTGTGTCAGCAGTTTTGCCAACCGGCAAATGTTCTGTGCATGCAGTGTTCTTTGGGTTGCTTAGAACAGCTGCCCTTTTCTGAAGTGGCGCTGACACCATTGGCGCTATTTTGGAAAAGGGCTGGGCATACGAAGAATGACCCCAGTGGCCATTTTGTATATACGCAGTGGTTGTTCTTTTGTTTTTGGTTTTTTGTTCACTGCGACGGCCGCCTCCTCAGCAAACTCGCCTTCTCACCTGCCCCACAGAGAAATGGAGAAGCTGTAGAGGAATCCCTGACTTCAAGTGAGGCAGCCAGATGAGTAAAAGTTAAAAAATAAAAATAAAAGCAAGTGTTGGGCAGGGTGAGATTCTCACTGTTTTGGGTGAAAATCAGGACAATTCTTGGCTTGCTTTCATTTGCAAGAGTGAGCTGAGAACCCTGATTCTCATTAAGAAAAACAAGAATCCAAGATGTGAGTATCGGCCATAGGCAGGACTAGATATAATGGGTGTTTCTATACACACCTTAATTTTCCCGGACTTCAAAGTCCGGGTTTGGTGAACTCACACATGGGGAGTTTAGACGCTTCCCTCCCCCCGCCCAGAAGTCAGCCGGGTGCCGTTGTAAGCAGCGGCACCCAACGATTTCTGCATGTTTTGTGACCTGGACTTGTAAGTCCCCGGTAGCAGAGGACTTAAAAATCCAGGTCACAAAACATGTGGCAGTTGCTGGGTGCCGCTGTTTACGATGACGCCTGGTTAATTTCCAGCAGTTGGGGGAGGAGCATCTAAACTTCTCGTGCATGAGTTCACCAAACCTGGACTTTGAAGTCCAGGAAAATGAAGGTGCGTGTAAAAACGCTCGATGCACCCAAGCAACAGGAAGATAGATTTTAGTTAAATATCAGGAAAAACTTCCTAGGCTCTCTGTATCACTGAAGGTTTTCTAAAGGAGGCTACACAGCCATCTGTCTGTGGGTGTTTCATCCTGCGTCCAAGCAGGGGTGGGACGAGATGAGCCTCACAATTGCTTCCAACTCTAAAATTCTATAATGCTCCAATCTGAACACACTATTCCAAGTGAGATGTCACTGTGCCAAGGTAAGTGGCATTATAGCTTCCCAGGTCTTGGACATGATGTGTCCGTCAATGCAACTCAAAATGGCACTTGCCTCTTTTGCAAGTGTCAAATTGTGGACTCCTGTTCAGTTTATGATTCACTGTAGCTCCCAGTTCCTTCTCTTTGGTGCTACTGCCTAGACAGTTGGCTCCCATCTTCTTGTTGGGGGCATCTGGTTTTCATTTGTATGTCTGCTGCTTTGCATTTGTTTTTGTTAAATCTCATTCTGTTTCTTCCAGTTTAGTTTGTCTACATCACTTTGTATTCTAATCCTGTCATCTAAAGTATTTGCATCCCTCTCAGTTTTGTGTCACCTGCAAATTTCAAAATGTTGAAGAGGGCTGGACCCAACACAGACCCCTGTGAGATTCCACTTGATATCTCTTCTCAGTTCAATATCAGTCTATTCATTATTACTCTTTCAGTGTGGCATTTCAGTCAATTATGAACCCAGCTAATTTAATCCCTTCCAGGCACATTTCTCCAGTTTTCTTATGAGAATATCATGTTGGATCATGTCAAAAGTCTCATGGTATTCAAGGTTTATACTTTATGATGGGAGTGGGACCATTTCCTTCCTTCAGAACAGTTGGAATGATTCTGAACATCCTGTGATCTGAATGCGAACCTTCTCTTCCTCATAGCAGTTAGTGTGTTTTTTAAATGAGACGGCTCCATATATGCCCCGCCTCCCCCGCTGTTCACATGGAAAGCCATTTGTTTGAAGTTGATGTGTGGGGAGGCACGCTGCCATGATCCATGCACCGCCCACCCAGTTCCCGCACGGAGCACTCCTGAAAAATCCAGAGTGCCCCGTGTGAGAACTGGGTGGGCGGTGTGTGAATGGGGCAGCCATGCGGGGAGCTGCCCGGGTGACTATGAAATAAAAGGCTCCATATATTTATATTATTATTATTATTAGCAAGCATTTATATAGTTCTAGCAATGTACCTGGTGCTTTACAAAGTAATGGAATAGACACGGTCCCTGCCCTAGGGCTTACAATCAGAGACGGGGGAGGGAGACGAAGGAAGGGGGGAAAAGACTTTATAATATGAAACTAGACCGTTTGTGTCATAAACTGTTAAAGGGGAAATATATTCATGATACGGTGATTTTCACCTGGGCTATCTAGAAGTGTGAAATACAGACCGAGAATGGGGATCGTTTTAGGACAGAGCGTAGTTCAGAGGCTGTCACACGCATGCTGAGTAAGGGATGGCCCTGTGACAGGATTTTCAAATTTCTGTCAGTCTCCAGAAAAACAGTAATTAGCTATTCATGACTGATGCACCTAGGAAGTAAAGAAGTGACTGTATTATTCTACTGCTTGCCTAAGAAATTAGCTCTGCATCTCAGGGGAACCACCCTAAAGTTAGCTGAATTCAAGAGGTCAGTCATATAGTTTTCAGTCAAGCCACACAGATGCTTTGAGAGCCTTTAATGTATGTAAATTAAATAAATGTTAAATCACCATCCTGTCTCTGTGGCTGTGAATATTATAAAATCAGATGCACCTTGAATGTATAAAAACTCCACAAATGAACACACAGCAACACTAGAGTAGTTCAGCTGTTGGATGATATGATTATGTATGCATTCATACCCCAGATGTTTGTCTTTCAGCTACTTCTGCCAGAGTTGTCCATGCTTGAAATGACCAAAATTGGTAACGCTTTCCCCTGTGTAGGGCAGCAGGAACGATGGCAAGTGTTACATCCATAGAGAGAGACCTTTTGACTGCTGCAGGGTGTTGGGTGGTTGGGATGTGGGTGGTTGGGGCCAAGCTAAGTCCTTGCAGGATCAAGAATTGATAGCAGAAGTTACCTGACGAGAATTGGGGGCAATGCAGAATTGCTGTCAGAATTCCGAACAGGGTTGAGACCAAGAATCAGAAGTCAAAGTCGGAGCTAGGAGCTAATGCAATCAAGGTCCAGGAAATGCTGCAAGGGTTGGATCTAAAAATAACAGGACAAGCAACAGCCCTCTATCACATTATCTAAAGAATTTTCTCCTGGACATACCGGACTGAATAAGTTACTCTCCAAACTGCTAATGCTGGAAAGGAAATGCTATTCCTCTCTATAGGACATGTATCATCATTCATAGTCCTTCTTAAAAAAATTTTTAAAAAATCTAGTGGAGAAAATTCTGATGGGTTCAGTTTTGTACCAGGGATTTGAATCTTGTACTCCCAAGCTCTCAGCGCATGCAAGTAGACATAAAACTGATGAATTATGAATTGGCTGTACTAATGGCTCTGAAGCCTGTGGCGAGAAAAACCATGGCAGCGTTTAATGATATTTATCTAGATTCCCTCAGTGCCTGGTATTGAGGAAGAGGCTGATCTCCAGACGGGACGGATGATCGATGCTTAAAGGTAAAACAATCTTAGCTTTTTGTCTTGGGCTTGTCCCTTATTGACTCTTTGTTCAAAAGGCAGAACTGACATTTCCTATTGACATTTTCACAAACTTTAATGGCAAAGAAAAACAAAATACAACAAATGCATCAAACAATAATTCTCCCTCCCTTTTAGTGATATCCCACCTAATTAGGGTGCAAAATTTAAAACCAATCTACCTAAAGTAAAAGTAAAATTTGAATCCCTTTTACTCCATTGTACATACATGGCATAGGGTGGGAATGGGTGGGGTTAGCAGATGTAACTGCAACTTGAGGGCAAGCATGCCTGAGGCATTGAAAAACCTTTTTCTCTCCAGAGGTTTGCTGCAGGTAGCTCTTTTTCTGAGTTTTCAAGAAAAATCCCAGAAAGGAAAATTGCTTCAATGACTGTTCATCGTTTTTCTTTAAAAATTCAAGAATAGCCATTCCAGCTATTTCAACGTGTGGGAGTGGTCACTAACCACTTAAAGCGGGAGTGGGAGTCAGGAAAATTCCCCTATTCAGACTTCTCTCATTTGGATCGTTGCTTATTCTGGGCAAAGTGAGCAGGTCTTATGTCTAGGGACCTATATTCACTGCGTTATCTCCATTGGTGGCAATAGGGAAAACTCAGTGAACACAGATCCCTGCTTATGTCCCACACAACTCTCAGCATGGTATTACTGTTTTGGTAGAACAATTATTATCCAGACACTTCAGTAACCCAGAGAAAAGCATGCTCCCTGCAGCATCAGGATAAGATGGCTTCTACTGTATCCCTTCCTCTGTCAGTTCCTGTGTTTCTGGATTCCTCTTAGCTCTCAGTGGTCTGCTATCCCAGCCGATAGCATACCCCTCTTTAAGCTAGGCCTCATTTTTGCTGCCCTTCTTTCTACCTTCCTCAGTTCTACTATCCCCTTTTTAAAGAAGAGAGTGGCCAGAACTGCACACAGTATTTGAAGTGTGCACACCCTATAGATTTGTATAGTGGTATTATAATATTTTTGTCCTTTCCTAATTGTTTCTGACGCAATGGTGCTGCACACTAAATACATTTTAAAAAAATAAAAAATTAGATGTATAAGGGAAGCAAACTGAACATATTTTGTTCATTAATTTAACAAGCTAAGTTTAATTATTCAGGGACTTGACCCTTCCTTTTTGCCATGCCGAATGAGTATTTCTCAATGTGTGTAAGGGTGGAAGGATCAAGATAGTACTTAATTTGAAGAATACATAGCTATTAAATGTACTGTAGTAGTTTGCTGAAAGAACGGTCTTATTATGGGTCCTTGTTATTAAATATTGGCTGCAAAGTGTAAGAGGGGCGGAAGGGCAGGGTGCATGGCCAGATCAGAAAGGGTTGAGACAAAGGATAAAAACAAGTATGACAGTAGATTGGTTCGGCCCACTGTGCCATGCTCATGCATGTACCCCACCTGCCAGATGTTTGACCCAAAGTATCCCAGGTCGTGGTGGCAGCTAGCCCAGGCTATGATCCTGGAGACCTCCAGAATCATAGCCCGGGTGTGGGTCTGCCTGATTGTGCCAAAGTGGGTTGCCCCGGAGCAGCATGTTTGTTTCCGGATTGGTCTGCTGGCCTGGGCTGTCTCTGCCATGACAGTCAGCCACAGCTGACTGTCATTGGTCACCATGACTGCCTGTCATGATGAGAGGCGGGGTGCCGGGCGCAGCACAGGGGCGGGGCGCGGCCAGCCAGCCACACGTTCCCCATTTTACTTGCCCCCAGACTGTGCGGCTATATGCCCGGCTAGATGCATGTTTGTTTTGCGCTTTGGCCCGGTGCTTGTCCTGTCCAGCTGGGCTGCCTGTCCTAGGTCAGCCTGGGACACGGCAGATCGGCATCACTTGTGTTTTTACCCAACGAGGCTCTCTTGCCCTTTACTGGTGTGACTCCACTCTCACCATGATGTCATCTCATCCAAAAGGAGTTGGGCTATGTCAAAACAGGGAGGGACAGCCTCTTTGTCTCCCCTTGCACATGTTGCCATGGCCTTTTGGTGTAACCTTAGACTTTACCCAAGGGGCAGGGGTCATGTGAAGTCCAGGAGGGGCAAGTGTCCCTCTTTCCTCCCCCTCCCAGTGTCCATGGAGGCAGCCATGTTTGAAGTATGGCTTACAGTATGATGAAATATATAATTGATGTCTAAATATTTTATCAACCCTGGTTTGGTAATGTGTAGTGGGTACATTGCCACTCCATGCTACTTGTGCACAAGAGGGATAGGGCAAACCACAGACCCAGCGTTTGGGCAATGGGGTTCAATGTAGCTGCTGTTAGGTCTAAAAGATCTCATAACAAGTACGTGGAACTCCTCTGGGAGCACTGGGCAGCAGATGCACAAGAAGCGTGGGGTGCCCAGCTGCTGCCTGATCTCCCTAAGAGCGGAGGCAGCAAGACAAACAGGGGTGGGGGAGCAGGTCTGTGGGCTTCCCTTGGTCCCCATGTCCTGCTGTCATTTCTCCTTGCTGTCGTCAAGAGACCCTGGTCTGTACTGCGCTGCTGCCTCAAATACTGCTGCTGGGGAATTCTCTGCAGGAGCAGCTGAGGCAATGGAGCAGACTTGTGGTTGCCTCCCCACAGGAGGGAGAAATAGCAGGGGGTGGGGAGAGCAGGTCCATGGTCTTCCCTCGGTCTGCTCCATGCTTATGCAGCAGGGAATGGATGTGAAGCTGCCTCCCTGCCACTGCTTTCCCTACCTGTGAGTAGGGAGGTAGCTCTGGCTTCATTACCTGCTGCTGAAGTACAGAGCAGGTTGACAGAAGCCCCTGGACCTGCAATGCATAAATTTGTGGGTAGCTGCTGCTTACACCCAACTTGTTATGTCTATAAATCCAGTGCTGGCAATCCCAACCATGTAACTGTTGTGATGTCTCAAACCATGCAACTGGTCTGTCATCGATATCAATGGGCTTGGAATCTGGCACTGTGCAACCAACATGTGCAGTGCCGTTGCTGCTGTATGTCAACTTAAATAAGAAAAGGCTTTAAAGACGAAGGAATGAAATCATTACCTCCCTCCCTGAGTGACTGACCACACAATGCAGGGGCACACAGCCCAACAGAAGTTGGCCTGGGCAACTCTGCGTGCATTTATCAATGTATGGCCACTTACCAGGGCTGGCAGCCATTTTAGATTCCTTGTGATCACAGAATTGTAGGGTTGGAAGGGACCTTGATGACCATGTCGTCATACTCCCTCCACTGAAGCCGAATTCAAAACTATCTCTTCTAGACATTTGTTCAGCCTCTTCCGAAAATCCTCTAACAAAGAAGATTCCACAACGTCCCTGGGCAACTTCTCTTACCCAGCTACTCTTGCACTTAAGAAGCGTATCCCAATATTAAACCTAAGTCTGTGTCCCTACAACTTAAAACCATTGCCTCGAGTGCTTCCCTCCAGTGACAATCCATCATTATTTCAGCCTTTAAAATATTTGAAATAGGATAACTCATTATTACTTAACTGCCCATGGCCCAAGTGTTTTGTAATTACCATGAAAATGAATATTCGGATTACAGGTAGCACCTTGAATGGTACTGATTTGAAGCTAGGTAAGTGATTTAGCCATTCAGCTTCCATTAACCTACCTCCCATAGGTCCCTGCTTAAAAGGGAGACTCCCTTTTTTGGTGCTGCACCTTCTTGTCTCTCTTTCAGGAAAGAGACAAAAAGGCCCGTGTTCAAGCCTCAGTCATTTCTTTCCTAGTTACCTCCCAGGAGGAAAAGCAAATTGCCTGAGCAGACAATGAGGAGATGATGGAATGGTAAGAAGCTAAGTGGAATGAGAAGCAGGAGAGCTTCTGTCCCTCTTGCAATGCTGGGAGGTATGTTCGCTGAGGGGTGGGACATAGGCTGCTTGCCCACGTTAGACAATTTCACATTCATTTCTATCTTACGTGAGATTTTGCAATTGGTGTAATTCACGTGAATTTCATTATGGATGTCAGGGTAGGGAAACTCAGCTCTGACACTAACATGTGTTTTACTTAGCATTCAGTTGGAATGTATCCACGCAGTTAATTTAACGTTAATGAAACTCATGGTAAAGTAGAACGTGTGGAAGCTCGCGTTATTTACGATGTCTGGTTAGTCTTTGTCACAGGACGCTAGGGAAATCTCCCGGCGCCATCTCCTCAGCTGCTCCTTTTTAATGTCAAGCTAGCTGTGCTGCTGCTTGTGAATTTCATGTAGGCTGCAGCACTCTGTCTTGCAGCCTCCAGCTGCCATTCCACTCAGCAGCCTTCTCGCTCTGGCTACCTGCTGCTGGTTCCTCGGCCCTCTGGTTCCTCTCTCTCACTTTTCTCACTGACTCCAAACCCCCCCCCTCCCCTGGTTTCCCATCAATTTCCTCAGGACATTTAGTAACATGCACATAGATCTGTTACATTTAATAACGGATCCATAAAGGTCACGTGACTTTGTGCAGGAAAGAAAAAATAGAAGAAAATAACACGGGCATGCAGTCCAGCAGGAAACTCACGTGATGGCTAATTTCATGTGAGGTTGAATCTGAGGTGAAATTTGGCACATGGGCAAGCAGCCTTATTGGCCGAGGGTGTGCAGCTTGTCCCTGTTTGGCTGCTTTGGTGGTGTATCAATTTGAATAAAAAGATAAATAAATAATTAAAGGACGTGTAGTAAGACTAATGGAAATAGTGTGGCTTGGTCTTCTAGCCAGTCAGTATTGAAAATCTCCACCCGTGTCTTACAGTGGGCTCCCAATGGTAGACATAGCTTAATTGGGATTTCTGAGGGGATCCCAAGTGCACTCCTCTTAAAATAAAAGCTACCCCATGCCTCTGAAAATGTAGTATTGTTCCTTGTGGACTCGACGTATCTATGGGAGAGTGAGCCTCACCCCTGCTTTATGAAATTGCAGCATATTGTAGTCAAATTCTGATTGTGGATCCTTTGTGACTTGTGGAAGGCAGGAATGTCAGCTTTGTTTTCAGATCCAAAATTGTGTTTGTTTTGCTGGCAGCTAGAAAACAATCTCCTAATCTTTCACCTGCTCTGATGGAGTCCAGGATGCCAGTGCTGCGTGATCTACGTTGGTTGCCTTTTGGCACTTGGTAGAAAATCCTTAAAGTGTCTTGCACTCCCCTAATTTAGGACTAGGCAAGTAGTGTTTGGCGGAGGCTTCTAGCTTCCTCTCTTTATATAAGAAGGAACTATTGGCAGGGAGTTGTTTGAAGGCAAGGTCTTCAGCTTTAGAATTAATTCTCCATTTTAGTCCAACATAGTCTGAATGTTTTCACCTTCAGGTTGTGTTGCAAAGGCACATTTCTTCAAACAGCCATTTGGAGAGGACTGAAGCGGTATAGGGATTGTGTTTCTTTTGGAAATCTAATTATGTGGAGATATTGGCTGCAGTCCTCAAACCACTTACGCCAGAGCAGTTACACTGAAGCAGTTCTACAATGGGACTACTCAGGGGTAAATGGTTTGAGGACTGAAGCCTCTGTATTGTAAATTGGGAGGGGGGGGGAGGGAGTCTGGCTCCATTGGGTAAGCTCCTGGTTTATTTTTCTGGACTGCACACTGAGTGGAAGATGACAAAGCTCCCAGAGCTTGGCTAGACCTCTTCTGTGGTATTTAAATCAAACAAAGGGAGTAAATATTGAGCCCCACTATGTCATTGTATTAGTATTTCTTTCTGCCTAAGCGTAACCACACTTTAAGGCAAGGGGATTGTGTGACACAAGGGCAAGCAGAAAATTCTTCCTTTTAGAAAAGGGGAGGGTGGGGTTTTTTTCCTGGTCTATTTTAATTTTTTTAAAGATTTGGCCAGACTCATTCCTTTGATCATGAGCTGTAGCTATAGCTAGTCTGTTACCAGAGCTGTTTCATACTTCATCTTTTCTGTCCTAGCTTCCTTTTGATCTTGCTCTGTTATTCTTCTCATTTGGGCTACGTGAAGGGAATAAGCAAATTCGAGGCCAGTGCTGGCACTAGAAAGGGAGATCTTTCACATTAGTAAGCTAATTTTGTTGGCTGTCTTGAAAATTTGTCAAAGGGTTCAGGATTTAGCAATGTTGCTGGATAGTAAAATTGAAGTTTGCCTGGCATGAATCTGACACCATTTGCATAGAATTTCTGTTGAGTTTGGCTTGTCATGACCCCGTGTGTTACTGTGCTAGTCAGTCTTACTAATGTTCAAGTTCTGGGCTCTTAGGAGTAGGGCTGTAGCGGAATATCGCAGTGGTAGCTATTTCCGCCGGAAACAGCGTTTCCGCAATTACTGGTATGGTGTGGCAGAGGCTTTCATTCCACTAGTTTCATTCCGTTACTTCCGCAGTACCGTTAATTTCATTCCGCTACTTCCACAGGCTTTGCAAAATAGCGGAAACATGACATTTTCGCTACTTCCGCCATTCTGCCAGTGCCACAAAATAGTGTAACAGCGGTTTTCTGACAGTTTTCGCAATTTTTCCACAATTCCGCAATGGCAGAATGTCGGTGGAATTAGCGGAATGTCTGCAGAAAAGCCACGGTGTGGTGCGGGCAATTTCGAAATGGTGGAATGGAATCGCGGCGCGGTCACTGCTGCTGCCGCATCAGCCCTACTTAGGAGTAAACCTTTGAGATGGCTATGGGAATGCAATTATTTTTCATTCTGTTCTCCAGGATTAAGATGATACAAGTCATATAGCTTCCTCTGTTCTAAATCAAAGAGTATTGGAGAGCCTCCTTCAATGGAAAAAACGGCAGGATATGAAGAAAGTAGTAAAAAAAAAAAACCCACCCACCTCTACATGGTCACCTCCGTAGAGCTGGGTTGTCTCCCTGAACAGAGGGGAGGCACTTGGAGCTCAATGGGGACGTAAAGCGGGTTGTGTTCTTGATGTCGGGAAGCGCTTGCTGATACATTGAAAAATCTGGTCTCAACATCATGGGACTCAAGTGCATGGGACCACTGTGCAGTGTTCCTCACTAGAGCCTTTCTCTTGGCCTATCCTTCCAAAGGCAGAATGGTTCACGAAGAAGCGTTTGCCCCTCTCACTGTTGCTGAATACATTCCCCTTCTTAGGAATAGACTAGTGCTGAAACTCAGTATTAAAAATTACTCTGTTTTTACTGAGTATCTCAGTATTAAACTCGATTTTACTAAGTACAGAGGAGTCGGCTTGGTACTTGGAAAATCTGAATGAACTACTTTCTTCACATCCTGCTGTTTTTTCCATTGAAGGAGGCTCTCCAATACTCTTTGATTTAGAACAGAGGAAGCTATATGACTTGTATCATCTTAATCCTGGAGAACAGAATGAAAAATAATTGCATTCCCATAGCCATCTCAAAGGAAACCTATGGGGCTTTCCCTGCAGCTATATAAGGGTACTCGGAAACTACTCAGCACTCGGTTTTATTTTACCTAGTATCAAGGCCAAACACTCGGAACCAGTCCTTGGAAACTTGGAAATACTCATGAATAAAATTATTTGCTATTTGTTTCAGCACTACAATAGACTAGACGTTTTCCACTTGGAAATCCTCTGGTATTTTAGGGGAGGCACCAGTGGTGGCTGGTACTTAAATGTTTTGGTGGGCTGGGGGAGTCGGCACCCAGGGGGAGGACAAATATATCCTAATACATTTATTTATTTATTTATTTAATGGCATTTTATGCCGCATCTTCCTGCTCAATAGCAGTTAAGGAAGGTTCACAACATTTAAAAATTCACAATAAAATCAACAGTGAAAATTACAGCTAAATATTTAAAAACATAAAATTTACTAAAAAGCAGACCAAACCCCCTCCTCTACCCCCTCCCCAATGGCCTAACAGAACAGCCTAGCAGAACAGCAAGGTTGGGGGAAGATGAGGCAGAGGTGGGAAGAGGGATCTCTGCTGGCCAATTGCCAGCCAGATTTGGCTGGCAGTCAGCCAGCATGGCACACTGATAAGGTAAGAGCGTAAGAGTCTAAGGGCGCTTTTAAATGAGCACTCGCAAGGTAGTGAGACTGCCCTCTCACTACCTTGAAAGACGGCAGATCGCCGATTCGGATGTGAGGGGGAAGGATTGCAGGGCCGGTGTGACACGCGAAAGACGTTTTGGTACATCTGGGTGCTGCCTTTTGCCCTCTCTCACTCATTTCCCCCTCCCTTGCTAGACTCTTCTTTACTTTCTGGCCCATTCTTCAAATTTGATCCGGATTCCCATCTCTACTGAGCAGATTGCTCAAAGCTAGAGTTGAAATGGTCATCTGCTGCTATCCTGGTAACTGGTTGTATTCACGGTATCTGATCTGCGCAGGCAAGGACTAATTACCAAGTGGTATCCATTTATTGTTCAGCAGTTACCCGGTTAACTGTTGAACTGACTTGACTGTGTTATTGCACAATGCTGCGGTATTGCCGTTTGCCATATTCCCCATAATCCCTTTCCTGTTTACTCCCCTACCCCCAGGCCTGGTTTCAGCATAGTAACGGTAACATTCAGTTACCTGGTAAGGCGGCATTACCATCATGGTAATAAGGCAAACTGGTTATCTTTTGTGGTATTATCCAGTTATTCAGTTTGTCAGTTAGCTGTTGCAGCAATCCGTTAATGGTCGGATAACCGCCAAACTATCCGGAATGGAGTAGGGATATTAACTGTTGATAATAAATTGACTGTTTGTATCAGCTCTGCTCACAGTTGCATAGGGCTAGCTGCATAGGGCATGGCTGCTTCCTGTAGAGGCACTGCAAGACTGGGGAAAGTCTTCGCCAACAGCTCATCTGTGGGAAACACATCAAGGCAATTGCCTCCTAAGCTCCTGTATCTAAACAGCAGTATCTAAACTTCATGCAGTCATGGTATTCACACAGAGGAGCTTCTCTAGATGTACAAGGAGGGGTGTGCATGCCTCTGCTCTTTTATTTAGTACTCTCACTCCGCAGTTCTGGTTTAGATGATCAGGTAGCAGACCATGTTTTCCCATCTGTGTGTAACCAGAAAGCTTTGGTCCTTCCCTTCTGATTCCAACCCATGGACAGTAATGGTAAACATGTGCCCAGAGGCTCTCGAACCTTTTTTTGTACTGTCAACTGTGTTTAAATTCAGAGGCTGCCCCGTGGATGCCTTAGCTGCCATCAGACTTGCGGTCCTGTAGATCACATCCCTTTCTTCCCATTTACAATTGTGTAACATCACTGTGGTGACATCAGCCACTAACAGTAAGGACAAGTATATAATATTTTCAGTTGTAATTTTAACAGCTGTAAAATAAAGAAGAGGAACTATCCAGCCATGTTTTTGTGGTGTATCCAGCAATGCTCTGTAGATCACAACGACTCCAATGAGCACAGTTCAAGAGCCTCTTGTTACTCCAGTTCATTATGGCAATAACACTACTAACTTCATCATTCCGCACATACATTAAGTAATCTGCAAGCGTATTTCAGATTCTGCATATTTGTGCCTTTAACAGAGGCGAGTCATAATGTGCCCTTTTTTCTATGTTTCCATTGTACAGCTGTCTTATCTTGCTGTGATAACAATTTGCAAAAAAACGTTTCTTGCCCTTTAATGATTATTGATGGGTAGAACACCAGGCCTCTCCAGCGTAATAAGAACGTGACTAACACACAGTTCGCAGAAAGAGCAGGCACTCAGGTCTTGCAGGATTGCAAAAAGAACACCTCCCATCTGTAGAGATAAATTGGATTTCTGAAAATAGTACTGCATTTGAATTGAGAGCCCTGTTTAATGTGAATTCATATTCCTGGGGAAACCAACCCTATATTACATTTGCCAGCCATTCAATTGATTTAGCTGAACTCTTGCAAGTGTTATCAGTCTGGGGCTGGGAGAGGAAATCTTTTGTGCAGACTGAACTTTTCATTTATGTTTTGTAACAGGGCTGCTAAACATCCCCAGACCTTTTTGTTCTTTTTGTGCACCCAGAATGATTAAAAGCAAATAAATAGCTAAGAAAAATCACTCTTTGCAGAATTTTACTTTAAGAAAGAGATTTTGAACTCATGGATCTGTAGTATTGCTAAATAGCATTTAATTAATTATTTATTATTATTATTATTATTATTAACATTTATATAGCGCCAGACGTGTGACCTCGTGCTGCACAAAACATAGAAATAGACGTGGTCCCTGCCTGTGGCTTACAATCTAAAAGACAAGGAGGGGGAGACAGGGAGAAGGGACAGTGGGAGAGACAGGGGAGAAGACTAACAAACATTCAAGCGGATGCGAAGTCTCTGGTGCGTGTGCTTAGTTTGGTTACAATCAGGTTGGTTGCAGCAGTCTGTCGAGGAGGGCAGACAGTAGGTATATGGGAACGACTAGCAGGCACTGGGAAAGATGGTGAGGAAAAAGTGAGTCTTGAGGAGGGATTTGAAGGAGCGGAGGGAGGGGGCAAGGCGGATGTGGG
>QEPC01008438.1:586956-643895 GCA_003113815.1 Sphenodon punctatus | reverse complement strand
TACCGGGTCGAATCCGATAATGCCGGTACGCCCGGTACCGGCATTATCGGATACCGGATTTTACCGGTTTCCCGCCCCTAGTATACACATATACAGAACGTGTGCATAGATTTGTACAGAAATACATGTATACAACATACTTTTGCTGTAACTGTACATTTGTGCTTCATCTCTTGTGCCACTGCCTCCTGGAAGAACATCTCTCCTTCCCTCTTTTAGTGGTTTGCTGCTGGACCTCTTCATCCTATGAGCCTCTCCCACAAACACGTTTTTTTCAGGATGATGATCACGGGGAGATAGTCATACCCATTATCTGAGCTTTCCATTTGTGAGGAGAGAATATCCAAGCACATCCCCTGTGCATACAGGAGTATGAAGTTGCTGCCATACAAGGTAACTTGGGAACTCGTGGCCCAGCGTTCACTCTTGTGGTTCTTGCTGAGCACTGCTGTTTCTCGTGAACAACAGGCCAATGTAAAATGAGGTCATTCATACAGGCAATGAATCCTGTAGAAACCTGAACTGGACATTCAGGATAATCTCTGACATCTTGGATTCTGGAGGATTTATATAACACAACTCATTTTTACTTCTGTTATCAGACTTTTTGGAAACAAAAGCTAACGTCCTGCAGCTGAGCTTTGAGAGCAGCTTCACTGGTTTGTGTGTCTCTGATGAAATCAGGAGCTTTATTGTAAAAGAGGCAGGAAAAGTTGAATGTTGAATGCACTGAAGTGCGGGATAGGGATCTATGCAGGGGATTCCTTGGCTTTAATGAAAAGATGTCAAAGATTTGCCAAGGTGAAAAAAAAAATACCATAAATCTGCTCCATGGAGATTGCTTTCTCTGTGCGATATCCTCTCTCTAAGGATGTATTTCTTTGGCCAAATGAATGTTTTTCCAACTCCAAATGAGTACAGCAGAGATTTCTTCTGAACCAAAAAAGCCTCAAAGAGGCTGAAATGGAATCTGAGATTAATTTATTCAGGGATTAACATGCCACATTGTTTGCTCTGAAGTTTTCCTTTAATCCTCTACTGTGGTCTGATGGTTCACGGCTGCCAGGATTGCTGTCTTGTCCTTTAATCCAGGACATCTCCTCTTTTTGTAGCCTACTCAGCTTTCTGCTTTTACAAACAGTAAGTCCTGTGTGTTTCAACTCAGGCATATTGTGGTCAATAGGATGTTTCCAAATGAGGTGTATGAATTCTGCAATATGCTGACACATGTGGGAAATGTATTTCTGCAGCTTATTTGGACTTGTCCCTTATGGGCTGAGAAGGTTGTTTTGGATGGGATAGAAGTCACCCTGGATTTTCTCCACAGGAAGGTGCAGTCAAACCTAGAAGCCAAGTGAATTTATTTCTGTTTTAAAGTTCCTCTGATGATTGTTTTTACATATGGCAGGGGAGTTAATTCCACAGCTCCTGGGATGTCTGAATACCGCATCCCTCAGCACTTAAATCATTTACATCCTAGTTTTGGATCCTCCTGAGGTGGTTTCCTGGGAATGTCGAGGTTTTAAAATAAAGATCCACACCCCTTAACTTTCTATATAAATCAGTGGTTCCAAAACCTTTGGTGGCATGATCCCATCTTGAGACTTAAATACACTCCTATGATGAGGCTCAGACAGCTCCGGTGATGCAGAAGGTATAGGAAGTATCAGTCAGGATTGTGACCCCATTCACAGATGCTGTGTTGGGGTCACAACCCCACAGTTTGGAAACCTCTGACATAAGTGAATAAACACAAAACATTACACCAATGGTGAGGAAATCATGGACCAAATCTGCCCCCCCCCCAAAGGCTGGCTTTTTTGGGGCCCCTTTCCAATTCTTTGATCTGGCCTTTGTATCTCGTCCGTACCCTCAAGCACAGAAAGAGTGAGCTTGGGGCAATGGAGCAAGGATGAGGGCATGAACTCAAGGATAGGGGATGGATCCATGGGCTGGACCATTCCCTTTCTTCTCCCATACTGAGCACATACCTTAAGCACTCCTGCCCCCAGTTCCTATCTGGCCTGTGGGATTTATGTTCATTTTAAAAGTGTCCATGTATAATACTATGTATCTGCTAAGGTTGTTCTATGCTTAGTACAACAGCATGGAAATTCAATGTGAAGACCTCTAGTACACTGTTCCTCCTCCACTCAGCCTTCCAGTGCTTCCTCCCTGGAAATCTTCCCTCTCATTTGGGGAAGTGATACTAGTTGGGCAAGAGGGGCTGGGAAGGTAGATATCATACAACAGGCAGGATCATCATCCAAACAGCCAGGCATTTAAAATACTTAGATTTTCAAAAGATCAATTTCATGTGAGTGTAGTCACTGTTTTGTGAAAGAGTGAAACATATATAGATTTTTCCCCCCCCAGGTCAGAATATATGCATCAACTCTCTCTGTCTGCTTCATTCTGAGCAGGGTTGCTCCCCTTTTATGGTCTTTCAGTAGCCACCTGCTGATTTTTTTGACCCCAGATAAATTGTTTTGTTTTTCTGTATTCCACTGAGTTTGACTGGCAAAGCAGAGCTGGATCTACTCCTTCCTCTTAATTGCTCTGTTCCATATTTTTAAAAGAGCATTTGAAAATCTCTGATCTGAACACTCCTGAATGTATAGGTATCTATGGGTTGGATCCTCCAGTCTAGCAGAGCTGGGCTAGTGTCAAATCGGAGGCATCTGGGAACTATAGCTGCACACCATCTTTGTGGTATTTCAAAGTGTTGAACTTGTTCTAAGTTGTGTCCTGCTACTTCAGTCCCAAAGGAGGCATATCTGGCACTTGAGGATTTCTGGACTTTGGCTATTTCACATACCACATGGGCATTGGCATTTATTTTAATCAGGCTGACTTCTCCTTTTATTTATCCAGAAGATGGGTATATATAGGATAATGTGCTACTGGCACTCCCTGTCGATCTCAGGGGCCGCAGTGGGGCATGGAAGGACAGGTGGTCTCTCAGAAATGTGGGGCCCACATCATTTAGGGATTTAAGGTCTTGAATTGTGCCCGTAAAGTTATAGGGAGCCAGTGCAGACTTTGGAGCACAGGTGTAATATGCTCCCGGAACCTTGCCCCTGAAAGGAGGCAGACCACTGCATTCTGCACCAGCTGCAGCTTCCAAACAGTCATCAACGGCAGCCCCACGTAGAGTTCATTGCAGTAGTCTAGCCTCGAGGGGATGAAATCATGGATGATGGTGGCCAGATCTGAGTCAGAAAGAAAAGGCTACAGCCTCCTCATCAGATGGAGTTGGTGAAAACCGCTCTCGGCCACCACTGTAACCCGACAATCCAGATCACAAGACCGGTCAACCATCATCACCTCACTCTTGCCTGGATTCAGTTTCATTTGCTGCCATATAGTCAACTATCTGTCCTCCCACCCCAACTTTGGACTGTAGTTAGTCCTCTGGGAAATAGCTGCAGGGATTTGCTACAAGGCATATGATTGTCATGCTTATGTGATCTTTTAACATTCTCATTACTATATTAATCACACTGCACAAAACTTGGAAATTTTCCAAAACAAAAAACTTTACAGTTTAAAAAACTAAGGCAGAACCATTTCCAAAACAAAAAAACCTTTCCTCTTCAAAAACATTTCACAAAATAGATTTTACCCCAACTTAAACTCCAAAAAACATGAAAACAAATTACAATTGCAATTCAAATTTTTTTTAACAGCATACATTACAACAAAAAATAAACGTCAAAAAGCATGGAAATTGCTTACACGTTTTAATCTATATTGTATAACGTACCATTGACATTAACAGAACATATGTACTTAATTTATTACCATACATACTTACTCATTACTATTTACCACTAACTAAACACATTATTTTTTGATAGGTCATTTATTTCTTAAGTCACCTACAAATAATTTTTCAAACTGTTTTAACTCTGTCCTGTTTCACAGAATTACGTTGTATAAAACGGATTGTATAAAGTTGTCTATACTAACAATGTCAACATTTCATTATATATAGTGTATATAATTTCTATACATCTAACGGACAGAGTTAAGGTAGTTTGAAAAAAATTTCGTAGACGACTCAAGAAATAATGTCATAGTTTAGTAGTAAATAGCAATGAGTTTATTTTGTGATTTCTATTTTGTGAAACATTTTTGAAAAGGAAAGGTGTTTTTTGTTTGTTTGTTTTGGAAATGTTTCTGCCTTGAATGGATTTTTAAACTGTAAATTTTGGTTTTGGAAATAATCCTAGTGCGTTTTTAAACTTAAATTTAGTCATCATAAACTCTAGTAATTTTAATTAAACTAGAGAGAATGGCTTACAATTTCAACTTTGTATTAATTCACAGTAACCAAGATTTTTAATTAGTGAGGATATTAACGAGTATTGCTAATTCATAAAAATGAATGAACTAGCTTTTCTCTGAGCCTGAGCCATAAAGGCTTTCCTTTCACAGTAGGTAACCTTCCTCTCTTGCTGTTCTGCGACTGGCTAGGATTCCCACTGCTTCAACCTTCATTAATGTGTGATGCCACGAGCTTGATGTGAATTTCCTGCAAACTGCATATTGGAGTTCTTGAAACTGTATTTGATTCTTGCCTCCTTGGAGAGGATTACTTTTAAGAAAAGTTATAAGTATCTAAAGTAACAGGATGTTTCTTCCTTACAAGAAACCATCTCTCCACTCACCCAACCCCCTACACCCACATTTGGAGATGGGTCCTGAGGGACTTTCTATCTAGAAAAGCCGAAGGATGACTACTAATACTGAACTGATGCCTCAGTAATAGTAGTGGGTGCTCCTTACCTGGCTTGCCTGGAGTGGAGATGGGTCTGAATTTGGTCTCCATGGAAAACCCTGAAGTACCAAAACATGTAGTGAGCCAGGGAGAAATACCTGTTATGTATGTGTTGTGTATATTAAACTTGGTAACCACCACAGTTGTTAACCCTGCCTTTTTGTAGTATTGATAAGCATTCAGTGCTGTAAAATATATATTTGTACTTTTAATTGAGTTTAGTACTATTATACATTGTAGTAAAGGCTTCTATGCCTTGGATAAATACATCTTAATTTGTATAAATCGTTCTTGCAAGTGTCATGATTTGTTCATTCGGAATCCTGTGTATAGATTCCCCCCACCCCAACACCCCCGAGGGCTTGTGGACTTGTGCCTGCTTCAGCTACTAGTGAAAATGCCACCAGAGAATGGAGTCATTCTGCTTTGAGTGGGCATGTTGGGTAGAAACTGTATAATCAGTTGTGATTTAGGGCATTAGGGAGCAGATTCAGAAGTACTGAAGGGTGGGATTTGAAACCAGATATAGAATGGCAGTTGGATGAGTTCACTAAAATGATGGACCATTGGTTCTCATCTTAAAGCATGGCAGTCTTTCTCCTTTTTCTCTGAGCCTCTGAAAACATTGCTAACACTTGTGATCTCTCTCTCTTCTCACATGTTTTGTAGGCTGTGGTGGCTGGCAAAACATCCTTGGAATACAGGAAAATTGAGACTCTCTTTCAAAAGACAATGAAAAAGTATATTATCCACACAATAAGGATAATCCATAACTCATTCCTTTGGAAAGTCTTTCAGAGGTTTGTATCCATTTTATTACCTCGGACTTAGCAAAACAGAGATGACAGCAGGGATTTTTGTAATTTCCATGGTCTGGATTCCTGGGATTATGAACTCTACCCCCTAACTGCAGATTCCATACCTTTTGCCTTTGTCATCCCATTTTCAGAGTTGTATATATTGTGGCAATCCCAGGTGGCAACAGAACCATAGAAGATATATTTAATATCACTTGGGCTTGTGACTCTATGTGGGGTCATAGACTACAGTTTGGGGACCTTATGGATCAGTAAGTAAAGTACAGTCCTTGCACCAGTGCTGGATTCATCATATTGAAGCTGCCCCCACAAAAAAAATCCACTACCAAGAAACTGACCCTATCCAAGTAGAGTTCGGGAGCGACCAGAGCACACTGATGTCTGAACTGATAAGACGTTGGAGACTGTGACCTGCCTCCTAAAACCCATCCTCTTCTATCAGGCCTTCTCTAGCTTCTCACCCCCATAATTAGCTCCTTTAGGCTTCTCCTTTCATCTCTTGGGTTCTTCCCTCTCACCCTCGTTCCCTTGTAACTAAGCTAAGCACATGCAGTTGCAACTTCTCAACTTCAGAAATGTAGCCCCACCCTTCCCCTATCCATTCCAGATTGTAAGCCCCATGGGGCAGGGACCTGTCTCGGGGCCCTTCTCACAGGGATGTGCCCCCCCCCGCACATGTGGGGGGGCATCCATGGGAATGCTGCGGGAAGTGGGTGGGAGTGTGTGCGTGCTCCACCCATCTCCACCCACCGCACACCCACAGAGCAATTGGCCAGAATGGCAGTTGCTCTGTGGGTGGAGATGGGAGTGCGCCCATGGGAGTGGCCACCCCTGTGCCACACACCCACCACTGCTTCCACCACCCCCCCTCACCCACCACGGTCTGTGTGAAAAGAGCCTCAGTCGCAACATGCCAGGCGTGTTGCTGGAGCTATATAAATATAAACGATTATTAATAAAGAAGTTATGTATGTCATTTTTATTAAACTGTGCTCCAGGAAGCACTCTTTGGTCCTGCAGCAGACGGGCTATTTGTAGGAGGAGTCATGTTAAATCAGACCACTGATGCATTTACCCCAGTATCTGGTCTCTGACAATGACCAGCATTGGATGCTGTGGGGAAAATGCCTGAGAAGCCACAGGAGAATTATGGAGTGTGAGCCATCCCTTCTCACTAATTTCCAGTAGTCTCAGAGATTTAGGAATACTATGAGAACTGGTGAAATCCCAGGGGACTAGAGAAGAGCAAACATACTGCTTATCTATCTTTAAAAAACAAAACAAAAAACCAGACCCAGGGAATTTTAGACCAGTTAGCCTGACTGCAATACCTAGCAAGATATTGGCACAAGTCCCAAGACAACTGATTTCTAAACACATAGGCCGTTTTGACACGGACGCTTTCCCCCTCCCCCCGCTCGGAGTTCAGGCAGGTGTGCAGTGGGTGGGTGGGGCAGTCCATGTATACGGCTGCCAGGTTGGGGGGGGATGGGTGTTCAGCGGGTGTGCACCCATGTAAACACCATGGGGGGCAGGTGTTTGTACGGGTGCACTCCCACCGCACACCCACCAACACCCGACGCATGCTCACCCCCACCCACGGAGCTCTCCGACAGAATGTAGGATGCTCTGTGGATGGAGATGGGTGTAGGTGTGTGTGTCTGTGTAAACGAGTACATACCCACCTACACCTGCCATGCCAAATCACACACCCACCTCCATCTGTGTAAAAACGGCCATAGAGAAAAATGGGGTGATTGCCAGTAACCAACGTGGGTTTAAGAACCAGTCCTGTCAGGCCAACTTTATCTTCTTCTTTTGATAAAGTTACCAGTTCTTCGTATATAAGGGGAAGTCAGTCAACCTAGTAAATCTTGCTTTTGATTTTTGTCCCACATTATATTTTCCTAGGCAAGATGGAGAAATATGGGTTACAAGGTACTACGGGTACAGAATTGGTTGAAAATGTACCTAAGTATTAATGGGTCAACTTTGAACTGGGAAAAGGGGCCGAGGAGTTTCACAGAGTTCATCCCTGGGTCCAGTGCTGTTCAGTATCTTCATTCATGATGTAATCAAAGGTGTGTGCAGTATGCTTATCAAATTTGCTGATGATACAAAAGTGCGGGAGGGGGTAGGATTAAAATTAAAAGAGTTGATAAATTGGAGATCTGGGTTAAAAACAATAGAGATTCCACAAAGAAAAATGTAAAGTATTGCACCTAGGGGTGGGGGGAAGAAATTGCAGAAATGGGAGATAGCTGGCTAGCCAGCAGCAGCACTGCCAAGAAGAATTTGAGTTGCAGCAGATCACGCGCTAAACATGTCAGTGGGTGAAAACAGACATGACACTAACTCCACTTTTAACATTTGTTATGCATGTTGCGGGGCTGCATAGGGCACCAATACAGCCCTGCAACATGCATAAGAAATGTTAAAGTGGCGTTCGCGTCATGTCTGTTTTCATCGAGTGTGATGCTGGTGCACCAAAAAAGGCCAAGACCTTATTGGGTTTCATTAATAAAGCCTTGTAGCCAAGACCTGAAATTATAGAACCACTACACATGGCCCTGGTCAGACCTCTGGGTGATGGGTTCAATTTGGGGCTCCAGATATCAAGAAGGATGTTGACAAAGCGGAAGGTCTCCAGAGGAGAACAGTGGAGCTGAACAAGGGTATGGAATAAAAGTGATGAGGAAAGGCTGATAACACTGGGCATGTTTAGACTACAGGAAAGAGAAGTGAGGGGTGACATGTTGACGGGCTTGTATTTTTTTCAAATATTTGAAAAAAATATAATTAAAAAGATGGAGAACAATTGTTCTCCGTTGCCACTGATGAGATGGGGGGAGAAGAAGCAATGGTTTTAAATATTAGGAAAACTTTCTGATGGACTGATTCAGCAGTGTAACAAGCTGCCAAGGGAGCAATGGAATCTCCTGCCCTAGAGGTTTTCAAGAAATGACTGGACAGGCATCTGTCAGGGATGCTGTAGGTCTAGGCTGTTGTTCCCCAGGACCAGAGGTTGGACTAGATGATCCAATTCTACAGTATTGATTCTTTGAGCATAAGATAGTATCCCTCAGTCGTCTTGGCTAATACCTGTTGATAGTCCTATTCTCCATGAATTTATTATCCTTTTTTGATCCCAGTTGAACTGTTGGCCTCATAACATGTTATGGTGATGAGTTCCATATTTAATTTTTGTCTCTCTTCATGGTTATTTTTCTCATATTAAGCAAAAGAAGCAGATGAAAAAGAAAAATGGTGGGCAGAGTGTAGATGAGAGGCAACTGTTCCACGGAACTAGATCTTCGTTTTTGGATGCCATCTGTGAACAGAACTTCAACTGGAGAATTTGTGGGACCAATGGAACAGTCTATAGGAAAGGTGGATAGGAAGGTAATCAGGAGTATGCGAGCTATTGGTAAACTTTCTCTGTTATTCAGCCAAGTAGTTGTGGTGGTCATTGCAAGCTAGAGATTACTTTGAGGTGTGCAAGTAGGAGGGATGATCCTGTTTTGTTTTCAGGTTGGAAAGGAATTTGGTTTGCGTGTACATGGCAGAGTACTGTGATAAGGGTCTGACCTTGCAGGAATTTAGTAGGTCAACATCTAAGCTATACCTTAGGTCATGATCCTAATTGGCTCCAGTTGAGTGGGGCAAAGCAGGAATCTTTGTAAAAGTGAGCTTTTGTCTGGGCTGAGCAGACCCCCCTGCAAGGGAGGGAACAAGAAAGAAGCTAATTAGGCTGGGAAACCTCAGGCCAGGATGGGATCTGCTAGAGGTTGAGAGTCCAGAAAGGAGCTTACCTTAGAAGGGGAGCTGCTGAGTTCCTAGAGGGGCTTTGCCCCAGAGAAGGGACCTTGATGAAAAAGGCCAGAATTTAGGGCATTTGTCTATTTAAGTTTATATCCTGATGGTTCAAGCCATATAACAATATATATCTATACTCAGAAAGCCTTTGGTTTGAGAGAAGTTAAGGCCCTTACAAATTCATTCATGCTCTAGAAAGCATGGAAATTGTAATTTAAGGCTCCCACCTTAACTCCTGTGCCATGTAAGCAATAAAAACATTGTACAGTCTCTCTCATTGTGCTTGCTTACAACTTGGGTTCCATGCACCCACGCTTTGCTGTGGTTTTTATTATTATTAATTTATATAATGCCAGCCGTGTACCTGGCACTGTGCAATCAATAGTTATAGACAGGACACTAACTCCAGGGGGCTTACGATCTAAGAGAGACAAGGGGGAGACAAGGATACATTTATGAGGTTGAGAAGTTGCAGATGCATGTGCTTAACTTAGTTACAGGGAAAAGATTCTGAGTGAGGGGGAGGAGGATGCACTTTCACTCATGAGGAGTTAGGGAAGGTTTTCAGGAGGGATTTGAAAGTTGGGAGGGAGTCACAGGCATGGGGGGGCCGCAAGAGAGAAGGGACAAAGATGTTTATAGGAGCAAGGGGCTCACGAGCAGGCGAGGGTGGAGGCAGAGGAGGACCGAAGTTCCCAGGCAGGAGAGTGTCTGATAGAAGAGCAGAAAGAGATTGGGGAGTCGGGCCATGTAGAGCCTTGAAGGTGAATAACAGGAGCTTGTGCCGAATGCGTTCACACAGAGGGAGCCAGTACAGGGCGGAGAGGAGGGACTGAATGTGGTCAAAGTGTTGGGTAATTGGATGACTTCGGCAGCAGAGCATTAACCTGAAATGAGGTGGGCAAGATCAGAGCAAGGGAGACCAGTAAGAAGGAAGTTACAGTTGTCAAGGTGAAAGATGACTAGAGCATGAACTAGGGTTTTTGCAGTGGAAACAGTAAGGCAGGGCCATACGTTAGCAATATTATTAAGGGCAAAACGACAGGATTTGGTGACAGTCTGGGTCTGAGGTATAAACGAGAGGGATGAGTCACAGATGAATCCCAGGCTATGTGCCCGAGGGAGAAGCTGGATGGTGTCACGCCCAATGCAAATTGAGAAGGCAGTAGGAGGGGAACATTTTAGGGGGGAGATGAGGAATTCAGTCTTAGCCATATTAACTTTGAGTTGGCGGCGAGGGATCCAAGCAGAGATGTCAAGAGTGACAGTCAGTGATAACATGACTGGGTGGAAGAGGAGAGCGCGGGAGTGGAGAGAGAGAGTTACGTGTCATCAGCCTACAGGTGATACTGGAAGCTGTGAGATACAATGAGTTTACCCAGAGAGAGAGAGTGTGTAAAGAGAGAGAAGGAGAGGGCCCAGGACAGAGCCTTAGGGAAATCCCACAGAGAGAGGAAGCGGCATAGAGGAGGTAACAGCAAGAAAAACACAGAAGGAGTGGTTCAAGATATATGAAGAGAACCAGTCGAGAACAGAGTCCTGGAAACCAGCGGAGGGGAGCGTAACGAATCTAGGAGGAGGCCATGGTCAACGGTGTCAAAGGCAGCAGAGAGAACAAGGAGGACAAGAGACCCTTAGACTTAGCTAAGAGAAGATCATTGGTGATTTTAACGAGGGCAGTGTCTGATGAGTCGAGAGGGCAGAAACCTGATTGAAGGGGGGTCAAGGGAGGAATTTGAAGAGAGGAAATAAAGACAGCACGTGTAGCCGGCACGCTCTGGGAGCTTGAAAGCGAAGGGTAAGAGCGAAATGGGGCAATAGTTGGAAGGGTCGTGTGTGTGTGTGTCAAGAGCGGCCTTCTTAAGGATAGGGGAGATGGTGGTGTGTTTGAAATCCAATGAAAATGACCCAGTAGAGAAGGAGAGATTAATGATATACAGCATAGAAGGTACAGTGGCAGGGGCAATCACTACTAAGAGGCAAGAGAGGGAGGGGTCAGCAGGGTAGGGGTTGGAGGTTGGATAAAGAGAGGAGGGAGATGACCTCATAAAGGGACATTAGAGAGAAGGAGAAAAGAAGGAGAGGCAGGAGAGGGAGAGGGTTGAGAAACAATAGCAAGACAGAATTTATCCTGTGCAGAGAGGGAAAGACGGGGCGAGGACAAGGAGGCTTCAGAAGAGAAGTAAATGTTGGGAAGAGATGGCGGGGGTTGCGAAGTTTCAGCTCCAATCCTCTTCCTCGGTTGGTTGGGCACATCACTGAATCTGGAGACAGTGCTATCCAAATGTTGAATAAAAAATCAAAGATGGGCACATATTTAAATTAATAAAATGGAATGGCCATTGGAAGGAATAGAGGCAACAGTAATGCCAATGTGGAAATAAATCCAATTGTCATTTTCTGATCCTTTTAAGTAGCTGTGAAAGACTACAGCAGAGCTGCATCTTTGGGAGTGGGAGGGGCAAGAGGGTGTGGAATAACGAGGAAGGGAGAGTGAGTGCAATGGGTGGAATGACGGAGGAAAAGGGATAGGGTGAAGCAGCAAGGACTTTGGTGGAATGACAGGAGGAATGACAAATAGTTAGAATGACAAGGTTCTGAGTGAAATAACTGATTCAGAAGAGCAATAGGATACCATGGGGAACTTTCCTGTCATTTTGCCCAGCTCCCATATCTGCCTCCCTGTCGTTCACTCCCTATAGCCTCCCTTCCTGTTGTTCCCTGTTTCTGTTTCTTTCTTGTCACACACCCTTAGTCCTGTTCCATATCGGACATACAGCTCATATTTCCCAGGACTCTTGGGTTCTCTATGAGGGGAGTGGGGGCTAGTGGGTTGGGAGCCAGGACTTGTGGGTTCTGAGGTTCTGAGAGTGTAGTGGGGACTAGTGGGTAAGAGGGGTGGACTCAGCTGTCCCATTCTCCCCAACCCAAATAAAAGGATATATGAAAAGGAAGGGGTCTCCTCTCCTGTCCTCAGCTGCAGTGTTTTCCCCAACCTGCAGAAGAGGAGGATTTGGGGCTGAAAGAGCAAGGCAGTGTGGTACATGAGTTGTAAGCACAATATGAGACTCTATAATGTATTTATTGCTAACATGGCACAGAAGTTAAGGTGGTGCCTTAATTTACAATTTCCATGCTTTTTGGAGCATAATTTGAATTGAATGGAGCACAATATGATTGAATTTGATTGAATTTGATTCAATATGATTGAATTTGTAGCAGTCTTAACTTCTCTCTTAAAACAAAAGGGTTTTAATTTTTACTATAATATTTCCTGTTTTTTTGGGAGGCCATAAAAAAATCCTAAAATCATTGCAGATCCAGCTCACATGCACAGCTCCCCCTCCCAACTCCGTACACACATTCACACAGGTCCATACACAGGCTCGCATGCAAAACTTCTCACCCAGCTCTATACATACATACACACACTGACATGCACAGCTCCCACACACACATACATGCATGCATAGCTCTCCACCAAAACCAAAACCTTGTGGGTTCTATTCACCAGAGTTGGAGTCCTACTGATTTCCTCTCCACAGACACAAGAGCCCAAACATGGTAACCAGGCTCACAGGGGCAGAATGTGGAGAGGGAGCTGTCTTTTGGGGGGAGTGGGGGACTTCACAGGGAGGTGACAATTTATCCTTCACACCTCATCCTCAGAGACAGGAATCTGGCTTTACCCTGTCTCTTATACACATCTAGATGTGTATAAGAGACAAGTCTTTACTCTCTCTGCCCCTTCTCTGGGTGTCAGGAAAATCTCTCTGCTGGTGGGGGATGAAGTTGAGCAGGGCTGGGAGCCTAGTCCCGATGTCCCCAACCCCAGGAGTTCGAAAGGCATCATGGGGAAGGGGTGGGTGGACTATGAGGGTTTAACTTGTGGGCAGAGGGTACTGGGAGCAGGTGGATCGTCCAAGGGACATTCCAAGATTGGCTGCGTTAGAATTTCCTAGTTTGGGGGCCATGATGAGCAGAGCCTCCTCCCCCCTCACTTGGGACAGGTGCCAGGCAGGATGGGGCAGAGCCTCCCCGCCCCTCACTTGGGTGTGGACTTAGTTGCTGATGGAGTAGCTGCAAGCTGGATGAAGCAGAAATCCCCCATGGCTGTATACTTTAACAAGACACTAAAAGTAGGGCTCCCCTAGACAAGCACATCCCGACAAGAGTTCTGGCTCCCAGCCCCTTCCCCTGCTCTAACCCACTAGCCCCCACTCTACTTGACTTTCATTGGTACCATTTTCTCACTGCTCCCTCCTGTTAAAAATTCCTGTCTGTGAAATTTTAGTACTCATGGACATCTAAGGTGGCCATTCATTTTGAATTGATCTGGAAAGTCCTCTATTTTCGTAGAGTTGGACTGTCCGGATTGGGGCTGGAACCAGACACAGCCTTGTCTGGAATTAGCCCCCGGCTCCCCACGGTGCCTGGAGGAAAAGTCCTGGACTCAAAGTCTGCACTTGAAGTGGGGACAGCAGCGGCAGGGAAGCACAGTGTGTGTGGGAGGAGTCGGTGTCAGTTCAGTTGGGTGAGTCGGGAGGGAGTGAGTCCAGGCAGCCAGCTCAGTAGGACGTTGGAGGTAGGACCTTTTTGTAGGAGAGTATCTGGAAGGGTTCCCTCCTGCAGGAGCTGAGAGCTGCAGCTATTTGAATCTCCCTCTTCCTGGAATTAGGAGATCACCCGTCTCCCCCAGAGAAAGAGTGAGGAGGAGAGAGACAGAGGCCGCTTTTAGACAAGCGGGTCGCCCTCGTGCAACCCACTCGCGCAATGTTTCAAAATCCCGTGACGCAGGATTACACGAGACGCCGGGTGGGGATCAAGCACATGAAAGGCGGTTGCGCATTCTTTGCCGACTGTGAATTGAATAGCTCATAATCGAGGTATTTAATTTGCGGTTGGCAAAGAATGCGCAACCACCTTTCATGCTCTTGATCCCCGCCTGGCATCTTGTGTAATCCTGCATCACAGGATTTTGAAACATTGCGCGAGTGGGTCGCACGATGGCGACCTGCTTGTCTAAAAGCAGCCAGGCAGGCAGGCACAGAGGAATATATCCCTCCATGATCCCTTCCCCTTTGCCCTCCTTCCTTACTCTCCAAGATCTAACCCCCATCCTGCCTGGCACCTATCCCATCCACCCCCACCAACCCCAAGATTTCCCCCCAAATCCCTGCCTCCACCTTCCTCCCTGATCCCTGCCTCCACCTCTCCACAACATCTGTATCCCCTTAGTTCCTCCTTCCCTGCTACTACCTTCCTTTGATATGACCTGCTACACAGGGTACTGAGTCTGACACCCCCCTCTCCTCACAGACCCCATCTCTGTCTGCCTGCCCCCACCCAAAATCTGCCCCTTATTCCCCCCCCCAAGCTGCTCCCCAAAGCACCTGGTCCCTAGTGTCACTGACCCCTCACACCAATTCCCCCCCACTCTCTCTCTAGCCAAGTCCCCCAAGTCCTACTCCCCACCCCTCAGTTTTCTCAGTCCCCTCTGACCCTCCCACACCTGCTCCCATCTCTCTCTCCACCCCTCAGATGTTCCATCTCCTGCCCACCGCCACTGTGTACCCCATCCGTCTCCCTCCCTGTCCCCTAGGATCTGCCCCACACCTACGCCCAATGTAAACTCCCCTTATTCTCCCCCAAATCTGCCCCCGATATCTGACCCCCATCCCTTTCCCACCCTTACCACTCCTGCCTATCCCGTGTCTGACCCACTCCTTCCCTCAGTATCTTTCCCCTGTGCCCCAAGCCCTGTCCCCCTCCACCTGTGCACCTATACTGTCCAACTCCCTCCCAGTCTGTTCCTTCAACCACTCCATGAGCTGCTCCCCAGGCACCTGCTCTTTCCCTGCCTGCCTCCCAATCAAACCCACCCCCACCTACCCCCAGTGTCTGCCCACCCCACTCCTCTCCTCTAGATCTGCCCCCCCATGTCCTCCTGCCCTCTGGTGTCCAACACACACACAAACACCTAGATCTGTCCTTTCTGTCCCCCAGCTGCCCCTCTCAATATCTGCCCCCCAATATCTACCCCCAGGCACCTGCCCTCCAGTGTGTGCCCCCACTCCTCCCCCCAATATCTACCCACCCGTGTCTGATCCCCCGATCAGATTTGATCAGGGGATAATTGATCCCCTAATCAAATTATGCACATTTCTAATTTTGCATAAATGTAAATTACCACATGTAAATTTTATGCAAATCATTGTCCTCTATTCAGGCGATGCATCAGTAGCCACCCTGCAAATGTCACACACACACCCCGCTCTGTTTTCTCTCTTAATTTTCAAGACAATTAACCTAGGAGTCCTGGCTCCCAGCCCCCACGCCTCTCCCAGAGAACCCAGGAATCCAGCCCCCTGCTCTACCCCATTAACCCCCACTCCTCTCTAGGCCTTTTCTTTATCTCCACTTCTACAGGGGCTGGAAACTCTATTCCTTTTGGCACCATGTTTTGGGATCCCCCTGCCTCAGATCCCACTGTCTGTTCCTCCCCCGGCTGCCATTTTGAGAATGTGATGTCATCAACATTCATTGCTAATAACTTTTTTTGGGGGGGGGATTAGAGACTCCCCAATTTCTGGTGCTATGTCTGGGGAAGGTCCTCTTTACCTGTCTGAGCTATCGTGGCTGTAGGTCTATCATTTCTGAGAGCTGGAAAATTGGAGGGGGGGGGTTGCTTCCTAACTTAGTTGGGGGTGTCAGTTCACAGCAAAAAAAGCATATTTGGGATTTGCACTCCTCTATCAGAGAATGATCTTGTTTTACCCCTGGGGTAATCTCTCAATTTTTGAAAATAGCCACCACTGGGTTGTTGGGTTTTTTTTGACACCTAACTCGACTTGGGGAAGGTTGCAGCAAGAATCTCAGCAAGAAAAAGAGTGTATTCTGGGTCGCGGGAGTCTCTTCTATAAAGCATCTGGGGGATTCCTACTTTTGGTGCCGTACTAAAGGATACAGTCTAGGGGAATTGTTGCTTTCTGAGGCTTGCAGCTGCTGCATCAGCAACAAAGTCCCCACCTGAAGTGATCTCCTCCAGGGTTTTTTCCCCTGCCCAATGGGGTCCCCAAATCAGGAAATTCTAACTCAGTTTATCTTGGATTGTTCCCTTTGCGGTCCACCCTCTCCCCCCAGCCCCAAGTTAAACCCTCCTAGTCCACCCCGGCACAAAGTGCCTTTCAGTCCTTGGTCCCTACTTATCATCTTCCCTGGTCCCTACTTATGTCAGACTCCTTCTAATAAGCATGTGTGGTGTCATTAATTCTCTCGTTGAGTAATATGGGGAAATTAGGACAATTAGAACTTTTAAATTGCCTGATGGATTTTGAAAATTTTAAAAATGGCAGGAGCAGGAAAGCTGCCCTGAATTATCTAACAGGACAAAAGATCAGCCAAATATTCCAAACATAGACTTCCCACATGATATAAAAAGAGTCTTAAACCAGGAAGTGTAAACAATTTTAATTCCAATTTTTAAACCGCTGTAACTTTTTTGTTGGGGAGGGGGGGGGTTGTCCATGAAATTTGGACAGACTGTAGCCCTCCCCTGGATAATAAATGGTGCTGATTTCATCAACAATAGAATGTTCATGTGTTAAAATGGAGAGTGCTCTCTGGCCTTACCTATGGATATTAACGTTGTATTTAGTGATATAGTCTGCTGAGTGAAAATACAGATCACATAGGGCAGATACAGGAATCTGATGGTTGGAGGATGGTCCAGAGTCTGAAGACAACAGAGCAAGCCCCCTTCTATGGTAGGTGACTGCTTTCTGTTCATCCCCCAGATCCACACAAGCTTTAAACCCCAAACTAATCCACACAATATCAGGAACTTTGTCCGTTGACATGGAAGTTGAGGGAAATTCCCGACTTAATACCTATTCAACTCTGAAAGGAAAGTGGGGAAGAATGGTGGCCATCACAGTCCTATTGAGGCAACAGGTTGCTTCTCCCTTCTCTCCACCTCCTTCAGTTCTTACAGGCTCTTTTATTTTCTTGCTGATTTACCTTGCTTTTTTCTTCCATGTACTGAACGCCTCTTGAACATCTTGTCCATCATTCTCACTTCTAGGGAGACAGATCACTCCCTGTGTCTGATATTAATGGGACAGTGCAGCTGAAGCCAAAGTAGTACTTTGTTTGGATGCAAATATGTGTGACTATCACTTATTGAAACTGGAATCTAATCCCATCAAGGCTTATTGCACTGGACTATGGGAATCTTTAGACATAACAAAGGTCGGGTTTCAAAAACCCCTAACCACGTGTTTGGCTGTTACGTGCAAGCACCATAACAATCCCAATAGCAATTTAGTCATCCATTGAATACACAATGTGAACACCATTGCATCACAGGGACAATTTGTGTGTTACAGCTGAATACATGGCCAACGTTGTGTCTAATGATATCGCATGGCATGTTAGCAGGTACAACCCGGGGAATGAGGCAGCAGCACTTGCATGCTGAGATCCGACGGCAAGCAAAACACCATTTTACCCCAAGATGGGCTGTGTGTCTAATAAGCGCCATATGGTGAACACAGGGCCAAAGCGGTGTTCATATCAAGGTCAAAACACACATTCAGACCTCTGTTGATGTTATGTCTAAAAACACCCTATGTCTCTGTGTCAGCTACAGCGTACTTGCCCATGGTCCCAGTTGTAAGGACAACTGTCTTTTTCTGGTCATTCCTAGGAAGTTACTTTGCCAGAGATGCTAGCTATTCCCACCATTATTGTCGGTCCTCTACAAACCTGAAGACTATGTTCGTAGCTTGAGTTCTGGTTGGTGATTTTACTAGAGGGAGTCCAACCTACGTCTGCCCCCCAGTGAAATCTGCTGACATGATGAACTGTTATGACAGCTGTGTGGACAATATGTTGAGCCCCACCATTTTTGTCATTTTTGAGAAGCATCAGATTTACCCAGAGTACATGATCGAATACAGTGAAGAAGAAAAGAAATGCATGATCTCCTAAAGGACAGAGATCTCTCACTTTAGAATTGAAGTTTTAACTTCACACATTCTCAAGGAATAATTGTTTATAAAGTTCTGATCTCTCATTTTTACGTTGTTCGTAACTTTTGGTTCACTACCGCCAGTATTGTAAAAGGAGGTTGGCATGGGGAACATCTTTTAAAGTAGGTAGCTAATCTATTTTTCCTGTCTAACTTAACTTTCACTTTTTAATAAGTTAAACATTTCAGGTGTCCAGGATAGACCAGTCTCTCAGGTATAGGGAAGTATGATTCGGTGTCTTCACCGAAGCGACTAAAACTAGTAGAAAACAGACGAGAGAGAAATGTATCTTCTTAGATTCTGTAGTGCATTCCCTTGGTGTTTTGTTTTATAGAAACCAACCTTTTACTTGTGGTGCTTTTTGTTGAGGAGATTGTTTTTATTGTGTAGCACAGTATATTTGATGCTCTGACTATTTTTATCTGAGCAACTCCAGGTACCTACAAATTATTTCTCCATCACCTAAGCTAGGTGCTGGTCAAGCACACACCCGTCATGTCTTTTTTTTTCAAGAGTAAAAAATTGTAAATAGAGAAATAGTAACACTTGGTAACTGACTTTGTGTGATGAATCAGGTCTTGTAAAAAGGACAAGAATAGTTCTGAAATTTATAAGCCATGTCAAAATAGTACTGTTCATGCTGATTCAAACTCAGGTATCAGCATGTTGTTATCATTGAAGATAAACCATTCAACCATCTGGAAGAAGGCATGTACTAGAGTTTGTTGATGTTGCTGATGATTAAGGCCAACTTGAGAGAGACTTGAAAACTTAGCCTTAGTGTAATACGGTTTCCACATGTGGAGGATTTGTCTGGCAAATGTAGTAGGACAGAAAGAAATGTCTGGTGTTGCATTTGCTTTGTTCTCCAAGTGGACCTTAATCTTCGTTGTGTCAGGGTTGTTGTGCAACCTGCACAGAATGGGTATGTTTTGTCTTACTCAAGACTTGTCTGTTGTACTTCATAGCCATATTCTAAGACATGTTCCGTAGCATGAAAAATTGAGGAAATATTTTAGACTGTTGAGCTGGTACAAACTATATTCAGTGCAAGTTTTAATTATTGTAGGTAAAGTAAATCTGAACTATGCAGAAGCTCATTACTGGTATGTTGATTTCAGTTTGATCAGTAGCAGTATCCATTGTGGATAGCCATTTTCAGCCATGGGTAATTTTTCTAAGCGTGACAAAGATTATTTTATTGATGGAGCAGCAGTCTTTTAAACTCTCCTTCTAATGGCTGTTGGAGAGAATGAGAATTGTGACTTTCCATTACCACATAGCAACCATTTCCTAGCAACAGCTGCTTCCACTGATTCTTTTGACCAGAACTAAACCCTTTTGAAGCAAACACCCTTCAGTTGACTAACGTATGGAAACACGGCTGTGCCACAAGTCAAAGAAGTTTGAGATGTTAATGCTGGTGAACAGGGTTAGTTTCTAGTTTTGAATAAATAATTTGGGCACATCAAACCCATTGTAATTACTTGAGCATTAGGACATCCACATTAGAGGCACACCTTGAAAATACACTGGACGTACACGCAGAAAATGCAGTGCAGTCTGATTGCTGTAAGGAATTTACACACTCAAAGTGGAAATGAAAATTCAAGATCTCTGTTAAGTTTGTACACCAAAGGAGGACTGTTCACTTGTTAATTGGAGACTATTGGCATTTCAGAACTTTAATGTTGGGTTTGCCCTGGCTTAATTGGAGGGTATAAAAAGATGCACATTAGGAGCTCATACCATTAAGTATGGAACTTAATACTTGGAATACCATTTTTTTTTTTTTTTTAGTAGTTGGACTAAAACTCAATGCCTGCTCTCTCATGGCTTGCAATGGAATTATTTTGTCGGAGTTGCTATAGTCATTTAGGGTGCAAAAGACCTGAATAATTTTAAGAAAGGAAGAAAAAAGCTTTAGACTAACCTTACCATCCTACTTTCTAGCAGAACAAAGAAGTGTTTGGGTGCGAGGTGTGTGTGAGGAGACAAAGGTCACTTTTTCCCCCTTTGCCAATTACGTTTAAGGCCCCCAAGGCAACGCTCATTTTGGTCAAAATACACAAATATTTTCTGTTCTTAAATCTGTAGCTTACTAAATGTTGACCAGTTTTTAATTTTTTTTTACAAAATAAAGCCTTAACTTGGCTGCTGGGCAGTTTGGATGGAGTGTTGTGCATTTATTTTAGATTGCCTTTGTGGATGCAATATTGTATCAAAAGATACAGTCACTTTCATGGACTGTGTCTTAAAGCTTTTACAATGACTGTCTTAAATAAACTTAATTACAAAGACTGCTTTTGTCAGTTTCTTTCAGCCGGCATCTGGGATGCTGTCTTCTATTGGCTGAAAAGAAGCAAAAGGCTTGCACAGGCATGTGTGTGTAGATGGCAATTGGGAGCCCCATTGCTCACTAAAGGCAGTTAAAATACAATTATCTTACATGGTGTTAACAAACAAAACATTACCCACCCCCACATTTTTTGTGTGCATGCTTCAGTGATGTGGGTTTTCCAGAAAATTTTCTGATGCCCTAAATCAAATGTGATCTGATTTAGCATGTTTGACTTAAACAAAACTCAAAGTATACCCTGTTAATCTTGTATGCTGGATAAATCTCAAAAGTTTTTCCAATAGCTAAAAGTAGTTGAACTAAAATTTAATTAGGAAAAAGAATCAAAGCACACTTAATGTGGTTTAAAATAAATGTTATATTCAAACAAATTCAAAGCTTTACTTGGAAATTATTTTTATTGGAATTACTGGTAAATATTTTGTCATGACAACTTACTAGCATACACTTCCCTTACATTGTTTAAATTTTAATTAACAATGTTAAAGGACTGAAAACTGGTAACATACTAGTTTGGGGGAATTACAAACACACCACACACAAAGAGCTGGGCATGAAATGCCACTGTTGTCCACTGATCTACTTCAACCTGCAGCCCACAAAACTGCATCTCACTGGGTCATTCCACCATTCTCCATTGCCTTCACTCTCCCAAACCTCCTACCTTTCCCAGAATAGACATGGAAATCATTGCTTATTTAACAATATAAACTTTAAGCTTCCCAGTGCCGCTTCTCCTGGCTGTGGCACAAGGGCTTGATGCTCAGTTTCTGGAGGTGGAAGGGGGATAGCACTTGATCCTCACCCCAGTGGGACTCCCCAGCATCCCTACCCCAGCTGGAGCACAAGGGGCTTGATCCTCAACTTCCCACCTCAGTCATTTTTGGTAAATAGAATTTTGAAAGATATGAAAATATAGTAGTCTATTTAAATTCTTTTGTAATAAGAAGTGTAAAAGATGCCTTAGCATACAAGTTCCTGTTGTGTTAAAGTTTGAATAAAAATGACTCTGCCTTAACTGTGTCTTAAAATCAACTTTTTTAAAAAAATGATAGAATTTACTTTTCTTTTGAAAAGGTGAAAGCACAGCCCTTTGAGTCTCCTCCACCCTAGTGGATCCAGGTGCCTGGGGAAACATTTAAAGGGGCTTGTCTGCCACAGCACATCACTGCCAGGATGCACTGGGGCAGGGGTATGAATCCCTGGATTCCCAGGCAGCTGGATTCACCATGGTGGATTAGCCACCTGAAGGACATTTAAAGGGGCTTCCCTGCCCTAGAGCACCCCAGCTGGGATGTGCTTGGGCAGGGGTTTAATCCTTCCCCAGGCAGCTGGCTGTGACTCTCAGCAACTGAGTTCATTTAGCCATGTAAACACCTTTAGTATGCAGATGTCTAGTTGTCCAGCAAAGTATGAAGATTAAATGACAGTATATCTATCTATCTTGACATCTGTGTCAGGATTTGTTCCTTTGTGTTAAGACTGGACATGATAGTGGGTATGTAGTTTGGCACCATGCTGTCATTCAATCAACAACCCAGAATGAAAAACGAACATGTATGTGATATCCTTATCTTATATGGAAGAAAAGATATCTTCTATGGCATATAACTTTTCTTTGAAAGCATGATTTTTTTTGGTAACATCAAGTAGCAGTTAGGCAGTGTCATTTATTTTTTGAATAAATTCAAGGTAAGTTTCAATAACTGAGAAAACTCCTGCAACAGATCTGGTCACAAACCTGGAAGCATGCCAAAATGCCAATGTTAAAGCTAGTCAGGGATTCAATGAGTGAGAGCTGCATCTTGCCTTCACTATAGAACTGTGACCGTGTCTCTATAATAAAGGGAATTCTTTAAAGTGGAAAAGAGAAAAAACCTCTTGTACATACACTCTGGGTTTTTACCTACACTTGAAATATTCAAATCTGAAATTTTCTCTCTCTGAAAGCAAGAGAGAATCTTTTACTGCACTTCCAGTATAAATACCTTCCTATTCTTGTCAGAGAAGGGATTGACAATATAACAGTGCTACCAACTCATGATTTAGTATGAACATCTTAATATTTGCCACTTTTGTTAAAGCCTTAACACAAATACTATTTTTTTTAAAAATAGCCTGGAAAGAAGGATTTTGTGATCACCATATGTATGTGCTCCCTGGCCTATCGGATTTCAACCAAATTTGGTAGGTGGGCACCAGGCAGGAAAGGACCCAACATATTGTAACAATAGGGGCATATGTATTCATAGCTAAATGATTTCATATATTAAGTGATGTTCCTGTCTCCCACCCTCCCCTTTTAGGAAACTAGGCTTCATTAATTTGACTGTTCACTGCAAAGAATTGATTTAAGAAGGCGTCTGTCAAAAGACATGGGGTCCACACTCTTCTACCTTTCCAGAAAAAGATTTGGAACTTAGGCCTGCAGGCCACCATCACGTTTGTTGGGGGCAATTCAGATGTTTGCCCCAAAGTTCTCCAGGGTGTGTTGGCAGCTAGGCTGGCTGTGACACCGTACTAGCTACCAACACACCCAGGAAATGGCTCGCCCAACTGGGCCCTAGCAAGCTATTGCGTGTTGTAGCCTGCTGTTCCCAGCTCATTCCAGAGTGGCCCACAAGATGAGCCACTCTATACGACGAGTACTATACAAATGTCTAGTACCACTATACTCAGCACTGGTCAGATTTTGCTTTTAGGACTGTGTTCAGTTAGGAGTGCCACATTTCCAAAGGATGTTGACTAACTGGAAGCTAGGATTCAGCAGAGAGCAACAAAAGATGCTCAAGGATCTGGGATACAAATCATAGGAAGAAAAAATATTACAGGGGCAGAGGAGTTGACAATCATCAAATAATTAAAAGAATGCAATAAGAAAGATGGCATCTCTATTTCCAAAACCAGGCAGTAGGTTTATTCATTTACCCTTCCTTGGGATCCCCATGCTGTAGTTGGTGGGGGGGGACGTCTTTCCAGGGTCTCATTCCAGGGAATTAGCAAATCCCTCTGCTATGTCTTTTCAGCCCGCCTCAGCTGATCCCCCCTCCCCCCAAGACAGGGGGGGGTACCCTCTTCTAGGATACAACACACAGTCCAGAGGGTATTAGTCCACTCCACAGTCCTTTATTAGACTCTGTGTCCAATGTACCTGGGGCTGCCGGCTCAATCACCTCTACCCTGCAGGCCCAGGTCAGTCTCTCCAGGCTCAGGAGCAACACAGACCATTAGCCCCCAAAGTCCATCCAGCTAGGCCTCTAAGCCCCAGGCTCTGGCCAAGTCTTCCCCAGGCAAGAGGCTCCCTCCTGGGCACAGCCTCTCCCACTTGCCTGGGTCCCTCCGGTTCTCCAACCTTCAGAACCTTGGCGAACATAAAACAGGAAGGCTTCTTCAGGGAGATGTTGCTTCTCCAGCTCCCTAACAAAGACTCTCTTCGCTGCCTTGTCTCTCCTCTTATACAGACAGAGTGGGCGTGGCCAGGCTGCCTCTCCACAGCCTTAAAGGGCCAGTAACCTGCACACTCTGTCCCAGGGTTTCTCAGCCTGTTTGTCTTACAGGCTGATCTCAAGCTATGGGGCTGGCTCTGCCACCCCCTTGGGCATGCTCAGCCCTCCAGAAGACCCCCTCAGTCCCCTTCTTAAAGGGGCAGCAGCCCCACAGGACTGCTCCCTGCTACACCATGCATTTGCAAAGAAAACTGCTACCAGTTCTGGAATGCAAAAGTGCTTCACAGCTGATCCCCACACCCCTGGCACTGTGTGTATAGAAAATAAGACCAATTAAGAACACAAGAAGTGTCCAGCTGGGTCAGACCAATGGTCAGTTGAGTTCAGCGTCCTGTCTCCAACAGTGACTGATCGTGGTTGTGGTATTAGTCAATTTGGTCAGAGGAGGATACCTCTGACTGTTGGGGCTAGAAGTGAATAGCAGGAATTGTCATAATGGAGTGAGACCTGTTGTGTACTTCTGAGTCTCCAAAGCTGGCCACTGTCAGAGATGGACTACTGGTTTGATGCAATGGGTGTAAAGAGATGGACTGCAGTTCCGAGGGTGTGTCAGTGCTACGTGCTTCACCCCCAGGCCGACTGGTCTGTCTGAAGGTGGCCATTAGACATTGGAGTGGGTGCACTTGGGGTGCTCCAGAACATCGCAGAGTACCGCCATCGGAGCAGGCCAGCCAAACCTGGGGCAGTGGCCTGGAGTGGAGCAACTGGCTGCACTTCATTCTTGGCTGGCCATTGCCCTGGCAACACCATATTGTTGCGGGCGGCAGCCTAGTGCATCGGACAGGCTTCCCACAACTCTATGGTGTATGTGTGTGTGGGGTGTGTGTGTGCACGGGCAGTCTATGATCAGGGTAATTCACTGGGGCTGGGAACAGATGTGACCCCAGAAGTGACTTGACTGGAGCTGGGCCTCTCTGGACCCCGAAATGCTTAGATACTGCTTGACATGAGCTGGAGCTGACAGTCTAAAAGAAAGTTAACAGTAGAACAAGACCTTATGACATTTGGATGCAAACATCTGTGGGTCAAAACTGCCCAGGTCTGAAACTTAGTAGCTTACACTTGCAACTCAGCAGTTGACTAAACAATACGTGAGGAACTAACAAACAGATGGTATTTAGCCACAAACATAAATATACCCAAAACAGGGGACAGTGTGATCACAGAGTGGGCGAGGGACCAAGGTGAAGGAAAATAGATTCGCTGATAGTTTGGAAAACGAATTTGCTGACAGCTATCATGGAAAATCACAGGGAGAGAGATTTTTGAAGACTAACTTGATAATGGTCAGCAGAATTAACCATTAACCAGAATTAACCAGGTACACTGCTGGCGCTATATAAATGTTTGTTAATAATAATAATAATAATAATAATAATTATGTGTGTCAGCAAAGTGGGACAGGTTAATATGAAGTAATGCTAACAATAAGGGTATAAGTAGTTGACAAAAATAAGGAAGCTTTGGATCTCACACACACCAAGTCTTCCCTTTGCAGATAGAAGCAAGCTAGAAGACCGAGACCCCAGCAACCCATTGGGAGTGGCCAATTTATTTGGTGTTTGCTGCTTTTCTTTGACATGGAGAGACTTTAAGTGCATTTGCTATTCAGGTACATTGTAATCCTATGTAGAGGCAGGGTTAATAAAGAGCTGCCCGTTATAGAGAACAATGGTCTCTTGTGTATTATGTGCACCTGTAGAGGAGAGAAAGGAGTCAGGGTTTTATAAGAAAATATAAACACTCTCTACCCCAATAAGGAGGTTCTGGGGTTATACAGGCAGATGTGGGGGTGCAGGGTACCCCAAAGTAGCTCCAGGGGTGGGCTGCCCCTGCACCCATCTAAAAACATCCAGTGTGTTATGTCTTATGTTCTTTCTGCATGGAGAAGCACCTGCAAAGCCATTTTTCAAGCCATAATGTCCTTTTGCTGTACAAGAAAAGATCAGTAGGGCTGTTGACGCAGCGTAGTGTGTACAGGTATGCAAATGGATGGTGTCATCATCCTTGATACATCAAAGAGATGCAATAATGCAGTAATAATTTCAAGGACTCCAATTGGATTGCAGAGAGCCTTGATTAAATTTGTGCAAACTTGAAATAGTAACAAATTGTGCATAAATTTGGTAAAAACTAGAATTATGTGTTGGGTACTTGCCCCAAGAAATATCACACTGGAATATTATGAATAATAGAACTGAGATAGTTACGGACTGTAGATACTTAGGCCTGATATTTTCTTCTGCCTTCTGCTGGCACAGACATAAACAGAATGTCAAAAGTAGGGCAACTCTATCTGCCCGAGCGGTGAAACATTTTCATGATACGTTTGCAAGCAGATCGTTTTCAGTGACAGTGCAAGCCTTTTGGGCTAAGACTGTATCGCAAATTATTTATTTGGGGCTTTATAGCTGATTCCAGTATTGAAGTTCCCTGAATCAATTTTTACACCAGTTGTTGGGGTTGCTTCCCTCTATCCTAGTCACGTTTCCTGCTCGGAAACTAGTGTTGAATCAATACTACTGTCAGAATCGGACTCCTTGCGTACTGGTTCAAGCTGTTGACTTTTTCACCATCACAATTCCCCAAGATGTGTTATTTAGAAGATGTAAACCATTCCCAGGTACACCCGTCAACTTGGCTGCTATTTATTAATAATGCCTTTACCAAAATGGGACTTGGTTATTATGTTACAGATAATCGAATGTTCTTCTGTTTAGCAGATAAGAACCTGGCCTTTCAGAGAACTAAAGACATTGCCCATCAACTTGATTTGGCAGCTGTACGATTCAGTAAGGTAGCCCCATTAGACAATTTTTGGGAACAGACTGGGATGCAGAGCAGTATTTACAAATTGATATGAGCCAGAAACTGATGACAGTCTTGTGTACAAATGCCAACAGCCTTCTTGGCTTGAACAAATGCCAACAGCCATGTTGGCTGGTCAGAGTTTACGTCTCTCTAAGGATCAGGGATGTTGCCCCTGTCAAATGGGAATAGTAGAGGACACAATCCATTATGTATTGGAATGCCCCCTGTTTAAAGATATACGAGAGCTCTCTTACACCTCAATTATCCAAAGTTAAGTATTTTCCCAAGCAGGAAAAACTGATACGGTGGTTACGCCAGAAAGTTGTTGGTGCTATAACTGCTTAGCCGATCTAGCAAACAGGTATTTAATTAATGGCATGTGTGTCTCTAGCAGCCAAGTAAAGACAATAGCTAACTCTGCATAAACCAGAAACTTGCCTAAGCATCCAGCTGGCCTTGTGGATAAGGTTTCTGCTCTTACAATCAGAAGATCTAGCTTCAATTCTTGGTTCCTCCAAGAAAGGCCTGGGGCCTTAAAATATGCATCGGTGATGCCCATCTCTAAAGGGAGAGATGAGACCTTGGCTCTCCTCCCCAGGAGGTATCAGTAACTGGTTTTTGAAGCATAGAATTGGCTATTATATTGGTCAGCAAAATTCAGCCTCTCTCTTCCCCCCATGGTCTAGTCTACACTGTGCCAATTTAGGTTTCTCTTTCCAGATGCACATATACATACATAGACACGCATGCTCACGCACCACCACCCCATCTAAACTGCTGCTGCCCTCTAAATATGCTATAGATGCCAGAGAATAACTATAGTGGTACAGCGGAGACTAGAACCCAAGATCATAAGCATTGTAGCCCAAAACCAAACCATTTAACCAAGGAGAAGGGCCTGCTTAGCCAACCTAGCAAACAGGTATTTAATTAATGGCACGTGCTTCTCTAGCAGCCAAGTAAAGGCAATAGCTAACTCTGCGTAAACCAGAAACTTGCACATGCATCCAGCTGCCCTTGTGGAGAAGGTTTTTGCTGTTGGAATCAGAAGAGCTAGGTTCAGTTCCTGGTTCCTCCCAGAAAGGCCTGGGGCCTTAGAATGGTCACTGGTGATGCCAATTTCTAAATGGAAAGATAAGATCTAGGCACTCCCCCCAGGAGGAAACAGTAACTGAACTTTTTAAGCATGGAATCAGCTATTATATTGGTCAGCAAAATTAATCCCTTCGCTTTTTTCCCCCCTACGGTCCTGGGTTCTAGTCTATGCTGTGCCAGTTTAGTTTTCTCTTTCCAGACACACACACACACGCATTCGCCCACCCCCCATCTAAACTGCTGCTGCCATCTAAATATTCTATAGAGCCCAGAGAGTGACTAGAGTGGCACAGGAGAGACTAGAACCCAGGAGGACCATGAGCATTACAGCCCAAAGCCAAACCATTTAACCAAGAAGATGAGTCTGCTTAGCCCATCTAGCAAGGTATTTAATTAATGGCACGTGCTTCTCTATTAGCCAATTCCTGGTTCCTCCAAGAAAGGCCTGGGGCCTTAGAATGGTCACTGACGATGCCCAATTTCTAAATGGAAAAATAAGACCTTGACAACGCCCCCCCCCCAGGAGGAAACAGTAACTGATTTTTTAAAGCATGGAAACAGCTATTATATTGGTCAGCAAAAATCATCCCTTCTCTTTCCCCCGCCCCTACGGTTTTGGGTTCTAGTTTACGCTGTGTCAGAATAGCTTTCTCTTTCCAGATGCACACATACATACATGCTCACGCACACACACACCCCATCTAAATATTCTACAGAGCCCAGAGAATGTCTATAGTAGCACAGTGGAGATTAGAACCCAGGACAATGAGCATTGCAGCCCAAAAACAAACCATTTAACCAAGGACAAGGGCCTGCTTTACTAACCTAGCAAACAGGTTTTTAATTAATGGCACGTGTCTCTCTACTAGGCAAGTACCGGCAATAGCTAACACTGCATAAACCAGAAACTTGCTCAAGCATCCAGCTGGCCCTGTGGATGATATTTCTGCTCTTAGAATCAAAAGAGTCAGGTTCAATTCCTGGTTCCTCCAAGAAAGGCCTGTGGCCTTAAAATGGTCACTGGTGATGCCCATTGCTAAATGAAGAGATAAGACCTTGGCTCTCCTTTCCAGGAGGTAACAGTGACTTGTCCTTTAAATGATGAAATCAGCTATTATATTGGTCAGCAAAATGCATGCCTTCTCTTTTTTCCCCACACGGTCCTTGGTTCTAGTCAACACTGTGTCAATTTAGCTTTCGCTTTCCCGACACACACATACACATGCACCCCCCCATGTAAACTGCTGCTGCTGCCATCTAAAAATTCTACACAGAACAGAGAAGGACTATAGTGGTACAACAGTGAGTAGAACCCAGGACCATGAGCATCGCAGCGCAAAACCAAACCATTTAACCACAGAGTAGGGTCTGCTGAACCAATCTAGCAAAAAGGTATTTAATTAATGGCACATGTGTCTCTAGTAACCAAGTACAGGCAATTGCTAACTCTGTGTAACCCAGAAACTTGCACAAGCAAAATTCAATAAAAACATTTATGTGTTTGAAATGGAACTAAGCAGCGGGAATTGCCAGCAAGCCATGACAATACTACTAACTGGGGTGTGTGTGTGTGTGTCATGGGGGGCAGGTTTGTTTTCAGCTTTTTTTCAATTTTCGCAGTCCTGTTCCATTTCGGTTCTCTTCCCATTGATTTCAATTGGAAGGGAACCAAAGCCAAAAACCCCACCTTAAACCAGGGGTCCGAAAAATGAAAAAGCCCAACCTCCCCCATCCCCAGGCCTTGGAGGGTGGGGGTGGAGACGTGTTGTCATTTTCACATGGATGCCCGCCCCCCCCATTGGGTGTTCTGGTGGGTGTGCGGGGGGGGGGGAGAACGGCCGTGCAAATGGGCCAGCGGTGGGGGGGGAATGGGTGTGTGCTGGGTTTACACCTGTGTAAACAGTGGGTGGTGGGCGTTTGTGCATGTGTGCTTCCGGCGCTTGTGCATGTGTGCTTCCATCTACACTCATCACCCACCCATCTCCATCCACGTGGCCATCCGGAAAACTGGAGGCGGTACCGTGGGTGGAGATGGGTGTGTCTCCATGTGAAAGCAGCCTATGTCACTAACACCACCCACCCACCGGGGCCCATCCTGACTCCCACCCCCTCCCGCTTGGGGCCCTGCGTGTACTTATCGGTCCACAGGTCGCGGAGGGTGGAGGTGCCAGGAGTCTTCAGCAGCCTTCTGCCCAGGGCGTGCTACCGGAGGTGCACCCCTGGGAAACTGGGCCGTTCTGGATACAGCCCAGCTGGGAGAGGCCTACTTGCCCCCAGCAGTCATCTTCTAAGGCTGCTGAGGCTTCACTGCTGGCGCACATGCACAAAAAGCCACCGGGGCCCTTTTGCACATGTCCAGTCCTTTCCCAAAATGGTGCTGGCTCCCTCAGTGCTATTTTGGAAAAGGACAGTCTTTTCTGCACATGTGTGAAATGGCTCATGCATGCACAGAAACCCGAGACCCTCCAGGATCCCCAGCAGAGGCCTCACGCAGGCATGCTACCTGAGGATCCTGAGTTGGAGATGCTGGGGATTGAACGTGGGCTCTTAGCATGCACTCTGCCACCCGAGTCACAGCCCACCCCATTCCACAATCTCCCTGGTGATTTTAATGTTTTGCTTCTTGGCCAACCCTCAGTGGCAATAGAGAAGCATGTTTAAAAGGAAGACAGTCCTTGTCTTTCCCCAGCTTCTGTCACAACTTTCTAGACTGTAATGTCTTTGATACAGAGCCTGTATTTTATGTTGTGGTTGTCTGGATCTTGTTCAGAGCTTTTCAGCTCTACCATAATAGAGAATAGAATAGCACTAATTTTTTAAAAAATTACTGTATATGCCTCTGCTCTAGAAGTTTGCAGAAGGCACAGCATTCATTTTTGTTTTGTTTCCAAAAACCTGTTCATTTTCTGGGGATTTCTTAAAGGAATACTGTTTTTATTTTATTAAAAATATTTTTTAAGAAAAATTAAAAAAAAATCACCAAACATGGGAAAAAATGGCTAATGGGGCTGCATGCCCTTTTCCAAAATGGTGCCGGTAGCTGCCAACACACACAGGGTAGGATAAATGGAAGCTGCCAGCACCATTTTGGAAAAAGACAACCACCTATGCAGAATGGGTCTAGAAGCCATTTTGCACATGAGTTGTGATTATTATTTTTTTATTTTTTTAAAAATAAAATAAAATAAAAAAATTAAAATGAAAACAAATGTTTGCTTATTCATTTGTTTTCATTACCTTAGTCACAAAAAAATTGAGCACCTCCCCTACTCTTGTCATAAGTCTGCCATGCTGTTAGATTCTTAGTACTCAATAAAATCCCACTTTGACAGTCTGATAGTTTCCAAGGCAAGTCTTCTCTTTTTACCTTTGACCTTTAGCTGACTCTACATGTGTTGGCACTCACTATACTCTGTTGATATCAGCTGGACTTTGATCTTGATCGTTTCCAGCTCCCTTTTTTATGTGTAGGGACTGCCATGCTCAGACTCGCTTGTGATCATCACCAAGGTGGCCATAATATGCAGCAATTCAGTTTGTTTAGGATGAGCAGTTTTCAAGCGTTCGCTAACAGCATTGGCTATGGCGGAGAAGATGGAAACTGAACATGTCAAATGCGGCTTTAATGATTCCTAACCTTTGGATTATACTTTTGTGATGACTTTGATGAATGTGACACTTGGACCATGAAGGCAGCGTTACGGCTTGAGGAAACAGCAAAGCGGAAAGGAAGAAGCTATTTGTAAAGGGCATCTCATTTATAGAGAGACTGTAATCACTCATGTAGGAAAATAAAAATTTTCCTAGGGGAAAATATACAATATTTTTAATGAGCTAAAGAAACCTGGACTAAATACACTGAAATTACTGTAGGGAAAGAATCATGAGATTACTAAGGCCCTTTTCACACGGGCTCACCTCCACATGTGCAGGTGGGTGTGCCCATGTGAACGCCATGGTGGGCAGGTGTGCAGTGGGGGGCCATCCGTAGGAAGGCCACCAGCAGTGGGTTGGGGTGCATATGCACTCCCATGCTCCACCCAGCTCCACCCCCCTCCATCTATCACCCATGCATGGAGCAATGGGCGCCAATGCCGGTTGTTCCATGCGTGGAGATGGGTGTGCACCCGTAAGAATGGCCGCAAACCCACCTCTACCCGTCGGCGGCGCACACCCATTCCCTCCCAGTCACTGCGGCCTGTGTGAAAAGGACCTATAATGATACATGCATGGTTTCATCCTGTGTCTCCATCATTCTAGTAAGGAAACACCTTACAAGCAAGTATGACTCTGTGTCCCTCACAACGGGTCCTAAGTTAGGGAAGTAGTAGTATCCCATGGGGAAATGAGGAACTGAAAGACTAAGACTGCAGGTCCTCAAACCATTTACTACAGCATAGTATCATTGAGTAAGTGAATCACCCAGTATCATACAGGATGGGTGTGGAAGCAGAACTCAGATCATCCTTTTAAAAATGTATTTAAATCCTTCTCTTAAGGCTCAGGGCAGATAAAACACATAAAAATATAACGGTCCCCTAAAAACCTCACCACCCCATCCAACTCCTATTCCTGCCTGCTAAATGCTTGGCCAACACCCCCCACCCCCAAAAGAAAGGTCTTACACTTCCTCCAAAAGATGCTCGAGCTTATGTTATTGATTTTGTATTGTTTGTATTTTTTGTAAGTTGCCCTGAGCCTTCAGGGTAGGGTGGGATATAAATATAAATAAATAAATAAATGCAATAAACAAACTTCCAGGAGAAGGGAGTTCCACAACACTGGGGGTAATTTCAGACGTGACGGGAATGCTGCTAGCCACATTGAACCACAGTGGATTTGGTGTGGTGGCAGCGATCCCATGCACGTCTATTTGCTCCTGGCCAGATGTTCACCACAGTGAACACCCGGCCAGGATCAAATTGACCATGGTTCTGGAGGTGAGGCTGGCCTCACCTCCAGAACCGTGGTTAGGTTGGTCACGATCTGGGATGGGGCTGGGAATGGCCGCGGGTAACAACTGTTACCCATCCCCATCCCAGAGTCAGGTCCCAACCACAGGACAGGATTGGGTGCAGTGGCCTGATTGGCCACTGCGCCCACCCATCTCCCCGAGGGCAGGCAGCCATGGGAGCGCGAGGCTAAGCGGCTGCACGTTGTGCCGTACAGCCCCGCCCCCTCCCTGCCCTGATTCCGACAGTGATCAGGCCGGCACGTCTAACAGACGGCTGGTCTGATCACAGGCCGGGATCTGGAACAGATCTCGGTCCAGGTTTCAGCGTGTTGGGCCTGGAGGCCCAGCACATCTGAAATTACCCTGGTACAGCAACCGTCGAAAATGCCTCTCTGCATTTCCTTGTCATGGTAACTTGGCTAGAAGATGGTACCTCCAAGAGGGCACTCATGGCTGAACCGCAGGGGTTGTGATAGGACATAATGGAAGAGGGGATCATTCAGATAAGTGGGGCCCAGATCATTTTGGGCTTTGAAGGTCAAAACCAGCAACTTGAATTGTGCCTGGAGAGCTATAGGGAGCTGGTACAGACTCTGAAGCACAGGTGTAATGTGCTTACAGTGGTCCACTCCTGAAAGGAGGCAGCCGACATGTGCTTCACCAGCTGCAGCTTCCGAACAGTCACCAATGGCAGCCTCATGTAGAGCGCATTGCAGTAGTCTAGTCTCAAGGTTATAAAAGCATGGATGACAGCGGCAAGGTCTGACTCAGAAAGATAGGGTTGCAGTCTCCTCACCAGATAGAGTTGGTGAAAGGCACTCTTAGCCACCACCACAAGCTGTTCGATTCAGACACAGCAATGGACCCAGGAGCACCCCCAGGCCGTGAACCTGGGTGATCAGAGGAGGTTGGACCCCATCAATGACATCCAATGTGTTACACACAGAACCACCCTTTCTCCTCCAACAGCAGAACAGGAAATGGTGAACAAATGACACTGAAAAATAGGAGAGACATTTTGGGATAGAAATATTATTTACATCTATGTACAAAATTCAGGCATGCTAATGCCCTTCCCATAAAGCTCAGGGAAGCCCCACCCAACTCCGATCCCCTTATCTTTTCTATGGTATTGAAATAGATTAATGACGCTCCCAGATTTGAAGTGATTTCTTTTCCTCATAGTGTCAAAATGTTCTGTTGGTATAAAGGTCTTTTTTCAGGGGGAAATATGGTGTTAGTCTTAAATGCAAGAAGGGACCATTGTACTCATCAGCTCTAATCAGTAGACACGTATGCCTGGCTTCTGTACGCTTGGTCTGTGGAAGTTATCCCACTTGGATTAATGTATATCTTTCAGAAAGCTAGCTGGCTTGCCTCAAGGCTTCAAGCAATGGTGAGTCCCACACCTGCTCTGGTACAGAGTTTCAGGGTTTAATTACATCCTAGTATGAAACATCCGCTTCTCACCACGATTGCTGCTTATACCTTTGTATGCAAGACAGTAAAACCTGCTCTTTTCAGGTGCCTTTCCATGGGCGAGTGCTGAGACCCAGTGATGAAGGCACCTTTAAAATTCTCCTCAATAAGCTGAATAGATTGGGCTCCTTAGGCCTTGTATTATAAAGATTTGTAATGGATCACACCCCAGAGTATTTGCAGGCTCAAACCATGCAGAATATGGGCTGTGGTAAGTCACTGCAGGTGGGACACTTTGAGCGTGCAGTCCAGCTACCTGAAATGGCTCGTTGCTCCTAGCTGGCAGCTGCTGGCCAGTATGGAAGAAAAACAAGTGCATAAAAGCCTGAGGCAAGAGCGCGGATAGAAGCCCTCCAGGGAGAAGTAGGGCTCTGAGACTAGGACTCTCCATCTGGGACTGAAGCTTCCCATGGGTTTTGCTAGGCGAAAGCAGAGAAGAGGTCGGGAGCTTGCCCCCCAAATTCTGGGGCATCTGGGTCCACCAGGATGGCTTGGGCTGGACTGGAGGGCTGGGGTGCCAACAGGGTTTGAACAGAAATCTGTGGGCAGAGGTGTAGTGGTAATTCTAAAAGTGCAGCAGCTTTTCATGAGAGCTCCCCCCGTCCCCAAAGCCTCCAAGGCTGCTAAGTGGGGCCGCAGGAAAAGTGCTGGAGTTCTGCTCTCCTGCATTCCTGCTCCACTACACCACTGTGGGTGGTGGGACTGGGAAGGGTACACAGCTGGACCTCCCCATTGCAGCTGTCAGTGACCAACAGACTAGATCTTAGGACAAGAGTTGGAACGCGAGGGGAAGCACTGTGCCGTTTCATGATATAAATAAAATGCACATGGTGGAGGGGACCTGTGGCTTTGGATGATTTCAGACTTTACGGGGCCCGTTGGCCCCGTAATGAAATCAACCCATTCATTCCCCACCGGGGTCACCCCGTCACGCCACAACAGACGTGCCGGGGGGATCCCGGTGGGGAATCTGGGAGGGGGCAGGGCTGCGCGGCGCAACGTGCGGCCGCACGGCCCTGCCCCCTCCACGCTCCCACCGCCCGCCCTCTGGGGAGACGGGCGGGCGGTGGGGCCAATGCGGCCGCCGCGTCGGGCCGGATTCGCCACGGCCCGGGATCCCGTCGGTGATCCCGGGCCGTGATGCCCGGCCAGACGTTACTTTTTTTGGGTCCACGCTGGGGATCTCTTTGACCACGCTTCCCGGGACATTCCCCCGGCTAGCCCGGGAAGCGTGGTTCAAATTGACCCCATGAGCGGATTGACCGTGGCGAACATCTGGCGGCCGCCAAACAGACGTTCGAGACACATTGACCACAGGTGGGTATTCACCGTGGTTCACTGTGATCTCGTAACGTCTGAAAATATCCATTGTGTGTTCTGGATCTGATCCTTCAAAGACTTATACCCGACAGTTCTTGTTTTTCAGTCCAAGACCATTTTGGCGGCTTTTCTTTGTACCCTTTCTAATATTTCCTCATTCTCTTTTAAGTGTGTGTACCAGAAGTGGGTATGATATTTCAGTAGCTGTCTCGCCAACACAGAGTACAGAGGTGAAAGAGACTCATTTTTACATACCATGGAATCATTTTAGCTATTTTTTATTTATTTTTTTGGTCACAGCAAAAACTAACCTCTATGTTCCTTTCCAGATCACTACTTCCAGGACATCTCACTCCCAGATTTGTCAGATATTAATTTGGTTATTTTGGTATTATTGATGCTGTTGTGGATACATGAAATGAAGTAACTGAACTACTAACCAACTGGGAATCCATTTCAGTTGTGGCTGTTCTAATTTGAATAGCTTTCTGAAAAGGTAAGTAATATTCACAAATGCAAAATCCATTATTAGTTTGAGCACTAATCTGAACTATATTGTTTCCCTCTCTTCCAGGACAGAGATGCCCAGTCAGTACTATAATTTAGCTATTGCATTATCCCTTTATTCAGCTTTTGCTAGGTGTTAACAGCCACTCCTTCAGCCTTGTTCAGGATGCTCTGCTTCCTCTCTCTTTATTCGATATCAGGATTACTATTCCTACAGACTGGAGGCATATGGAAGAATGTTCCTTCACTTGACAGATGGCTTCTGAAGATCTGTTAACCATGAAGAAAATAAGAGCTTGTGGAATCGTGTGTCGCATCAATCTTTCAGTATGAGAGGTATCTGAACACATGGCTACCTTTCATCACCAAAGATGAAACTAGGAGCTGGATTCAAAAGCCAGCAATGCTCTTCAAGGACTTGTTTATCCTTATTATGGTCTTAAGAACTCCCCCGTGTGAGAGGGACTCTACGTCAATGTCAGTGTTACACGGGAAAAGGTAGGCAATTGCACATTGGGTAAACACCCAACCCACACACCACGAGGCCTGTACTCTCTGCCTGTAGCCTGTGATGTAGCCTTTCTGAAGTATTTCCAAGAGACTAGAACCAGGGTGGCTGATTTGTGCCTCACACTCCTGTTTGTTGAAGCTGGAGGCTGTTCAACCCCTTCATGTTGACAGCACTTAGTGATTTATTGTTTCTAATTCAGGAAGCTACAGGGGTGTAACATTTTTATTGAGTTCTCTGGCAAAACCATGAGATGGCTGTGGAAGTTTTGCCCAGTGGTTATTTATCATCATCTTAAGAAATGATTTGAGCTACATAAAGAGGGAGATACTTTTTATTTTTTGTAGAGAAGCTTCTTTCTGTAGTTGCATTGCCAGCTCCTAATGAAATTTCAGCTTTAATTTCACAGTTTGCTTTAAAAAAAAAAAAAAATCTTTCCAATGGACTGTATTATTTTCTGAGACTTATTAATAGGAAGAACATTCTCCATTAATCTTTAGGGGAAAAATTGTCTTCTTTTAGAAAGCAATTTTTTTTTTTTGTAGTTGTTCTTGTTTCTGATGGAACTTGGTGATGATGGCAGTTCTAGCTAGTTCTGTCTGTGCTAAATCAGTAATTTTCCATTACTAGAGGGACCATTGGGTTTGGGGGAATTAATGTCCCTTATTGAGTCCCTGTGTGTTGGGCATTTATTTTTATTTATTTGTTTATTTATATTTGTTAGCTGCCCCACTCATGCCTACGGCATCTCGGGATGGCGTACAATAACAAAAGATACATAAAAGTACAATAAAAATACTAAAAAAACAACAATATAATAAAAATATCTTAAAACCCAAATTTACCCCCAACTACCCCACCCTCCCCTCCGAAGGCCTGGGCGAACAGCCAGGTCTTGCAGGCTCAGTGAAAAGCCAACAGACCTGGGGCCAGGCAGGCTTCCTCCGGAAGGGAGTTCCAAAGTTACGGCCCGGCCACCAAGAACGCCCTCTCCATTGTAGCCCCTTGCTTTACATGGGGGACCTCCAGAAAGGGGCCCCCGGTGGACTTGAAGTATCGCTGTGAGGCATGGAGGGTGAGGCGGTCCCTGAGGTGAGGGGCCCAGACCATGCAAGGCTTTATAGACCAACACTAACACCTTGAATCTGGCTCGGTACGCTATGGGCAGCCAGTGCAGAGTGTTGGAGAAACAGCTCCAGATGACATCGCCCTTTTGCACCAACAAACCCTAATGACCACTAGGGCCATTGGGAGTAGAGATAGTGAGTTAGTGTGAGTGTCACTTTAGCCTTTCCTTATCTCTGCTTCTAAGTCCCCTCCCAAGTGGGATGTGCCCAGGAATTTCCTACTGGACTTCCTCCTTCTTCCTGACCTTTCGCCATTCCTCTCCTCTCTCTCTGACCTTCAACATGACCGGCCACCATACTGGTGGCAGCTAGCTAGTAAGATCTAGGGATAGGCCTTTCCTATCACAATGTATTTCTCAATAAAATAGATTATTTTAATCTAGAAACAATCTCCAAGGTGTTGATTACTTCTAAGCTGTTGCTACTGAGAATTTAAGCTGTTTTTGGTTTTTTGACCACTAATAACTTTTCCAACACAGAGTACGGAGCACAGGTGTTATGTGCTCCCGCCAACCCGTCCCTGTAAGGAGATGGGCCGCCACATTCTGCACTAGCTGCAGCCTCTGGACCAGTATCAAGGGAAGCCCTGAGTAGAGCATGTTGCAGTAGTCTAGCCTCGAGGTGATGAAGGCGTGAATGAGGGTGGCCAGATCAGACCCGGAAATATATGGACGCAGCCTCCGCACTAGATACAACTGGTGGAAGGTGACTTTAGTCACCGCCTCCACCTGTTGATCCAGATGGAGGTCTGAGTCCAAAAACACTCCCAGACTCCGAACCTGCTGGGCTACAGGAGGTCAGACCCCCCCCAAAAGGGGAGCCAGCACCTCCCTTGCCCTGCCCACCACCATCACCTCCATCTTGTCGGGATTGAGCTTCAGTCTGCTCTGCCACATCCAATCTGCCATGGCCTCCAGACACTGGGAAAGTAACGAGACATCAGGACCTGGGTCAGTTGAAAAGGAGAGGTACAGCTGAGTATCAGCAGCATATTGGTGACATCACACCCCGAACCCTCTCACGATCTCCCCCAAGGGCTGCATATACACATTAAATAATAACAGAGACAGGATCAAACCCTGCGGAATGCCACAGTTCAAGGCCCGGGCGCTTGATGTTTCAGCCCACAACACCACCTGCTGGTTTCTCCCCGAGAGGAATGAGTGGAACCACCCAAGCACAGTCCCATCCAGGCCCCCCTGGTCTCGCAGCCATCTCAGCAGCAGCCCATGGTCCACTGTGTCAAAAACGGCTGAGAGATCTAGCAGGATCAGAAATGTTGAACATCCTGTGTCCATCTCCTGGTGGAGATCGTCCACTAAGGCCACCAACACCGTCTCAGTACCATAGACGGGACCAGAACCCAGACTGAAAAGGGTCAAGGAAACCGATGTTATCCAGATGCGCCTGGAGATGTATCGCCACTGCCCATTCAATAATCTTCCCTAAAAAGGGAAGATTAGAGATGGGTCGGTAGCTGGTGAGTGCATCCACATCCAAAGATGGCTTCTTCAGCAGGGGGCGCACCACAGCCTCCTTGAGACTGGGTAAATCTCCCCTGCTGAAGGGACACGTTGACTACCCTTGCCAGCACCGTCCCCAAAGTCTTCCTGGAGGCTTTCACCAACCAGGACGGGTACGGATCTAATTCGCAACTGGTGGCTCTAACAGACCCCAAGACATCCACTGAATCGGCTGGCGTCACTTCCTTAAACTCATCCCAGAAAGATAAACCAGACGGTGCCTCCCTAACCTCGTGCTCCTCACCTACTGCCTCCAATCCGGTGTCAAAGTGACTCTGGATCTGAGCGATCTTGTCTGCAAAGTAGATGGCAAACTCCTCACAGTGGGCCTGGGACAAGTCCCCATCCAGGCGGAGAGAGGCTGGACTGACCAGCTCTCACACCTCCCGGAACAGCTCTGCTGGGTGCAACTTTGCAGATGCTATGAAGGCAGCAAAAAATACTTTCTTTGCTGTCCTCACATAGGACCTCAAATGGGCCCTATGGAGAAGTTGGTCAGATTCAGAGTGAGTCAGACACCAGCGTCGCTCTAGTCTCCTGCCTACCTGTTTCATACACCACAGTCCCTCAGTAACCAAGGGGCTCTGAGGTGATGAGACGGAGGCAGGGGACGTCTCAGAGCTACCCTGTCAATGGCCTCCCCCATCAAGATGTTCCAATGTTGGACCAGCTCATCGACCGAGTGACTGTCAGGGTCTAAGGTCACTGTCAGGCATAAGAGAGAACATACGCTGTAGACAGTGGGTGCAACCACATGAGCCGGGCTGGGGCTGATTGCTGCATGTCTTGGGGTGGGCAATTTCAGCAGCCACACTTTGGGACCAGCGTGAAGAGTAGATGGTCTCCCCATCTCTTTGGGGAACATGGGTGGGGCAGGCCAAGGTGCCTGCCCCACCATGCTCTGGGGCAGGCCAAGGTGCAGGCCACATGTGTGAGTGCCCAGCCTAGCACCAGACTACCCACCCTTCCCTGAACCACCTACTATCCCACCTCGGCTGTGACGTGGTTGCGCGGGAATGGTGTCAGTGCTTGCTGTTCAAAGCCCTGAGCCAGACCTCACCATGGGGTGAGTCAAATGGGGACTGGACTGCTACCTCGAGTTGGGCAGCTTTACCCCACTTTGGGTAAGGCTGCTACGCCTGCTTCCTCTCACTTTTTCTGATGCAGGGCGTAGTAGCCAGCTGCCCATCCTGCCCTGGGGTGGGGTAAATATCTGGTGGCTGCCAGGCATACGATGCACCGCATCACGTGGGAAGGCTACCCGATATGAAGTAACACTGCCCAACTCAACGTAACGTGTCACGTAGATGCACCTATGCGAAGGTATTAGCAGTAATATTTTACAGGGAACAATGCTACAGATGTATTCTTGCAGCTCTGATGGAAGCATAACCAGATCTGAAGTTAACCAGGAGCTTTCCCAGTTTGAAGGCAGCAGCTCTGATGCTTAGAGTAGAACTGAAAGGACAGACTAGTAGTAATCTCCTAATTAAAAACATACCTGAAAATAGCCAAAAGACTGTGTACCACATTAGTTCATGGCTAGGCTGCAGAAGATGGAATGGGCCCCCAAGTTTGGTTCCTCAGGCCCCCAGTATAGGGTTGCCACCTATGTATATTTTTCCAGGCCACTTATGAAACATACATGTTTCAGGGCATGCTATGGTGCCAATACAAGCCCTGCAACATGTATTTTTCATAAGTGGCCTGAAAAAATATACATAGTTGGCAATCCTACCCCAATATGCCCCACTGCTAGGCACCAATCCCCCCTGAGCAGTGGCTAGAGGGACCATTGGGCTAGGCCCTGGGTCCCCCTTCCTACTAGGAGCTTGGAGGGATGGGGGCCCTGAGGAGGACAAGGATTTGTTGAAGTGGGCTGGGGAGTGACAACTGCCCCACCCCCAGCAACTAGGGGATGTGCCAAAAGGACTCTACACAGCTGTGGTAGAGGGGCATTTGTTGTTGATCTTTCACCACTGCCCAGAGCCAGTAAACAGCTTTTTCTTCTCTCCTCCTGCTTTGGAAGGGAGACTCCTGGCAGGGGTCTGGGTTGAGGAAGGGGCAGAGGGTTTTGATCTCTCCCAGGTATTGGAGTTTGGATCCTGTTGGGGCTCCCAGCCAGTGGAAGGAAGCAGCAGAAACTTCCTTCCTCACCCCACAGCCAGGCTCCTGGCAGGGAGCCTCTGTAACTAGACCCCCTAGTGGTGGGCAGGGCATGTAGAGCCAAAGGCCACAAATACAGATCTGTCCTCTAGGGGTGGGAGACAGGGGGGAGTTTTGGTTTTGGTTGTTTTTAGTTTTGGTTTATAAGTACTTACAGATTTAATTACAGGTTTGGTTTTCGGTTCCGTATTTAAATCCATACAATTAAAAACCTGTAAACTCAGTGCATGCGCAAAATGACCACTGTGCCATTCTGCGAATATGCACCCTTTCCCAAAATGGTGCCGGCACTGCTGGACCCATTTTGGAAAAGGGAAGCCACCTGGAATTAAAGTTTTCCACAACTCCCAAGACCTGTCTTTCCCCCCACCCCAATTACACAGGGCTGTGGAGTACTACTTACTGGCCTCAGAGGGTTTGACTCAAGCATCGGCACTGCTGTGAGGGTTCCAGCAGGCTCCCTCGCCATGGCATCCTTCCTCCTCCACCACCGACCTTAACCAATATGGCGGCAACTTCATTTTGGCTGCTGCCATTTTGGTTAAGGGTGGTTGTTGTTTTGCACATGCGCAATACAGCCCCAGTGGCCATTTTGCACTTGTGCCGTCTGGAGGAGGGCGAGACTGCCGGAGCCCCCACAGCACTGGTGGTGCTTCATTCAAGCCATCCACACTGGTAAGTAGCATTCTAGGGCCCCGGGGGATGAGGGTGGGAGGAAATACGGACTCAAAATTTAGGATCCGTAACTGGGAGGCCCCTAATTATGGGTTGTTTCAGATGAATCTAAATCGGCCAATTTTGGGCAGGCTTGGATTAATCCATAACTGAAATTCCCATCCCTACTGCCCACCCAGCTCTAAGCTGCTCCTAGACAGTATGGGGGCCTGGCTACCAGGGCCAGCCTTAGTATTTGTGGGGGACAGAGCAACAATAAGGTGCAGGCACCCACAGCCTCACTCCTTTAAGAATGGTTGATCTGGTGGTTGCTTACACCAGGCTGGAGGTGGGGGAAGGACCCCACAGGAAGCACCTGCCCATTGGAAGGGGAGAAGTGCCCTACCCCTACAGAATCTTGTCAGGCAATTGCTACCTTTAAGGCTTCTAGCAGGGCCCCGTTGGTTGTCCAAGAAGACTCTTAGCTCTGACAGCAGGATCTTCAGAGGCAGCGCCAGTGGTGCAGCAGGATTCCAGGTGGGGGAAGAGGCCATGATGCTGCTTTTCCTGTGCATGAGGCTCAGCTCCAGTGGTGTAGTGGATCAGGAATGCAGGGGAATGGAGCTCCGGCACTTTTCCTGCGGCCCCCCTCAGCAGCCTTGGAGGCTTCGTGGGGGCTCTCATGAAGAGCTCCTGCACTTTTAAAATTACCACTGCTCAGCTCTCTCTCCCAGCCAGTTGGGGTGGCTGCTTCCTGTGGGGTTCTACTCCCCCACTCCAGCAGGTGAGGCAAGGGGGAGGGGGCAGGGTCCCAGAGAAATAGTCCATCCTGCGACCTCAAGAGCGCTGGTCCTGAGGCTACCAGAAATGGCCTCCTTGAGGTTTTCCCTCTGAGTGCAGGGACTCTGCTGATTCTGCTTAAGGCTGGTCCTGCTGGCTATAATATATGGACAGGTGGTATGCATTGGTGCAGCTGTGTCACCTGCGTACACAATAGCTACATCCTGATTCCCCCACCCCCCATCTGCTCCAAACTCTCTGTAAGTAGCAACTGGCACATCTGGATGCGAGGGGCAGGGAATGCATGTGGGCCAGTGTCTGGGCAAGCAGTGTGTTTGGAGGAGAGAAGTCTCCTGCCTCGCTCCTCCCCTGGTGGCTGAGTCAGCCCTCGTTGTCCCTCAATGCTCCATGCTGTAATTCACTGGAGAAGTGGTGAACCTGGCATGGGAAATTGGCCAAGGAGCAGAGGTGACTCCCATGGCCTGGGCAGAGAGAGAATGGAGCAGGAAACTTGGTCAGAGCAGCATTATTTATTTATTTATTTATTTAAACAATTATAATACGCCACCCAACTCCACCTCAGGTGGCTCAGGACGACTTACAATAAAATCATATAAATATAAACCATCATCATGATTTACAATAAAATCATATAAATATAAAAACAACATTCCCAACCAACTTAAAAATATAAAAAACACAAAACCCTCCCATAACTCCCTCCCTCCACTCCCCACCACATAACCACCCTCACCCGTCTCCGCCACCAAATGTCTGGTGGAACAGCCAGGTCTTACACAAGCGACGAAACATCAGCAGGTCCGGGGCCAGGCGAGCCTCCTCCGGGAGGGAGTTCCACAGCCACGGTGCGGCTACCGAGAACGCCCTCTCCATAGCGACCCCCCGATTAGTCTCCTGCTGTGCTCTGCTCCCTCTCCTTTCTCTCTAGCCCCCTCAGCAGCTCTGGGCATGGCCTGACACCGAGGTATGGGCTTTGTTGCCGCAAGAGGGGAGGTTTTGGATGAGTGAGTTCCAGATCACCTGTTCTCTCCGGTACACAGAGAGCAGGATGAAACCCAGTTGCACATTTTGTAACTCTTCCATACAAACTGCATCCCTAAAATTTTGTTGCATTTAAACAATTGGATTTATTCTTAACCAAAATCTCCTTTTCTTTAAAACTATTTAAAAACTGAAGACACAGCATAACCGTGTGACTTGAAATGATTTGGGATAATTCATTGTTCTGTTTGGATTGCTTGTTCTCTTCTTAGTAAGGTCTATCGTATCATATCTAGTAGTTGTTACAGTTTTTTGCGTGCTGCAATCCAGTACTCCTTTGCATGGAAATCCATACCTGTCAGAGACGTTAGACAGGCTTGGAGTGGGTGGGAGGAGTGATTGATTCAACTGGCCTTTTGAATGAAAGGAGTTTGGATATAAACTGGCTTATTATTAGCCATCAGCACTAATAAACCAGTTTACATTTAAAGACTCTCATGCAAGGGAAGCTTTTGATCAGGAGCCTGTACTGACAGCTGTCAGCAGTGCTTAATTTATAAAAAAAAAAATGAATTGCCAGGCACAAAACCTGCCTCACAAGCCATGCCCCCTACCCCAGAACTTGACAGAACAAGGAACTGAATCCTCGTCTCCAGCTAGTAACCCAACCACTAGACTAACCTACCTCTCTACAGCTAAATATAAAACAGGAGTTCTTGGGTAATTTCAGATGTTATGAAAACGTCTTTCACCATGGGGAGCCCCCAGCCGTGATCAAGCTTGACCACGGTTCTCGACCTCTGGCCAGCTGGTGCTCGAGAACCATGGTTAGATTGACCACAATCTGGGATGGGGCTGGCGATGGCAGTGCTGGATGTCTGTTCGCCAGACCCATCCTGGAATCAGGCCCCGACCATGGGACAGGGTTGGGCGAAGCATCCTCATTGGCCGCTGTGCCTGCCCATCTCCCCATGGGCAGCCGGCTGAGGGATCATGGGGGAGGGCGGGGCTGAGCGGCTGCACGCTATGCTGCACAGCCCCTCCCCCTCCCGGATCCCCCCCACAGGTATCAGGTCAGCACGTCTGAAGGACGGATCCCGGTCCAGGGTTCAGCGTGTGGGCCTCCAGGCCCGTCACGTCTGAAATTACCCCTTGTGATTGAATTTGTATGATGGCCAGGGCAGGGGATGGTGCAGAGAAGTCATTAATGAAAGCCAACTAAACCATGCAGGGTTTTTCTGGCTTTCATTTCTAACCCTGAAATGGTCAATATCTACCTTTCCCTGACATTTCACATTTCTGGTGCACGCTCTTAGTGGCAATATTTCCCAGGGCTCAGTCTCCCCCCGCTTAAATTTAATTGCCAGGGCTGAGCCCTGGCAAGCCCCTCTCCCCCACCCCAAAATTAAACCCTGGCTGTCAGTGTTGATTCACTGTTAGCGCTAACAAGGGTGGGAGGCATACTCCACACTGTTTTGTTGAGCTACCTTATTGATAAATAGAAAATAAATCAAATTTTAGGGAGCGATCTTGCATCCATTTAACTATCTTATTGATAAATAGGAAATAATTTAAATCAAATTCTAGGGAGCAATCTTCCTTCAATGGCATTGACTTTCATGACCAGAGGATTTTATAAGCGATTGAAATTTATTATTTTACAAAAATCTGTGTATACATTCCTGGCCGTAATGTTTTGGTCTCTCATCTGATTTGTATGAAATGTTGTGAGATTATACCACTCTCCAAGATTACTATCTCTGCCAAATTCCAGAAGGATTGGATAAAGGGTCCTTATGTTATAAGTGATTTACTTGTAAATGCATTTCTGACTATACCGTCTTTGTATTCCATCCATTTTACATGCCATGTGGCAAGATTGTACCTCAGACCTTCAGGATCATCACTGCCAAATTGTAGAAAGAATTGATAAAGGGTCCAAATTTTATAAGCAATTGAAATTTCCATTTTAAAGACTTTCATTATGTAGGTAACTAGTAACAGCACATGCAGTGCCATTCAGAGACAGGCATGGCAGGGGAGAGGGGGCTGTAGAAAGGAGGGGAAGCAGCCCAACAGATTGACAGACACTTTCACTGGTCAATTACTGCATGCTTCCACCTTTACAGGAGGACCAAACAGTGGTGGTTTCAAGGCGAGCATAGAGGGTAGATATTAGCTGCTGTTCTTTGGGCCTGCTCTTTGTCTGTGGTTAGTTCTGGCTTTGGTCAGAGCGTTTTCTCATACTTTGCTGGCAGGCTGTGTGTGTGAGAGAGCTCATTGCAAGAGTTCAGCCAGCTACATAAATACAATCCCCATACACCTGGGGTGCTCAGTGCTCAACATCCTCCTGCCCCCTCTTGGGGTGTTCTCTGCAAGTTGACGGACATCCCCCCCAGCACCTGATGTGCCCACCCAGACTGAAGCCTGTGCCAAACAGCAGAGATGACAGATATCTCCTCTGACCAATTGGTTTGACATTTCAAAGACACCCTGGCTGGGACAGAGATGTGATTGCCTCTCTTAATGCATGCTTCCAGCTTTCCAGGACCAATCCTGAGTGGCTCTGAGGCGGGCATAGAAGGGACATAACTGGGACTTCAGGCAGCAATGCAGAGGGCAGGGGGAAGCATACCAGCAATCGGGAGACATGTTTTACACATCCAGGCTGGCCAGTTGTCATCACAATCACATCCTGAAGCACTGTGACAGAGGACATGAGAGAATCCCCTACTGGCTCTTTCCTGAGCAGATGCTTCCAGCTTCCCAGTAACAAGTGAGGGAGAGGGGTTGTGGTGGTCATAACACAGAATGACATATGGGTGACATTTCTGCTGGTCAGTTGGCATCACAAACACATCTTGTACCACAGTGACAAACATTAGAGAATCCCTGGCATAGGCTCATACTCTCCAGATGCTGTGCAGACATAACTTTGGGACCCTTTATCAGATGTTTCTGATATTTGGCAGAGATGCTCCTAAAGGTCTGGGATACACTCCTACAGTAGCGGCTGGTGGGTTTTGAGGCTGGTGGGGCAGTGGGCATGTTAAATCTATCAGGCTGGTGGGCCTAGGGGCGGAGCCAGGACAATGGTAGGCAGAGCTGTGGCAATGGTAGGTGGAGCTGGGGCAATGGTAGGCCACTGGAATGACTTAATTCAGCAGCAAGGAGTTTCCAGGGTTAACATTGGATGGACATGACATCAGTTAACGCTGGGAACTCCTTGCTGCTGTGTGAAGCACTGCTACTAGGGGACAGAGAGCCCTCTTACTGGAGTCCCGTCCACTATCTCTTTCCCACTGGGTCCAAATTAACCATAGCAGGTTAAAAAAATAGATCACGCTGCCATCGCCTACCTTTATCCTGAACCCTCTAATCCTTGATTTTTATGGCATCCTTGGCCACCTGTAGTCTTCTGAAGGTGTAGACTTTGGGACAAGCCTTCCTTCGGAGTTGGAGAACTGGGAGGACTGAGTTAGCTCCCTGTTCTGCAACAAGCCAAATCAGAAGAGAATGAAAGGGAAGAGAAGGACAGGACAAAGGAGAAGTAGGAGGGAAAGGGTTTGGTTTTGGGGAAGAGATGGGTTCAGTGGGGGAAAGGGGTCTCCTCATTGTCTAAAGCCTTCTTGTCTGCCGTGCTCCTACCTACTTCCTCCTCTGTTCACAAGAAGAGCAAGTTGTGGTGTGGAATCATGCCAGATCTCAGACAAACTGGATAGAAAAAAGAGCTGCATTGCCACCGAACCAGGCCCATCGAGACCCACATCCCCAGTACCCACACCGTATCCCCAGCAGCCAAATGCCTGTCCAAGCAAACAGGCCTTTTTAAAAGGTTTGGCCAGTTTCAGGGCTACATTGCCACCTAACCAGCCCCATTAACACACGCATCCCCAGTACCCAGACAGTATCCATGGAAGCCAAATGCCTGTCTAAGCAAACAGACCTTTTTGTAAAGTTTGGTCAGTTTCAGGGCTGCATTGCCACCAAACCACACCCATCCAGACCAGCTTCCCCAGTACCTACACTGTATCCCCAGCAGCCAAATGCCCATCCAAACACACAGGCCCTTGTTAAAAAGGTTGGCCAGTTCCAGGCCTGTGTTGCCACCAAACCAGTCCCATCAAAACAGCAGTGTCAACATGCAGCAAGATGAGGTCAGGGGGTATCTTTTGCATGCAGCCTGGGCCCAGGGCTGGATAAACCAAATTTAAATGACGTATTTCTGTTTATCAACAAAAACACAGGCAAGATCCTCAAAATCACACAGTCACACGCAGAGAGGCCAGAAACTACTTTCCAACAGCAAGGAACAGCAGTGAAACAGCAAAGGGAGTGACAATTTTTTAAAAAGAGTATCCATGACCAGCAGACCCACAAATTCACAAAATGGCCTCTCTAATAGAGACGCCATTTTGTCTCTACTCACAACATCCCACCAAACCGCAGAAGGTGGGGCCATTTTAAAATGCAAGGAACATTCCAGCAAAGATTGGATTGGAAACTCTTCCTTCCATCCAAGCTCCTAGGTCCCCCACCTGGAAAACAGAAAGCAGATAGTTTACGTGTAAAACAGGAAAGGGACCGATTTTAACCAAGAGTAGCCATGGCCAGTGAGGCCCCAGAAAATGGCCACAGCCTTTGCACATGCTTGGGGGAGGAGGGGGGAAACCAGCAGTGCACCGGCAAACACACAACAAGCAAAAGCAAACCACTGAAACCATATCTTAAGCTCACCATATTATCCTCAGTACACCACAAAAGCAGCAGCGAGGAGTTCCACTTGACCCCAAACATGGTTCACATCACATCACATCTCTGATGTAGCCTCCTCCCATGTTGTCTCCCAATGTACCCCCCATTGTCTCTCAGTTCACCCCCTCCCCCAGCCAGACTCCCCAAGTCCCCCACTCCACCCCTCCCCTCCCCTAGTCCACCCCCTTCCCCCAGCCCCATTCACCAGTGACGTTTCCCCCACTGTTTCTCCCCCTGCCCCCCTCAAGAAATTTACTCACCACCAAGGCAGCAGGATGGAACACCATTCACTTGCTGAGCACTGGCAGCAGCAAGACAAAAAAGACAAGTAGTCCCTTGGGACCAAGCCTGGATGACGGCCACCAAGGAGGCAACCAAGTCCAGTGGCGACTAGTGGGTTTCAAGGCTGGTGTGGAGCAGGACAGGGCCAGAACTGGGAGAGGCCAGGCCAATGGTAGGTGGAGCCTAGCCAATAGTAGGCAGAGCCAGCTGTGCACACGCAAACACAGAGCGAGCAAAGCAAACCATCTTAAGTCAACAATATTATATGAAAGCTTTAGCACACCACAAAAGCATCAGCATGGGGTTCCACTTGACCCCAAAACATGCTACACAGTTTTGTTGCAATGTAAAAGGCATCTGCTGAAACCAGAGAGGGAACATTTATGCAAAGACTAGCCATTAGTGAACCAACATGTGGCATGGTGGCCTTCTTGCAGCAGAAAAGCCTTGAAACTGACACTGCAAAGGGGTCATTTTAAGTGAAGCAAACATTCCAGCAAAGGTTAGAAACCCTTCCATCCACCCCCCCCCAAAAAAAAAAAAATTAGGGTGACAGGGTCTCACACAGGGTGAAAAAATAGCAAGGGCCAAGAAAATATTTTAAAGAATAAGAGGTGAGGCAGCACAGCCCTTCTGCACATGCAAACACAGAGCAAGCAAAGCAAACCACCTCAAGCCAACAATATTATGTTAAGTCTTTAGCACACCACAAAAGCAGCAGCATGAAGTTCCACTTGTCCCCCAGAATATGCTACGCAGTTCTTTTGCAAACTAAACGTGCAATGTAAAAGACATCTGCTGCAACCAGAGTTGGAACATTCATGCAAAGACTAGCTATCAGCAGAGATGTAGCTAGGATGAAATGGGCCCCATGCCAAGTTGGCCACCCTCTCCAGCAGGCCTAGGGAGACTGCTATCAAACACACAAGACACACAAAATGCAGCCTGCCTATTAAGTGCATTTTGCTACGAAAAGAGACATATATAACCAGTTCAGGTGTACCCCCATAATCAATTCACGCTGCCCCCACCCCATAACCAGTTCAGTTGCACCCCTGGGGCAACATGAATTTATTAGCTGTGGGGCACAAATGAACGGGTTATGAAGTGGTGGTTTAAAGACAGTATTCCTTTTAGCAATAACTTCATTAAGAAGAGCTAGTGAAATAGCAACCATAATAATCTCAGAACCATATTTGCAGATTTTCCAAGATAGAAGAGATTTTGCTTTACATCCTAAATTCCTACCTAAGATAGTATAAGTAAGACAGTTGTGAGAATGTGGCCCTTTTTACACAGCCCTCTCCCACCCATGAACATGCAGATTTCTTAGTGTTCATGGGTGGGGATGCCCTGTGTGAATGACGCAGTGCATGCACCCACAGTGACTGGGGGTGCCTGCGTGTGCCTGCCTAACATGCATCCCCACTCACCCCCCATCTCTTCCTCTTGCATGGAGTAACTGGGGAAAACGGCGGTTGCTCAATGGGTGCAGATGAGTGGGGGGTGATTGGGGATGTGTGTGCAGCTGTGTACACATCCCACCCACGCACCGGCGTCCCCATTGATCCCCCCACCTGGTGGAGCTGTGTAAAAATGACCTGTGAGGAGCCACTCAAAGACGAAGAGAAGGTTGCTGTCTTGTAAACAAGGTTCTTCAAGGTGACTCCGAATATTCTCACAACACTCACCCTTCCAGCCCCATATGGAATTTTCTTATATTCATAGAAAGGGTTGGAAGGAACTGTCATTATGAGGGGAGGGGGAGGAGTGCTTTTTATACTAGAGGAGCTCGAGACCATCACATGGTCTATTATTTGAATATGGTGAGCATGCCATGCACAACCCAGTTGTAAGAATGTTAGGAGCCATCTCAAAGAACCTTCTTCACAAAGCAACAACCTTCTGATCACTCACATAGGGAGGAGTTGTTTGTTTACAAACAGCCTTATCTCCCAGTCCAATTGGATCCTACTATAGGCAGAGGGAGAGGAGGGGGAACCCCAGCAGTGCACATGCAAACGCAGAGAAAACAAAGCAAACCATCTCAAGCCAACAATATTATATTAAGTCTTTAGCACACCACAAAAGCAGCAGCATGAAATTCCACTTGTCCCCCAGAACACGCTACACAGTTCTGTTGCAAACTAAACTTGCAATGTAAAAGGCATCTGCTGCATTATCAAACATGGAACAAACATTCATGCAAAGACTAGTCATTAGTGAACCAACATGTAGCATGATGGCCTTCTTGCAGCAGAAAAGCCTTGAAACTGGTACTGGAAAAGGGGATATTTTAAATGCAGTGAACATTCCAGCAAAGATTAGAAATCCTTCCATCCATTCCCCTCCACCCCCACCCCCCAAAAAACCAAACAAACGGAAAGCAGACAATTAGGGTGACAGGGTCTCACACAGAATGAAAAACAGCAAGGGGCAAGAAAATATTTTTAAAAATAGGTGGTGAGACTGCAACCCTTCCAACTGGGCTCACAAAATTAGTAATTACCCCTGTATGTAATTCATGGGGGGGCAGGGGGTGGAGAAGAGGACAAAAGAAAGNCCCAGACTCCTCAAGTCCCCCCACTCCCCCACCCCCATTCCCTGGTGACGTTTCCCCCACTGTTTCTCCCCCTGCCCCCCTCAAGAAATTTACTCACCACCAAGGCAGCAGGATGGAACACCATTCACTTGCTGAGCACTGGCAGCAGCAAGACAAAAAAGACAAGTAGTCCCTTGGGACCAAGCCTGGATGACGGCCACCAAGGAGGCAACCAAGTCCAGTGGCGACTAGTGGGTTTCAAGGCTGGTGTGGAGCAGGACAGGGCCAGAACTGGGAGAGGCCAGGCCAATGGTAGGTGGAGCCTAGCCAATAGTAGGCAGAGCCAGCTGTGCACACGCAAACACAGAGCGAGCAAAGCAAACCATCTTAAGTCAACAATATTATATGAAAGCTTTAGCACACCACAAAAGCATCAGCATGGGGTTCCACTTGACCCCAAAACATGCTACACAGTTTTGTTGCAATGTAAAAGGCATCTGCTGAAACCAGAGAGGGAACATTTATGCAAAGACTAGCCATTAGTGAACCAACATGTGGCATGGTGGCCTTCTTGCAGCAGAAAAGCCTTGAAACTGACACTGCAAAGGGGTCATTTTAAGTGAAGCAAACATTCCAGCAAAGGTTAGAAACCCTTCCATCCACCCCCCCCCAAAAAAAAAAAAATTAGGGTGACAGGGTCTCACACAGGGTGAAAAAATAGCAAGGGCCAAGAAAATATTTTAAAGAATAAGAGGTGAGGCAGCACAGCCCTTCTGCACATGCAAACACAGAGCAAGCAAAGCAAACCACCTCAAGCCAACAATATTATGTTAAGTCTTTAGCACACCACAAAAGCAGCAGCATGAAGTTCCACTTGTCCCCCAGAATATGCTACGCAGTTCTTTTGCAAACTAAACGTGCAATGTAAAAGACATCTGCTGCAACCAGAGTTGGAACATTCATGCAAAGACTAGCTATCAGCAGAGATGTAGCTAGGATGAAATGGGCCCCATGCCAAGTTGGCCACCCTCTCCAGCAGGCCTAGGGAGACTGCTATCAAACACACAAGACACACAAAATGCAGCCTGCCTATTAAGTGCATTTTGCTACGAAAAGAGACATATATAACCAGTTCAGGTGTACCCCCATAATCAATTCACGCTGCCCCCACCCCATAACCAGTTCAGTTGCACCCCTGGGGCAACATGAATTTATTAGCTGTGGGGCACAAATGAACGGGTTATGAAGTGGTGGTTTAAAGACAGTATTCCTTTTAGCAATAACTTCATTAAGAAGAGCTAGTGAAATAGCAACCATAATAATCTCAGAACCATATTTGCAGATTTTCCAAGATAGAAGAGATTTTGCTTTACATCCTAAATTCCTACCTAAGATAGTATAAGTAAGACAGTTGTGAGAATGTGGCCCTTTTTACACAGCCCTCTCCCACCCATGAACATGCAGATTTCTTAGTGTTCATGGGTGGGGATGCCCTGTGTGAATGACGCAGTGCATGCACCCACAGTGACTGGGGGTGCCTGCGTGTGCCTGCCTAACATGCATCCCCACTCACCCCCCATCTCTTCCTCTTGCATGGAGTAACTGGGGAAAACGGCGGTTGCTCAATGGGTGCAGATGAGTGGGGGGTGATTGGGGATGTGTGTGCAGCTGTGTACACATCCCACCCACGCACCGGCGTCCCCATTGATCCCCCCACCTGGTGGAGCTGTGTAAAAATGACCTGTGAGGAGCCACTCAAAGACGAAGAGAAGGTTGCTGTCTTGTAAACAAGGTTCTTCAAGGTGACTCCGAATATTCTCACAACACTCACCCTTCCAGCCCCATATGGAATTTTCTTATATTCATAGAAAGGGTTGGAAGGAACTGTCATTATGAGGGGAGGGGGAGGAGTGCTTTTTATACTAGAGGAGCTCGAGACCATCACATGGTCTATTATTTGAATATGGTGAGCATGCCATGCACAACCCAGTTGTAAGAATGTTAGGAGCCATCTCAAAGAACCTTCTTCACAAAGCAACAACCTTCTGATCACTCACATAGGGAGGAGTTGTTTGTTTACAAACAGCCTTATCTCCTAGTCCAATTGGATCCTACTATAGGCAGAGGGAGAGGAGGGGGAACCCCAGCAGTGCACATGCAAACGCAGAGAAAACAAAGCAAACCATCTCAAGCCAACAATATTATATTAAGTCTTTAGCACACCACAAAAGCAGCAGCATGAAATTCCACTTGTCCCCCAGAACACGCTACACAGTTCTGTTGCAAACTAAACTTGCAATGTAAAAGGCATCTGCTGCATTATCAAACATGGAACAAACATTCATGCAAAGACTAGTCATTAGTGAACCAACATGTAGCATGATGGCCTTCTTGCAGCAGAAAAGCCTTGAAATTGGTACTGGAAAAGGGGATATTTTAAATGCAGTGAACATTCCAGCAAAGATTAGAAATCCTTCCATCCATTCCCCTCCACCCCCACCCCCCAAAAAACCAAACAAACGGAAAGCAGACAATTAGGGTGACAGGGTCTCACACAGAATGAAAAACAGCAAGGGGCAAGAAAATATTTTTAAAAATAGGTGGTGAGACTGCAACCCTTCCAACTGGGCTCACAAAATTAGTAATTACCCCTGTATGTAATTCATGGGGGGGCAGGGGGTGGAGAAGAGGACAAAAGAAAGCACAAGCAAACAAAAGAAAGCACAAGCAAACAGGAGATCAGGGCAGGGGATTTGTTTTTTCAAAACTTACCAGGTTTCTGAAAGGATGAGACCTCCTGATCGCTCTAGTCTGACTCTGATAACTGCCTTCTGCTGTTCTTCCCTCCAAACAAAGAGGCCAGGGACTCCTGACAAGTCCCTGGCATCTCCCCTCTTGTAAAAAAAAAAAGGGGGGGGAGGGGAAGCTCTATCTTGCTCTTCCCCCTCCCCTCCAGTGAACCTAGGGAGGAAGGAGCAAGGAAGAGTGAGCGCTTTCCCTCCCTCCTCCCACTCTGGTAGAGGAGGGGCCAGGGGGAGAAAGAGGAGCTATGGGGTGGCCAGAGCATTTAGAAAAGGTGTCCTGACATGCTCCCTAGTCCTTGCTGATTGGCTGGGTTTCTCCATAGGAACCCATGGCACCTCCCCCACTCCCTCCCCAATCTCCCAGAGAGCAGTGCTTTTCTGGGCTGATGCCCAGCGCATGCTCCCTGAGGGTCTGAGGAGATCCTCTAAGTCATCACCTCCCTTTAGCTCTCTGGCCAGTGAGTGGAAAGCTAGAGGGAGGGGGGAGCAGCAGGAGAAGGATATTTGTCCCCTCCTCCCCTTGCAGAGTGACTCACAACCACAGCAGTTCTTTCCCTGCAGGTTTTGTTTACATATGACTCATCGGTTCTCCAGGAAGCCAGGAGCAGAGAGTTAAAATGTAAACATAGCCTTCAGACAAGTGGGGAAACTGACAGTACTGCCACTGGATCAGCTGAGGAGCAGATCCTGACTCTCCAGCAAGCATGGGGGTACCCCTGAGGGGCTTGGGAGAATGTCTGCCCCAACGCTCTGGGGGAGGGGCCACCACTGACCAAGTCCCAGCAGCAGAGAGACACAGCCAGCCAGGACACTGTCTCTCTACAAAATGGCAGCAGCTCAGCAGTGCATGAAAACAGCGCTCATGCTCACTGACTGAGGCATGTGTGCCCTTCTGAGTGCCGCCTGCCCCAGAGCCCACTCCCTCCCACCTCGTTTTTGCAGTGCAACCACACATCTTGCCTGGGTGCCTACAATGGCGCCCCGATGCTGTTTTAAAAGTGAGTCCATAGGGCTCTATTAAAGCCTGCCCACTAGTGGATATAATGGGGAACTGCAATTTCCCATTATGTGCGCTTGGAAATTTCCTTATGGAACTCCTTCCTGCTTCCCTCGCAGAAAGGCCCCGCCCCCTGATTGCAGCTAGCCCGCAGCAGCGCAGTTTCCCAGCGCGGGGTCCCCTCCATCCTGAAATTGAGCAGTGGCTGCTGCTGGGGCCCCGACAAGAGTTCTGTGACACGTGGAGGGTCAGAAATTGCTTTGGTCCAGCGCAGCTGGACACAGCACTGCTGCGAAGTTAGCAGATGTAGGCACAGGAAGGGCATGGGGCACAGGAGGGGCAGTGCCCCTGATACCCTCATGTGCCCACTGCACCTGCACTCCTGCCAAATATCATGTAAACTGGCTGAAATACAAAGATGTTACAGCCAGAAATGCATTTACTGGTAAATCATTTATAACATCTGGACCCTTTATCCAATCCTTCTGATGTTTTGTAGGGGTAGTACTCTTGGGGAGGGGGTATAATCTTGCCCAGTTTAATCCAAATTGTTTGCGAGACAAAAACATTACAGCCAGGAATGTGTACACAGAATTTTATAAAATAACACATTTCAACTGCTTATAAAATCGAATCCCTTCAACAATACATTCTGAAATTTGATACATATAATGCCCTTCCCTGGGGGTATAAGCTTGACAGGTTTAATCAAATTTGGATAAAAAATAAAAATGTTACAGCTGAAAATGTGTTTTCCATTGAAACCAATGGAAATAAAAAACAAAAGTAAAAACGAAAATGAAATGAAGACTAACGAAATATAATGGGTGATTTCAGACGTTATGAGATCACGCTCAACCACACTGAACCATGCTCAACCCCCCCGTGGGGCCAAAGGGCCCTGAACGTCTGAATGGCGCGCGCCAGATGTTCAACACGCTCAATACCCACATGGGGTCAGCCACAACCACGCTTCCCGGGCTAGCCGGGGGAAGGTCTCGGGAAGCGTGGTCAAACGAACCCCCACAGGGAACCAAGGAAAAGTAACGTCTGGACGGCAATCCCCGAGCGGAACCAAACAAAACGAGCCCCAGCAGGGGACGAGGCATGCAGCGTCGCTGCCAGGCAACCAGCATCAACACAACCACCGGAGGGAGATTTAAAGTGAGAGCAGCAGCAAGCAAGCGTGGTGGGATGGAGCGAGGAGGGAAGCGGAAGAGAGCGGAGGCAGAGACAGCGACAGCGGCGGGACAGGCGGCGGCGGAGGTACAGGCAGCCCCAGCGATGCAGGCGGAGGGGGCACAGGTGCAGAAAGGGGG
>QEPC01008438.1:561995-580853 GCA_003113815.1 Sphenodon punctatus | reverse complement strand
GCCGGCTGTCAGCCTGTTCTCGCTCTTCCCCCCTCCCTTCCCGTTTCCCTTGTGTGGGCGTTCCCTTGTGTGCCTTGTGGCTTCGTTTGCCCTCAGTCGGCCATGTCTGTGTCCCGCCCCTGCCCGTTGCCTTGTGGGGGTTTAGCGCCCGGCGGGGGTTCGGCTGCACGTCTGTTGTGCTGCCGCGGCCCGCGATGGTGCGGACCGGTTCCGGCCCGTGGTCCCGTTCCCGGCACGTCTGTTTGGGTCGTTTTCCCACCCCCGGGCGTGGTTGCGCTCTTCGCCCCCCCTGGTGGTTCGCTGTGGTGAACTGGCCGGCCGTAACGTCTGAAAATACCCAATGAAAACTAATGCCATTTTAATAATGAAAACAAAAGAGAGTTACTGTGCACAGATAGCGATCCCGTAATCCCTTTCTCTGGAGGAGTCCCATTGACTTCAGTCCTCCTACTGGTGAGTAAACTGTTTCAGGGTTGTGGCCTAGGCAGGAAATGTAAAAAGTCAGGAAACATACATACATAAATTAAGAAAACAAAAGTTCAGCTTTTTAATTTAAAAAATAAAATATAATAAAGGTTTTATTCAAAACTTCTGAGCACCAGTTTACAATTCTGTTTTGCTGGTCAATAGAAAAATGTGTACATGAAGTAGGTTTATTCTCTCCATAATGCACATTTTCTGCTTTAAGATCTCTCCTCAAATGGTGTTACTTGATGTAAAACAGGCTATATATTTTTTTCTTAAGTGTATTAAGGAGCTGAAATGCTTTTTGTCCCTGTGCCCTACAGCGTGTGCACTTGAATGAGCTGATCAGAATAATCCCTTTCCCGCAGAAAGGGAACTGTTAATGAAAAGACCCAATGTTGATGATGATCCTGTTTATTTAGGACTAAGGGATAATGACTTGGTAGATATAGCTTACTGTTAACAGTCTAATTAGTTGACAGCCTAACTCAGTAGCAATTTGTGAACCTCATAGACTGCTTTTTGACATTTGTTAATACACATCCTTTGGTGCTGTGGGGAAGTGCAGGACTCAAATGATGCACAGCTTCTGTCTTGTGAGAAGGGAAAAAGTGTGGATCTTTGCTGGCAAACGTGTGTCCAACAGAATACCTATTCACTACCCTGGCAGACACACATGTTTGCCAGCAAAAAATCCGTGCTTCCACCTTTCTCCCAAGATGGAAGCTGCACATCATTTGAATCCTGGACTTCCCCATGGTGCTGAAAGGTATGTATTAATGAACATCAGAAAGCGCCCATAGTCGCTTGGCTATAAATATCCTTTCCTTTCACTCATTCTGAAAGCCCTGTGGGGGTTCAGAACAGACCCTTGAAGAGAAAGCTCAGAGAAACCTCAGGGAAGATGGGACTCTTGGGAGGAAGTCTACTGTGACAGGGAAAGACAGGAGGACCGGGCCGGCCTTAGAATTTGCAGGGCCCAGGGTGAAGATAAAATGTGGGGCCCCTGGTGGCTCCTCCCCCATGGTGGCATCCTCAACGGGGCCTTAAAGTGGTTATCTTTGGGGCCCTCCTGGGAGGGAGTGGGGCCTCCACACCTTGCCTTGGTGAAAAAAAGGGCTACTCTGGGGCCCCTGAAAAGGTAAAGACCATGTCTGGAGCTTGTGTAGCCGTGTCTGAAACATCCAAGTCCCCAGAGAAGAGAAACTTACTCTCAGGTCCAATGGGGAACAGTCACAGGGTCACAGGGTCTGTGGTGGGATAGGAGTGAAGATAGTGGGGTCAAAGAATCAACTTTCTTCTGGTCCTGAGCAAAGGCGGTTCCGTATAGACTGGATGATGTGATTACTGCTCCATCCATCTGCAGAAACGTATTGAGCAAGCTGAAGTACTGTGAAGTTTGATGACCACGTTCCGGTGAGAGGTGGTTGTCCTGGATCTCCTTTTACCCCTGACACAGAACCTTTGCCTGCTGGCATCTTTAGCCTATGTCCCAGTTTCCCATCTCTTTTGAGATCTTTTGGGGAAACGGCAGTATTCTGGAAACACTTTACTAGGGATTACCGCACTTTCTGGTCCCACCAGACGCAGATGAAGACCTTGGTTTATTCCTTCCCACATGGTATGGATAGTTGGTGGGCAGGCGAGAGGCTGGTCCTGGCTCTGGGTTTGGTGGTTCGTTGTCACTTGGCTATCGGTTTGCGCCATATTAGAAAGTGCTTTTCAAATGGCGTCTCAAAATGCAGCAGCTTGGGAATGGCAAATGCCAGTGACTGGCAACAGTCTTGCACACATATAGCATACTGTGAGCTAAGACCACAAGACTGTGTGATTCTGAAGTAACTCCTACCAAGGGCTTTGTCTAATCTTCAGGCCAGGAGACATCATGGACTTATGTTTAACAAAGTAAGTGCTTAGCTTGTAATATCGATCACTGATCCATAAAGGGGTCTTTGGGGGGGGGGATGTTAAAGGGGTTTTATATTTTTGAAAATGGTGCTTTGAATCCCCTTTTATAGGTAAGAACTAGAGCTGAACTGAATAGTACTTCCAGGTACCGCATTCTGAAGTTCTGAATAGGTGGTCTGGGTACCTGGAGGCACTTCAGCACTCTTTCCAAAGCCTCAGACTTTGGAAACCAAACTTTTAGAAAATATATTCAAAATATATTCTTCACTCCAGCGCAGAGGATGCTGGGAGGGGAATGGAGACCTTATATTGAGGAGGCAGCACACAAAAACAAACAACTGAGCTGTTGTGAAATTGCCCCAGGTTTGATGGTACTGTTGTTCGGACGCCTTTTCCCTGTGAATCACACTGGCCTTTCCCCTTTTTAGGAGGAGACATTTGATTTGTGCTCCTCTCATTATTCTATGTACACCACTTTTACAAACCAATTTTCTGCTGCTTATCCTGTTCAAAGACAATTAATTATAAAGCCAAATTTTGTTTCCTGTGTTGCTTTTGAAAATTCCTCCTTTTGAACATTTATAAATAGCTGTACAATATGTACTGGACAGCGGCACGAAAGCAACAGGTCTTTGGATACGGTAGTCTACTATTTGGCACACCCAAGATCTATTTAGGGAATCCACAGGCAGAGGCCAAAACAGCTCTCTGTAAGGCAGCTTTAGGTGATACAGTATTTTGTCCTAGGAAAACAATCTGAATGCTAAGTCAGTTTTAGCTATCCAGACCAACCTTTTGCATGGAACAAGATATGTCAAAGTCACCGCTATCTTGGGCTGGCTAAAAAGCCTCTTTGAACAGTATTGAGGATACCTATGTGATTAGAACCCGATGGAAACCAAAATGTTGCATATACTATTCAGTTGCACACATGGTCTTCTCCTCTGTAGGTCCCATATTATATTAGCAATTCTTGCATTGACTTCTCAGGCATGCGGCACTAAAGTTTTGATGCAATCTTGAAGTCTGAGCTCACTTTTTTCTCCCTTTGGCTACTATTCAACTGTTTTTATAGTGCACTGATTTTATAACAAGCAGATAAATACCATACAGAGGATTTGAATACGTAATGAAAAAAAGATGTGCGTGTCAATCTACTGATTGCAATAAGGAAAAACCCTTTCAAGTTACTGTCAACTCTTTTGAAACATTAAAGTAAATTTTATTACAGGGATTAGGTTTACATCACACTCATTTATTAAAACCTAAAGACATCTTTATAAAAACGACTGTATAGAAAGACAGAAGTAGTGCAATAGCAGTGTAAAACACATTTTTTTTGTTTTGTTTTGGTTTTCCTGGCAATCGCTTTAGAAAGGTGACATGATTTGTTACATGAAGTCTGAATACACAGCAAAATAAGACAGGATCAGATCCAAAGGTAGATTAGCAAATCAAGGGCTATCGGCATGTATTGAATGCCACCTTGCATGTAAATGATGTGCTTTCAATGTAGGAACAAAAATGAATAAAACACTGTAGCCCTAGAATTTCTAGTTGATGGATAGAGAATCTAAAATTTGACTGCAGGCTATTTAGAAATGTTGCTGTACTGTATATTCTACTATTGCTAATATTTTATTGGTTATGGAACAGGAGAAATGGAAGAAATGACTGGTTTATATAGTACTGTTTGCCAGATTTTATTCTGTTAATTGTTTTGTGTTACCCAAAATTCAGGAGAATAGAATAATTAACCTTAATAGCCTTTAAAATATATTTTTATTATCTACTTTTTAACTGCACAGTTTTATTCCTCTGGACAAACCTCATTAGTCACGATGACATTCAGGTACTTAAAGTAACTGCATCTGTGTGCTAAAACACACATGGAGATGAACAGGCCTGTGTCTTTAGTGGAATTGATCTTCTTGGGCATAGAAGATAAATAAATAGGAAACTTTAGAATACTTTAAAAAAAATCTGTTTCTTTTATCTTACTTTATACAACAGTAGTTTAATTACCAGGAAATCAATCAAACTATAAATAATGTTTAATGAAACCTAGAATGCTGAAGCATTTGTAAAATACATTAAACACATGGAGAAAATGGCTGTAGAGTATGAAACCCCCCCACAAAGTACATTTAAAAAGGGACGTTCTGTTCCCCTTAAGAATAAGATGGGTTTAGTTGCTTCCATAATAAGGAGATGCTGTGTCCCTCATCTTTCCAATTGCATGGTAAAGGAAATAGATAAAACAGACCTCTTTTTAAAATTAAAGCAAACAGATCATAGCCTGGTTAAGAGATGCTGAGTGAATAAGGCCCCTAATACGAAAGTCAATGTAAAACTTACTGTTCTTTATTTATGTTAATCGTTTTATACATGTTTATCATTTCACATAAACCGCAGCCTTATTAATGGCCAAGATGCTAAAGATGGTTTTTCACTTCAGGGTAAAATTTTCAAAAGCTCCTAAATTCCACTTTCAAAACTGACTTAGACACTTAAGTCTAAACGTGCAATCTTCCAAACGCTCCAGCAATATAAGACCCGTTTGGAATGCCCGGATTCTTAAAAATTAATGAGACTGTGGGTGCAGCCACATGAGACAAGCTGGGGAGGCTACCACACCTTAGGTAGCCTTACCCCTCCGTGGGCAAACGAGCCATGTGATGCAGTGGCTCATGTGTCCAGGGTCTGCCAGATGTCCACCCTGAGCAGCTGGCAGCTCCATGATGCATCCTCAGAAAAATTCCAAGGATGCATCACAGAGCAGCCTTATCCCTACTCGGGTACGGTTGCCCAGGTAGGGGTAACTCATGTGACAGGGCCCGCTTGCCCTGCCATGTGTGACGCTATGATGCAGGGCCTTGAGCGACCACGGGTGAAAACAGACATGACGCTAACCACGTATTGGTGCCCTATGCAGCCCTGAAACATGCATAAATAACCTCCAAGGGTGGTTAGCGTCATGTCTGTTTTCACCCCACGTCACAGCCAGGGGCGGGCTCTCGGTCCAGCTGGGGGAGGGAGGCAGGGAAGGGCAGGGTGCCTTAGCCACGGTGGTGGCTCTGACGAGGGCCAGCCCACCCAGCTTCCACGCAACCGTCTGGCAGATTCCTCGCATGTGCCCTGCTGTGTGGAGGAGATTGGCTGGTGTAGGGGGCAGCGTGGGGATAGAGCCCCTGCAGGCTTTGTGATGCACCCGTAGACTCGTCAGTGCCTAACTTGCTTTGAAAGCCAAATCTGTACTCCCGAGTTACTTAGGTGACCTTGAAAATGCTGTCCCTCATTAACACAACTCTAAAACTTCACAAGCGATAAGTGAGATGAGAAGAAAATCTACCTCTGCTACACTTTGTTTACAATAAGGCCAAGCTAGTATTAGCCTTAGGGTGCAAGCCTCTACCATTCTAATCAAGGGGAGTTTTGCCTTTGACTTTAATGGATGGAGGATTTGCCCCCTTAGTCAAGATCCAACATTCAGCTAAAATAAATAGGCTATTCGTTTATTAATGACAATTGGTGAACAATTGTTCTATTATGATATGGAATTTACCAATATATGCAAATTTGTAGGCAATAGGAAACTTCCGACCAGTGAGTATCTAGCTAATATCAATCTATTCTGTATAGAGAGTCAAAAAACACACATTAGTTACATTGTACACAAACTAGAAGTAAAGCATAAAACTGCTCATTAATAACACACAGTTCCCAAAGGGGAAAAACCATTACAAAATACAGTAAGTCACACAAACCAGTATCTAATACAAATTCCTTCATGAACATAAGCTTTTTACAAAGATCTCTGTGATGGTTTTAACCTCACAATAAAAGTAGGCCATTTTAAAAACACATTTATGACACTTTGCAGGAGGCCATTTGAATGACTATGTACAGGAAACCATTCTGCTGATTGTAAAGTTCCAAGTGAGTAGCATTTGCTTGAATATATTGATTGACTTTAGTACTGCCTGATGGATAATGTTCTGTCACTACTTCTGTAAACTTCTTTCAACCTGATTTTAACTTGCGCTACTCTAAACTGGGATAACGAAGGATACAACCCTCCATCCATAATTGAAGTCAATGGCTTGGCTTCCATTGACTTTAATGGAAAGGTTGCACCCCAGTTGCATTAAAGGAGAGACATTCGGTGTTTTTAAACAAGCAAGGCTGGGTATGGTACGGGAGGTCCATGGCCGCTGAGTGGAGCAGCCACTCAGGTGGAGTGAGTGGGGAGCGATTCTAATGGGCGGTTCCCAGTGTGGCTACCATGACAGCCGCCTTGCACACCCTGTCATGGACCATGGAGGAGGGGGAAACATGTCAGACTGACCTTTGAAATAGAGATATCCCAGCATGTACACTAGGGAACCTGGGCTCCTCAACCATCATGGTCAGTTGTTACGACTTGCAAGGGCCATGTCCCCCATCCACAGTGCCTATGAGTGGAGGACCGGTCTGCTGGCATGCGTGGCCACCCCAGTTCATATGGGCAGGGACTTCATGGCCGCCCCTTGCCACAGACTTTTTTGGCTTGCCCCACACAGAGAGCTTCTGATTTCTTGGCAGTATTCTGTGAGTGGCCATGATTGGGTGCTGTGTAGCTCATGGAGGCATGCATTCCCCATCTCCACCCTCAGACTGGTGACTGGATGAGTGGCTTCTGAGTGGCCATGCATGGTAGCATCTTGTTTAAACACCCACTGATGTAAAATGACATGGGAAATCAGAATTAATTAGGCCTCTTCTGTCTATGTGATTGATAGATTGATTGATCTATCTGTCTATATTATGCACGGTTAAAATGTGTTTAAAAAGAGAGAGAACATTTATAACTCAAACATCAAATTTCTGAAATATTTACTGATATCTGCCATGTCTTCATTATTACTAAATCCGAGATCCAAATGGGCAACTGCCTAGATTTTCCAAACCAAAGGGAGATCTTCAACTTGAAATCCATTATTTTAAAAAAATAAAGAGGAATTCAGAGATTGCTTTCAGACATCTAGGAAAACCTGTGGAAAGCATCTTGTGGTAATTTCATGGGATAGCTTCTTTTTGGTTTTAGTAACACCTGAACTGCAAGAGTAACCCTCTTGTGCAGGAATTGAACATTTTCCTGGAGTCAATTCCATTGGGGTTTTTGGACATCTAAAAGTGCCCAAAGTCTTCCCTGCCCTTGAGACCCTTTGCCTGTTTTTAGGATTTTATACCGATTTCCTCCCTCTGCCCTGATACTTCAAGTTTTTCTTCTCCCTGTTGTGTGAAGAACCAATCAAAACAAAGGGAAAGAAATCTGACTGTCCAGGAGAAACAAACTGCTGTATTCAAAGTGCTGTCAAATTCACAAAGTAAAATTGAAAAAGTAGTCAAATATCCTGTTCTCGAATCTTAGTTATATTAATTTTGTGAGTTACTTGAGTTCATTTTCTAAATAGATTTGGGGGGAAAAAAGCAACGCGAGGGAAGTGCTATTTCTCAGCTGTTTTGTTTTTTTGGTATTTAAAAAAAAAATCTGACATACGATTCCTAGTTCATCCTCTTGAATTTAAGTATTGTATCCTAGAGTAAATGGCTGCTTGACACGGTTCACTGATCTAAGAATCCTGCGATTCCCAGACTTAAAAGGCCAGTATGGGTGTCGTCCTTCAAGGTGCTGAGTGCGCTTGGCTCTCACCAGGTGTGTAGCTAGGTTGGAATAGACTCCTCTGCCCCATTCACAGTGACAGCTGGGAACACAGCTGCACTAGGAAGTGAGGGTCACCCAGGAGGGTGCAGCTGCATCGCCTGTCCCTATCATACCTATGCCCTTGATTCCCATGGCTATTTGTATAAATGCAGAAGTAGAGATCTAGGGCATTTACACTAAGGCCCTTTTTACATAGGCTGCGGTGCAGGGGGGTTGGTGTGCACCGTGGCCTGTGTGTGGTGGGAGGGCTTAGATGACCGCACACCCATCTACACCCACCTCCGCCCATCTACATGCACGGAGCAGCCACCGTTTTCGCTGGTTGCTCTGTGCATGGGGGATGGGTGGAGGTGTGTGTGTGTGCGTGTGCAAGCGCCCCCCCACCCCCCACCTGCTGCAGGATTTACATGAGACTCACTCACAAACACCCAGATTTCTGGGGGTTCATGTGTGGGTGCTGCCTGTGTAAAAAGGGCCTAAGATTCATTTATACAGATGTACCAGTAGGGTAGGTTTGGGTGGTACCAAATGTAATTTGCACCCATTTAACACTCCCTTTACGCTGCTAAACTGGTGTCCTCGCTGTCCTCCCCAGCTCAGGTTTCTATAGGCCTTGCTCTGTGCTGGCTTACGTGGGTGCGCCAGGTTCATACCCAGTAGAAATGCCAGCCTACTGTTGTAGCAAAGAACCTTATTCAATAAGACACTGCGCACCCACACGTGGGTCTCTCTCGCGACAGAAATGCAGATGGGGAAAAGTAGCCATATTGCCCAAACAGACATGACTGTTATTGGTGTTGCTTCCTCCCCATACTCAGTAGTATGCTGGCTACATGGGTTCTGGGTAGCAAGCTGGATCTGTACATTTCATCTACAGTTTATGCTCTTAGGCAAACATGGTTCCTTGGCTCTAGATTTTCTTGCTTGGGGGGATCAATTTATTTTTGTAGCCACCCCTCCCCCCCCTTCCGCTGTTTGTGTCCTGGTATCTGAAAGCTCTCTGAAATATCCCTTTGATGGGCTCTCAGTCCTGTTTCAACTTCAACTAAAGTGCTTCAGTGGCCCTGCTATGGTGTCGTCATAAAATGCTTTTTCTAGTCAATGAAAAGCTCTGAAGCTAAAAGTGAATTAAGGATTTTTTAAAGAAGATGTTGACTCCCTTTGACTTGGAATGCTACATTTATTCCCACCAAAAATACTATAGTAATGCTCTTAAGGCTATCTTATGGCGCAACAGACTTGAGTCATCTGTGAGGGGGGGAAGGGGAGCACAGGAGCAGCGCTCTGGTGGGGACTGCAATAGGCACAGGACAGGAGCAAATGCTCAGCCTCCAGGGATGCAGCGGGAAGAGGATTACCTGTGGAATGTGTCGCATGTGCTTCCTGCAGTGTTGCACAGCTGTGACTGACTGGTGTGAGGAGAGATGGCCATCATTATCCCCAGTGTTCCCGCCCTACTCAGACAAGTGTCTTGGAGGGCACTGCTGCTGGGCCTCCATCGTTTGTGCTTTCCAGCACCGACTCCATGTGCCGCCCTCCTGTTTAGTGCACTTGTGCAGGGCAGCCATAATTTGGTGTATTGAAACCGTCGAGGGATGAGTATAAGAGCATGAAGTGAAAGTGTTACTGCTTTTAAAGAACCTTCTGCAGAAGATTTAGCATAACTTGATTTAACACATAACTCAAATATTGAATGTGTTCCGGAATACTGACAACGTTTAGAAGACATGGCTAGCCATTATCTAGTCACTTGGAATTTGTTAAAATGAAACACGGCCACATTAATGCCAAATTATTTCACCATGTCTAATATAATTCCTTTATTTGAACATCATCATGTGCTCTGCTTTATATGATGTCTTGATGCCTGACTGAATTTTGGAAGGAGTCATAACAAATATTCTACAGGTCTTCAAATTAAATCTCTCCCATTTTTTTTTTAAAAAAGGGTCAAGCTATTGCAACATACACAATTGACTGAGTATCCCATATAGCTTAGTGATGTAATCATGGCCAATTTGCTGTGCAATGGTATCTTCTGATTCTGGAGGGGACAGAGGATAAACCAAGTCATAGGCTAAGTACATTGCCATGAAGGAATTGGATTATGACCTTGTAAAAGAGATGGGTAGCGGAATTATTGCTATTATATTACAGGTTTGTTATCTTTTTCATTTTTGGTCAGGTTCAAGAAGGAAGAGTACATGTCCTTCCTTTATTTCTCCCCTCTGGAGAATATGGCCAATTGAGGCCAATTTGATGTGCTCAGCGAATTCTTCAGACTGGTTCTCTTGTGGGTAAAATGATCAGAATTGTCCTCTGAAATGATTGCTGCCTGGCATTCGGTTAGAACAGAGGGTCCACTGTGTGTGATAAAGGGCCAGCAATGATCTGGATGTATACATCTACCCTATTGTGACTTAATGTTCACTAGAGAGCTTTGGAAAAACTCACATTCATTATTCTGGACACTTAGATTAGGCTCAAATGGCAATTAATGGATGGGGGAGGCAAAGAAAGGTTATCTACCAAAGGTCCAACTTGTACTCAGTCTATGTCCACCGTGGTTTGGATCTTGCCAGAACAAATTGCATTTCATTGTACCAACCGTTCCTTCAAATATTGTTGTCTCCATACACACATAATATTCTCTCTTTAGAAATAAAATATTGCTTGCAGACTGCTTTCTGACTGGAAACCCTTTCCATGTTGTCTTTGCTTTTGCAAAATGGCAAGATGGTGGTTCTCTTCAGGTGACTAGACCAACGTGCATCTCCTTTTTGTTCTTTCCCCTTCTCATTTGGTCAGATGGTTCTCTCTTGGAAGCTGCTCCTTGGATTCTACTCTTACCTCTCCCATCATGAGGCACATCAATAGAGTTTTCTGGAAAAATAAGTAAAATGTCTGTCACTACCGGCTCTTCTGTCTATTTACACACAAATCTCAAGAAGATGCTTGGTATGTCTCATAACTGTACATTTATATTTTCCCATTGTTTATTAAAAACAAAACAAATCACTCACACTTACATGCTTAATTTGTCATTACAATAAAATTACCTATTTTGTCTGAACACCACAATCTCCTTTATTGTGTAGTGCACAATACTATTCAAAGGCAGAGACAGAGTATATTATTCCAGCAGGTATAATGATCATTCGCTATTTCTTCCTAAATTCTTTGCATTTTGAGTGTTTCCAGGTCTATGTACTATATTATATCCATAACATTCTAATAGTATAATACTTAAAAAATCCATTATTGCCAGCAAAACATCCTGTGTGCATATAACGCGTGCATATGGTATATGCACACAATGGGTGATTTCAGACGTGACGGGGCGCTAGTCGCCCGGGCACAGAATCACCACGGGGATTCCCCGCCGGGATCACATCGGCATGTCCAACAGACGTTTCGGCTGATCCCGGCAGGGAATCGGGGAGGGGGCGGGGCCATGTGGTGCAACGTGCGGCCGCACAGCCCCACCCCCCCACGCTCCCTCGCCGTCCGCCTTCTGGGGAGATGGGTGGACGCTGCGGCCAATGCGGCCACAGCGCCCGCCCAAATTGACCACAGCCCAGAATCCCGCCGTGGATTCCGGGCCATGGTAGCCATCCAGACGGGACGGGCCCCTTCATCGCGGCAGGGAATCACATTCACTATGCGATCGGGGTCGGCCCCGCTGGTTCCGCCGATCGCGTGGTGAATGTGATTCTCCGCTGCGATTGACGGGGGTGAACATCTGGGGGGGGAACTTCCGCTCCCCCTTCAGATGTGACGAGACCTTTCTCGCCCGGTGGGAATCCACCGTGGTTGAGCGTAATCTCGTCACGTCTGAAAATACCCAATGAGTATGCATGCTGCTTACATGGTGTGTGCACCCTACATACATATTGCGTGTGTCTTTAGTAATTGTTGGATGTATGCTCCCGTGCACACCCCATACACGGACCTTGGATTTGCCCCGTGTTTGCCTAGTAACAATGTGCCATGTAGCTGCAAAAAATATAGACGGTCTGGCCCTGCACACAAATATATTATTCTAGTTTTACACCAGATAATTTTAATCAGAGGAATCCCTATTTTGTCCTATAGTCCGACAACTGCAGAGACCAGTTCTGTGTGTTCCACATTTTGTTTTGCTCTGTCCTGTGCTTCTTTAGGTCTCTTCTACTCCACACCATTGTACCATCTACTCCCCTTCTTGCATGCCTTGCTCCCTCTTCCAGTAAAGAGTGCACTCCTTAGCAAGCAATTGTCCTTCACCCAGTAGATATGTCCAAATAGCTAAAGCCTCCCACTTATTAACATATCAACCACTGTCCATTTTCATCAGTCCTATTCCCAATAATCTCATTTCTAGAATGGTCATGCCAGTTTACCAAAACCAGCCACCTATAACATTTCATTTCAAAGGCCAGCAGTCTTTTTCTGTTTGGCCTTCTTAAGGTTTCCAGTCTCTGCTGCATAAAGGAGGACAGAAAACACACAAGCACAAAGGAATTACACCAGGGGACAAATGCAATAGTGAATCAGGCTCGAGGAGCTCTATTTGTTGGGCGCAAACCAAGGTAAATTCAATTTTGCAGTACAAGTTATTTTTGGACTTCAGCTTTTCAAAGTGCAATTATCTGTTTTAAGGAAGGCTGTACAAACCCGTTCACCAAAAATGTAAACAAGATTGACATAATTCTGTTGGTTTATTTTGTTCAGTTTCCTTAACTTGGATTAGAAGCAGAGCTGAAATGAGTACCCACCAAAAGGAGCAAACCTGCTGAATCTGAATAACTAAACCAGGCAACAGACGCTACCTGTTTCTGATCTTTGATCCATTTTAATCTTTTTGTGTCGTTTGTGCATTTCATTTGTTTTGGCCATTTGTGTCCAGTTCCAGTTTTTGCCCCACCCATTTTCGTTGTTCCTGGCAAAAACAAATAGAAAACCTGACCCAAATGAACCAAAATTGCAAAACATCAGTTGCTTGTATGTTGTGTTGAATGTTGTTTGGGTTGAATAAACCCTGCTTGAAATGGTGAAAAAAACCTTGCGACCATTTATTCTGCCACTCATTTCAACTGTGATTAGAAGTGAAGATGAGGAAACATTGAGTAAAAACAGACATGATGCTAACTCCACTTTAACACCGCTTCAACATTTCTTATGTGTGTTGCAGGGCTGCATAGAGCACAGACATAGCCCTACAACATGCCTAAGCAATGTTGAAGCAGTGTTAAACTGGAGTTAGCATCTTGTCTGTTTTCTTCCCGGGACATTCCCCTAGCTAGCCCAGGAAGCGTGGTTCAAATTGACCCCATGTGGGTATTGACCGTGGCGAACATCTGGCGGCCGCCAAACAGACGTTCAAGCCACAGTGACCACAGGTGGGTATTCACCGTGGTTCACTGTGATCTCGTAACGTCTGAAAATACCCACTGTGAGAAACGCCATGTTTTGGCTGGGGATGTTGAATTTTATTCTCATTCTCTACTTACCTTTAGTCCCCCTTCTCTTTTGCAACTGGAAAAGAGTAGGGATGGGCGAAAAGATCGTGGTTCGGGTTCGGCCGTTCATTTCGTCTGCGTTAGTTTCGTCCGTTAGTTTCGTTTGTTCATTTCGTCTGCGTTTGATTTGTCCTTTTGGTTCGGCAGTTCAGCTAGTTCGCCGAGTTCGGGTTCGGCTGTTCAGTTCGGTCGTCCAAACAGGCCGTTCGGTTAGGCTGTTCGGTTCGGCCGTTCAGGAAATGTTGTTATGGGTGTTTTTTTGTTTTTTATATGGTTTTTTATTGGCTTTTATATGGTTTTCTTTTGTTTTTTATTTGGTTTTTTTGTTTTTATATGGGTTTGTTTTTTTTAATCTAATATTATATCTATCTATCTACACTAAATCTAACTGCTATTAACTATTCTAAATGCTATGAACTAAATGGATAATCTAATAAGTACACAGGCCTACTCCTACAAACACTAAAACTAAATCACTAACGCTATCTCTATCACTAAGCTAACTCCTACAACTCTCTTCATCTATCTATCTATCTATCTATCTATCTATCTATCTATCCCATATCCACATATAGATAGATAGATAGATAGATAGATAGATATATCCATATATATGAATATATATGGATATATGGATATATATACATCCCATATATATGGGATGGGGGGGAATCACAAACAGAAGAGGAGTCTGTAGTGAAATACATACATACTCAATGAGTCTGTGCAGTAAAATGCATAACACAAGGTTTCATTTTAAGGTTTAAGTTTCATTTCAGTACAAAACTGAAATGAAACTTAAAGCAATCTAAAAATCCTACTCAATGCCTGCTGTTCAGGAACAATGACTAGCTCAGAAGGTGTTGGGAAGGGGGGAGGCAGATAATTAGTTTCGTTTCTTGCAAGCCTCTCCACCCCTGGTGCCTGGAAGCCTGCTCCGTCCTCAGTGACTGACTACACCTCCCTGTCATGTTTCACATTCCAGTGAACCATTTTTTGCCACCCAAACTCATCCGAATGCGATCCGAACTGACCGAACTGTTTGGCCATTTCGCCGTTCGATGTTCGGTTTGTTCGGTATGTTCGCGTTCGGGTTCGTGTTCATGTTTGGTCGTCCGAACAGGCCGAGTTCGGGCCAAACTCCGAGCTTCCAAACCGCATTCACCCATCCCTAGAAAAGAGTGGGAAGGATGTAAAAAAACAAAAAACCTCTCCTCTATTTTATATTTGTTAGCCGCCCCGAGCTTTTTGCAGGAGGGGCGGGATATAAATTGATGAAAATAAATAAAATATTTTATCTCCCCTTTTTATTTTCTTCCTATTGGAAAAATGTAAAAAATGTGTCAGGGTTTTCTTTCCTACAGCAACACTTTCAATAGCATATACCAACCAGGCCTGTTGAGAGAAATTTGGGGTCCCCTACAGCTGGGGGCTTACGTTTTGAAATCAATTTCTGGAGATCATTCTGGCACTTTATTTACACATATGTACGTGCAATTATTATTATTATTTTTATCATACTTTAATGTATATTAAAAGCGAGCAAATTTTGTAGGGAATTTTTTATGTGTGTGGAGGAAAACACAATACAATTGTACCTCCAGCCCCCTCCCTCTCATCAGGTTCAATAACAAGAATGTGTCAGTTCCTTAGCTGCAAAAGCACAGATGCACTGACTTTGTGCTAACTTTTCAGTTGTTTCTCAGACATCCAGATGATGGGTAACATTATAACAACCTAGAGAGAGCACTATGGGCAACTCTCTGCTTCATCAGAAATCTCTCACTTCACCAGAAATACAATACAGAGGAGAAAAGCCTATTCTGTATAGGAAAAATTATAAAAATGTCTCTAGAATGAAATAGGAAATGATCGCAGGAAAACTATCAAGTCCAAGAAGCTCATCAGTTGTCAAAATATATTACAGACCTGAAAGAAAACAGAGCATCCCTAATCCCTCTGGCTGTGGAGTCTGCCAAAGAGCCAGATTTCATTGTCGGGAATAACAAATAGCTTCTATAGCTTGGCATTTGGATTCTCAGACTACTCCATAAATACACCAACCAATGAGGAATGTGTGCAAGGTATGGAAATTAATTTTGTTCATAAGGGGCTGCAAAGATCTTGGAGCCTGACCCACTTCCTGATGAAGTTGATGGAAAGGCTCCCATTAGTTTCCAGAGAAGCTTGATGAGACCCTGAGCTCAGCAGGTAGAGCTAAACGGGCATCTAATTTGGTACCCACAGGCAATACCCCCATTTTTTGGTACCGTTTCAGGTACCCAGATGTTTATGGAATACCGTTTGAGTATGCAAAATGCTGACAACTGGTATATCGAAATCGTGACTTTTCCCAAAAAATCCTGGTTAAAATCCAGGATAAAAATCAAGATTTTGGTATGCCGATTACCAGTATTTCAGTATACTGGTTGTTGGTATTTTGGGTACCTGATCAACAGGATTCCTAGTTTTCTGCAACAAAAAATTAGAAATTCTCCGATTTAAAACCCCCCACATAAATCCTCTGATTAAAAAACCCCAAATCTCTGTTTTTCTGTGATTAAATGTAAATGCTAGTTGACTTTCCCTTACCACAATATATATATATATAGGTATTGGTTAGAATGCACATTTTATTGTAATATTCATTTTTATTTCTATGCAATTTTGCAGCTACCTGTCCCACCAACAGTAAACATAAAATAAAACTGAGATCTGTGGCATCCCCTCCAATGCAGAGTTCCTCCCACCCCCACAGCACCTGCCTTTAGGTTGCTTCCCCGCCACTGTCCTGCGCTCTCTGCCTCCTTCTCCCAGCCGGTTCCCAGACCACTCTGCCAACCAGAAAGGGGGACCGTACAGAGACTAGCACTTGGGGAAGCTGCTATGGGCCCAGTTAGGCCCACCTCCTGCTCCCTCTTCCCAAGGTCCAGAAGATCTGACCTCCCCAATTCATAGTTCCCCTGTCCCTCCCCCGCCCCCCAGGAAATCTGTGGCACCCCTCCAAATGCAGAGCCGCTCCCACTCCACAGCACATGCCTTCAGGTTGCTTCCACTTTGCATCCTCGCTGCCCTGCACTCGCTGTGTCCTCCTCCCAAACTTGTAAGTTTTTGCCATTTTCTTCAAAATTCTCTGGAAAAAAAGAAAAATCCCTGTTTTTCTCTGGAAAAAGGCAAAATCTCTTTTTCTCTGGTTTTCCATTGCAAAGAGAAAACTAGGCACCCTGCTGATCAAAAAACAGTTTGGGTACTGGAAAGTACCTGAAATATTCGGTTTGATCCATGTACTGGAAATTCGATGAGTATACCTGGTTTTGTGGGTACCCGTTTCCATTCTACTCAGAACCTCACTGAATTAGGCCCAGTGTGTTAAAATCAAGTGTACTGATAAGCCAAAAACAGCCTAACATTTAGAAGAAAAACTTTATGACCTCTATGTTGGAGAAAGGACAAAAACAAGTTTTCCATTGTCAGTGCAAAATGTATTCTGGGATGGGTTATATCTATCCTAGACTGAGGAGAACTATATTTTGTCTGTCAGCCAAGTATTCCAAGATAACTAGATCAAAGCTGGAGATCCCAAAGTGAATCTACCTTTAAAACAAAACAAAAACAACAAAAAACCACAGAACATTCTTGACATTTTTGGAAAATAAAACCATAGCAAGGGAAATCAAGTTCATTTTTGGAAAATAAAACCCCATCAAGAGAAGGAACCATCAAGTTTCTTTTCAAGATTAAACTTATCCTCAGTTTGGATAAGGTGCCATCTAAATGTAGCTTCAGTTTCTGAGTAACTTTAGTCAGGAAATAAATGCAAACAAGGGTTCAATTTGCCATTAGGAAATGACTGGGGATTAGGATCTTGTGTCTTGTAAAAGCTAAGAAAAAGGGCATTATTAGTGGGAAGTCTCTTTAGCTGTGATCCACAAACCACTTGAACTAGAATAGTCCCACTGAAGCCCAGGGCTGCAGATGGAACTACCCTAGAGTAAATGGCTTGTGGACCACGGCATTTGTGTTCGCTGTTGCTCTTGGTTCTGCACATTCACCATAGATGCCCTGATTTCCTTCCTCTGCCAAATACAGACTGGAACACTACGCCATTGAGGTGGAGCTGCCCAGTCACATAAACTTTAGAAACATTTTCAAAAGTGCTGAAATGGCTTAGGAGCAGATCTCCCATTGCCAGTCATAAGGAACAGTACTTCTAAATCCTTTCAAAAGTTTCTGAAAATCCACTCCGGGTAACCATCTTGGAAGGGGTTTCCCCCATCAAGATCTGTGTTTTGGATTTTTCTTGCGTCGGGTCCAGTTGCTCAAGAACAGATTATGAAGGAGTCAAGCTGTGAAAATGGCAGTATTAGTAAACTTAACTGGTCTTAGGTGACAGTCCTATAATTCTGGAGAGAATCTTTTAAATCAATGGAATTCCTTGCAACTATGCAGTTTCAGAACTGTGGCCTAAATACACAATACGAGTGTTTGTTTAGGGCCTAAGGTAGATTAATTATATTAACTATAAATTCTGTGAACTTCAACAGCACTTTTTATAGTTAAATCATTTTACTTATGCCCCAAATAGGCCTGATCCCACCTAACCCTTATTTCTGCTAATCCACAGATTGAAAACTTGTTTTTCTAAAAACAATATTAACATTTTTATAAACAGCTTGTCTTTCATGTCTGTGTGAACTCCAATATCTGGCTGCTAATGCCGGGAAGAAATTACATTTATTTAAAGCTAGTATATGAAGAGCTTGAGTAACACATCAAGGATTAGGATGTAATTAGATTATGTTGATACTTCCTTACACTGCATAATTGAATTTACTGCCTTTGCCATAAGTGCTTTTGCCAAATAAGCAGAAGATGCGCAAAATCCAAATCAGTTGCATCAAGGTCATGTGCAGCAGGTAAAATGCTATCATTTTGGTCATTCCGTCCAATGTTTATACATAAGTTTCATTAACATTGCTGGGAGTTATGAATATGCATCGGAGGAATTAATAAATTCCCTTCAGTGCCTGAAATTCAATCTGGAGAGCGGATGTTTACATTGCTATTTAATTACGTATATTACCCAAGCCCTGTTCCTGTCATTCTCTCTATGCAAAGGACTCCATTGACTTCAACATGCATTCCATGAGTGAAAGAGCTGCAGGAGAACTTTGACTCTGTATTAAGAGAAGGAACATGACAAGCCAAATTCTTGTGATAGCAATGGAAGTAGCTGGTTATTATTATTATTATTATTATTATTATTATTATTATTAT
>QEPC01008438.1:527828-561942 GCA_003113815.1 Sphenodon punctatus | reverse complement strand
CCCCCGCCACTGTCCTGCGCTCTCTGCCTCCTTCTCCCAGCCGGTTCCCAGACCACTCTGCCAACCAGAAAGGGGGACCGTACAGAGACTAGCACTTGGGGAAGCTGCTATGGGCCCAGTTAGGCCCACCTCCTGCTCCCTCTTCCCAAGGTCCAGAAGATCTGACCTCCCCAATTCATAGTTCCCCTGTCCCTCCCCCGCCCCCCAGGAAATCTGTGGCACCCCTCCAAATGCAGAGCCGCTCCCACTCCACAGCACATGCCTTCAGGTTGCTTCCACTTTGCATCCTCGCTGCCCTGCACTCGCTGTGTCCTCCTCCCAAACTTGTAAGTTTTTGCCATTTTCTTCAAAATTCTCTGGAAAAAAAGAAAAATCCCTGTTTTTCTCTGGAAAAAGGCAAAATCTCTTTTTCTCTGGTTTTCCATTGCAAAGAGAAAACTAGGCACCCTGCTGATCAAAAAACAGTTTGGGTACTGGAAAGTACCTGAAATATTCGGTTTGATCCATGTACTGGAAATTCGATGAGTATACCTGGTTTTGTGGGTACCCGTTTCCATTCTACTCAGAACCTCACTGAATTAGGCCCAGTGTGTTAAAATCAAGTGTACTGATAAGCCAAAAACAGCCTAACATTTAGAAGAAAAACTTTATGACCTCTATGTTGGAGAAAGGACAAAAACAAGTTTTCCATTGTCAGTGCAAAATGTATTCTGGGATGGGTTATATCTATCCTAGACTGAGGAGAACTATATTTTGTCTGTCAGCCAAGTATTCCAAGATAACTAGATCAAAGCTGGAGATCCCAAAGTGAATCTACCTTTAAAACAAAACAAAAACAACAAAAAACCACAGAACATTCTTGACATTTTTGGAAAATAAAACCATAGCAAGGGAAATCAAGTTCATTTTTGGAAAATAAAAACCCATCAAGAGAAGGAACCATCAAGTTTCTTTTCAAGATTAAACTTATCCTCAGTTTGGATAAGGTGCCATCTAAATGTAGCTTCAGTTTCTGAGTAACTTTAGTCAGGAAATAAATGCAAACAAGGGTTCAATTTGCCATTAGGAAATGACTGGGGATTAGGATCTTGTGTCTTGTAAAAGCTAAGAAAAAGGGCATTATTAGTGGGAAGTCTCTTTAGCTGTGATCCACAAACCACTTGAACTAGAATAGTCCCACTGAAGCCCAGGGCTGCAGATGGAACTACCCTAGAGTAAATGGCTTGTGGACCACGGCATTTGTGTTCGCTGTTGCTCTTGGTTCTGCACATTCACCATAGATGCCCTGATTTCCTTCCTCTGCCAAATACAGACTGGAACACTACGCCATTGAGGTGGAGCTGCCCAGTCACATAAACTTTAGAAACATTTTCAAAAGTGCTGAAATGGCTTAGGAGCAGATCTCCCATTGCCAGTCATAAGGAACAGTACTTCTAAATCCTTTCAAAAGTTTCTGAAAATCCACTCCGGGTAACCATCTTGGAAGGGGTTTCCCCCATCAAGATCTGTGTTTTGGATTTTTCTTGCGTCGGGTCCAGTTGCTCAAGAACAGATTATGAAGGAGTCAAGCTGTGAAAATGGCAGTATTAGTAAACTTAACTGGTCTTAGGTGACAGTCCTATAATTCTGGAGAGAATCTTTTAAATCAATGGAATTCCTTGCAACTATGCAGTTTCAGAACTGTGGCCTAAATACACAATACGAGTGTTTGTTTAGGGCCTAAGGTAGATTAATTATATTAACTATAAATTCTGTGAACTTCAACAGCACTTTTTATAGTTAAATCATTTTACTTATGCCCCAAATAGGCCTGATCCCACCTAACCCTTATTTCTGCTAATCCACAGATTGAAAACTTGTTTTTCTAAAAACAATATTAACATTTTTATAAACAGCTTGTCTTTCATGTCTGTGTGAACTCCAATATCTGGCTGCTAATGCCGGGAAGAAATTACATTTATTTAAAGCTAGTATATGAAGAGCTTGAGTAACACATCAAGGATTAGGATGTAATTAGATTATGTTGATACTTCCTTACACTGCATAATTGAATTTACTGCCTTTGCCATAAGTGCTTTTGCCAAATAAGCAGAAGATGCGCAAAATCCAAATCAGTTGCATCAAGGTCATGTGCAGCAGGTAAAATGCTATCATTTTGGTCATTCCGTCCAATGTTTATACATAAGTTTCATTAACATTGCTGGGAGTTATGAATATGCATCGGAGGAATTAATAAATTCCCTTCAGTGCCTGAAATTCAATCTGGAGAGCGGATGTTTACATTGCTATTTAATTACGTATATTACCCAAGCCCTGTTCCTGTCATTCTCTCTATGCAAAGGACTCCATTGACTTCAACATGCATTCCATGAGTGAAAGAGCTGCAGGAGAACTTTGACTCTGTATTAAGAGAAGGAACATGACAAGCCAAATTCTTGTGATAGCAATGGAAGTAGCTGGTTATTATTATTATTATTATTATTATTATTATTATTATTATTATTATAAACATTTATATAGCGCCAGCCATGCACCCGATACTGTACAGAACATAGAAATAGACGCGGTCCCTGCCTGTGGCTTACAATCTAAAAGACAAGGAGGGGAGACAGGGAGAGGGGACAGTGGGAGAGACAGGGAAGACAACAAACAAACATTCAGGCGGATGCGAAGTCTCAGGTGCGTGTGCTTGGCTTGGTTACAATCAGGTTGTTTGCAGCAGTCTGCAGAGGAGGGCAGACAGTACGTATATGGGGAACGACTAGCAGGCATTGGGAAAGGCAGCGAAGAAAAAGTGGGTCTTGAGAAGGGATTTGAAGGAGCGGAGGGAGGGGGCAAGGCGGATGTGGGTAGGGAGGGAGTTCCAGGCATGCGGGGCAGCGAGGGTGAAGGGTCGAAGGCGGTTAGGTGAGCAGGAGAAACGAGGGAGAGTGAGGGAGGGGACAGAGGAAGAGCAGAGAGGGCGTGCAGGAGTGCGTAGGGAGATTAGGTCCGAGAGGTAAGGGGGAGCTTGGTTGTGGAGTGTTTTGAACGTGAATACCAGGAGTTTAAACAGGATACGTTCAGGAAGGGGGAGCCAGTGAAGAGAGAAGAGGAGAGGCTGCACATGGTCGAAGCGACGGGCAGAGTGAATGACCTTGGCAGCGGAGTTTTGGATTGCGATAAGGGGGGACAGGTGAGAGCGAGGGAGGCCAGCAAGGAGGAGGTTGCAGTAATCGAGGCGAGAGATAACCATGGCATGAACAAGGGTTTTGGCCGAGGAGGTAGAGAGAAAGGGGCGGATCCGAGCAATGTTATGGAGGGCGAATCGGCAGGATTTGGCAACAGAGTCAATGTAAGGTTTAAAAGAGAGGTGCGTGTCAAAGATGAAGCCCAAGCTACGGGCTTGGAGAACAGGATGGATGGTGACTCCATCGATGCAGATGGGCAGGTTAGAGGGAGAGGAAGAGGAGGGAGGAAAAATGAGGAGTTCGGTCTTGGCCATGTTGAGCTTGAGTTGACGTCGGGACATCCAGGCGGAGATATCAGAGAGGCAGTTGACGAGGCGTGAGTGGACAGAAGAGGAGAGAGAGGGGGTAGAAAGATAGAGTTGGGTGTCATCAGCGTAGAGATGATATTGGAATCCGTGGGAGGCAATAATTTTGCCAAGGGACAGGGTGTAAATAGAGAAGAGGAGAGGGCCAAGGACAGAGCCTTGGGGGACCCCAACCGAAAGGGGGAGGGAGGAGGAGTTTGACTCGGGGAGCGAGACTTTAAAGGAGCGGTCAGAGAGGTAGGAGGAGAACCAGTCAAGGACAGAGCCACGGAAGTCCAAAGAGTAAAGCGAGTCCAATAGAAGCAAGTGGTCGACAGTGTCAAAGGCAGCAGAGAGGTCAAGGAGGACAAGAATGGAGTAGAGGCGCTTAGATTTAGCGACAAGTAGATCATTGGTGATCTTGGCCAAGGCAGTTTCAGTAGAGTGGAGAGGGCGGAAGCCAGATTGGAGAGGGTCCAGGGAGGAGTTGGCAGAGAGGAGGTCCAGGCAGTGGGAGTAGACGACACATTCCAGAAGCTTTGAGGCAAAGGGAAGGAGGGAGACTGGCTGGTAACTAGAGGGGTCAGATGGGTCCAAGGTGGGCTTTTTGAGGATGGGGGAGACCGAGGACAAGCTGCAAAAGACAAATTAGTTTGCAGAGTTTCAGAAATGTCTATGGCCATAAATACAGGAAGGCACTTAAGAACATGTAAAATTATGCATCAGAGTATGCATATACAATCTCTTTCTCTCCCCCCCTCCCCCCCATCTCTCAGATTGTAAGCCCCACGGCAGGGACCATGTCTATTCAATTAATTTGTAAAGCGCCAGGTACATTGCTGGTGCTATATAAATGCTTGCTAATAAAATAATCATCAATCAATCATCAATCATCATCATCATCTGAGGGAGGGAGGACCCCTGCAACCTGGAGGGGCTGCCTGCTGACCACTCTCACTGTGCTGTAGTCCCACTTTGACCCCCCATGTGATCCCACCCCATCGTTCCTGGCACTCCATTCCGCCGAAAAAACTCTTCACTGGTCCCCTGCACCTGCATGTTCCATCATACCCCCCTCCTCTTGTCCTTCCCTGCCATTCCCTCCTTGTCTCCCTACAATACCTAGCACTTGTCTGCCACCACTTGCTGCTGCTGGCTGCCATGTCGAATTTGCCAGGCAGACAGCTGCTGAAGAAATGGGGGTGCCACCCACTCCCATGTATAGGATTTCTACTGCTGTAAGTGCCTGGAGCTGCCAGCATTCTGAACTTCTCCAGCTGAGCAAGGAGGTTGGTTGCCCTGGTGGCAACAGGCTCTTATTTGAGCTTGGAAGCCTCGCCCCTGGGGAAATCCAGAAATGAAGCTCTTCCCACACTTGTAACACTGGGTGATTTCAGCCGTTACGGGCGTCTGATTCACCACAGTGGATTCCCAGTGGTGGCGAACTGGCTAACCATCCCCCGTGGCCAAGAGAGACCCCAAACAGATGTGACGGGAGCGGAAGCACGGCAGGGAATCGGCCCGGCAGACCACGGCCCAGGGCAGCGCAAAAGACTTTACGCCGGGGCCGTGCCGTGGTCAAAGCACCCAGAAGGCGCCAGGGTGGCTCATCCTGGCTGCTGCCGTGTGCCCTTTAAATCTCCCTCCCCGGCCTGTGTTGTTGCTGGTTGCCTGGCAGTGATGTTGCGTGATTTGTCCCTGGCTGGGAATCATTTTGTTTAATTCTGGCTGGTGGTTGCCATCCAGACGTTACTTTTTTTTGTTTCCCGCTGGGAATCTCTTTGACCATGCTTTTGGAGATGGTCCAGGCCGGAGGTCCAGAAGCATGGTTGATTTTGACCCCATGCGGGTATTGACTGGTGAACATCTGCCGGCTGCCGAACAGACATTCAGGGCTTTTTGGCCTCACCGCGGGATTGACTGTGGTTCACTGTGATCTCGTAACGTCTGAAAATACCCACTAATGCATGTGCTGATTTCCCATTGACTTCAGTGCTGTTCTGATTGGGTGTGGTTTCATAAATCACGACCTGCATTTGTAAAAAATAAAATAAACGTACTCTTTTCCTATTTTCCTCTTTTGCCTGGCCAGTATATGATTCATATGAGATACTGTATAACTCCATTCACATCCCTGATAGTGAGCAAATGAATTTGTGTGAATCAGGCAATAAGTGTTAGGAAAAGGCTTCCAGTTTATTTTAGTTATTTTTCTTTTCTTCCAAGACTTCACAGAGTGTTTTGTAGATGCGAGTGTACAGAGTCAATGAACGGAGAGAAATATAAGTTGTTATATTTCAGGAGACACCAAGAGAGGTGACTGTGCCTGCAGGGCCTGGGGAAAACCTTTGACAAAGACCTATCCCCTCTCAAGTTTTGTCTTAAGACTCTATCAGTATTTAAGGGGGAGGATGGGTTAGGGGATAGAGATAAGGATCAGGTGGGAGGTTGTTGGAAGATGGGAGTGGGTTGGGTCTTGTGTGTGTGTGGGGTTGTATTTAAATGTTTTTATATTGTATTTTATAATTTTTTGTAAGCTACCCTAAGCCTTCGGGGAGCGGCGGGATATAAATAAAAAATAAACAAGTACTCACAAAACATCACAATGTAGTTGGGCTGCACTAAATGCTGGTTGCTGTTTTGACATAAGTAGAATTGACATGAGTACTGCGGTAACATATAACTTTAGAAAGGGAAACTATGTAAAAACGAGGAAACTAGTTAGAGGGAAACTTAAAGGAGCAGTTGCAGAATTAAATGCCTAGAGACAGTGTTGGAGACTATTTAAAAACACCATGTTAAAAGCTCAGATTAAATGTATTCCACAAATTAAAAAAGGTAGGAAGAGGACCAAACGTCTGCCTGTGTGGCTAAATGGTGAGGTGAAGAAGGCTATTAGAGCCAAAAAGGCATCCTTTAAAAAATGGAAAGTCTCAATGAGGTAAATAGGGAAAAGCATAAGTGTTGCCAAAGTAGATGTAAAAAGATAATAAGGCAGGCCAAAAATGAATCTGAGGAGCAACTTGCTAAAGATGCAAAAACTAATAATAAACACTTTTTCAAGTACATCAGAAGCAGGAAGCCTGCTAGAGAGTTGGTTGGGCTGTTAGATGACCGGGGGTGAAAGGGGTGCTTAGGGAGGAAAAGGACACTGCAGAGAAGCTGACTGAATTCTTTGCTTTGGTCTTCACTGCAGAGGATGTTAGATACCCATGCTGAAACCTTGCTGTGTAGGTGATGAATTGGAAGGGCTGTCACAAATCAACGTGACTCTGGAGGAGGTTCTAGAGCAAACTGACAAACTAAGTACTAACAAATCACCAGGGCCAGATGGTATTCACCCCAGAATTCTGAAGGAACTCAAATATGAAACTGCAGACCTACCATTAGTAATTTGTAACCTGTCGCTAAAATCTGCCACTGTACCTGAGGACTGAAGGGTGGCAAATGTAACCCTGATATTTAAAAAGGAATCCAGAGGCGATCCTGGAAACTACAGACCAGTAAGCTTGGCATCTGTGCCGGACAAAATGGTGGAAACTATCATTAAGAACAGAATCGCTGAGTATGTTGATAAACATGGCTTAATGGGGAAAAGTCAACATGGATTTAGCAAAGGTAAGTATTAAGTAATGCCTCACTAATCTGTTGGAATTCTTTGAGGATGTAAATAAACATGTGGACAAGGGAGACCCGGTAGATACAGTGTACCTGGATTTCCAGGAATCATTTGATAACGTCCCACATAAAAGACGCTTGAGAAAATTAAAAAGTCATGGGATAGTGTCTTACTATGGATCGGGAACTGGTTAAAAGATAGGAAGCAAAAAGTAGGACTAAATGGTCAGTTTTCACAATGGGGAGATGTAAAAAGTGGTGTACTCCAGGGATCTGTATTGGGACCAGTGCTGTTTAATGTATTCATTAATGATCTGGAATAGAGCGTTAAGAGAGAGGTGATCAAATTTGTATATGACACCAAGTTATTCAAGGTAGTTAAAACACGAGCAGATTGTGAAGAACTGCAACAAGATCTTATGAGACTGGGTGCCTGGCATCTAAATGGCAGATGAGATTTAATGTGGACAAGTGCAAAGTGATGCACATAGGAAAAAATAAGCCAAACTATGAGTACACAATGCTGGGTACTAAGCTAGGAGTTACCACTCGGGAAAAGGATCTGGGAGTGATTGTGGACAATACACTGAAATCCTCAGCCCAGCGTACAGCAGCAGTCAAAAAAGTGAACAGAATGTTAGGAGTTATTCGCAAAGGAATAGAAAATAAAACTGAGACTGAGAGGGGACATGATAGAAGTTTATAAAATCTTTGAGTGGTGTGGAATGAGTAGATAGGGAATGGTTATTTACCCTCTCAAATAGTACTAGAACTAGAGGACATTCCATTAAACTAGCTGTCAGCAGATTTAAAAAAAAATAAAAGGAAGTACTTTTTCACTCAACATATAATTAAATTATGGAATTTGTTGCCAGGGGACGTTGTTAAGGCCAGCTGGGTTTAAAACAGGACTGGATAAGTTCTTAGAGAGTAGGTCCATTAATGGATATTAGCCAAGTAACTTACGGGATGAACTTCTTACTGTCGGGAGCTGGGAGTGAACAACGGGGAATGGATTGCCCATTGTGACTGTTGGTTCTTATATTTATGTATTTATTTATAAAACAATTTTCTACCCTGCCCCCCTCCAGCTCCAAGCAGCCCGGGGTGGCTTACAATAATAAAACCACATAAAATGCATAAACCCCAAACAATACTTTAAACGAGAAGGCAAAAAACCAGAAACACCCCCACCTCACCCTACACCCCATCTCCCTCGCCAAAAGCCAGGCAGAACAGCCACGTTTTACACATACGATAGAAAGAAGAGAGAGCCGGGGCCACCCGAGCCTCCGCCGGAAGGGACTTCCACAGCCTAGGCATGGCCACCGAGAAAGCCCTCTCCATAGTGGCACGCCAGGCCACACGGGGGACCTCGAGAAGGGCACTCCCAGCAGACCGCAGAGGTTGCTCCAGAGTATGGAGAGCGAGGCAATCCCACAGGAAAGTCTGACCAAGGCCGTATAAGGCTTTATATGTCAAAACCAACACTTTGAGTTGGGCCCGGAAGACTAAAGGCAGTCAGAAAATATCCCATGTGATCGAGATTGACCACTGTCAGAGGACAGGATGCTGGGCTTGATGGACCATTGGTCTGACTTTGTTCGGCACTACTTATGTTCTTATGTTTCCAGAAGCAGGCTAACAGAAAAGACGAATATGGAGTAGGCGTTACCAGGCTTAAGGCTAATATGACCGTGTTTTTAGTTGAAGTTATGCCAAAAGAGAGAGAAATGGAGAAGGCAGCCAGGTTGGCAGGTCAGAATAAAAAATGGGAAGTGAGATAGAAGGTTTGATTGGATGGCTCAGCATGTCATCATAGTTAGCTAAAATTATAATGAAAATTGCTAAGCTTAATGAACAATCATGGGTCACCATATTTGTTATTCCAGTAATGATGGGGACTATAAAAATTGACCCAGCTTGCCAGATGCACAGCTCATCACCCCAGTGACCTTGCCTGAGGGCCACTTGGTCCCTAGCAGAGTCACTATTAGGGAAAGAAACTCTTCACATATCCTCTCATCTTCTCCATCTAGTGGCTAAGATTTCTTAATCAGGGGAGGCTGGGGCCACCTCTTCCTAAGAGATGTCTGTAATATAGACCACTCCTTACTTAGGATTTCTAGTTTACATTTACCAGTCACTAATCTTTTATTATTGAATCATTTATAGGTGCTCTGTGAAATCATTTATGTATTACTGGATTTGGTTTCTAAGACCACATTCACATCTGGCAGTGGTGTGGCAGAGAAACTTCCGTGAGCCAAAGACATGGTGGGGGGAGGAGGGAAATGATGGAAGTATTGCTGGTGAACGGGGTTCTGCCGCGATTTTACTCGTGGAGGACAGGGCTGGATTTTGAGTCCTGTTATCCACAAGTAAAATTGTGGCAGAACCCCATTCACACTGGCAGTACTTCCATCATCCCCCTCCTCCCCCCCACGGTGTCTTTGGCTTGCGGAAGTTTCTCCGCTGCACCACCATCAGGTACAAATGTGGCCTAATACATTTCCATTCATATCTAATCTACATTTTGTATCAGATATCCTTCTTTCTCTTTGTCTTGTGTTTTTATAAAACACAACTTCTCTATTACTTCTTGTAAACACCTTTGCCTATGTGGTCAATTTCCTGCGTGGGGCTGAAGATAACAGTATATACCAGTAGAACCTAGACTGGGAATTTTGGCCAGACAATTCCTTCATATTACATCTCTGAACATTCAGGACTGTCTACTTCCTCCCAAATTACTAGGGATGGGCGAAAACGGTTCGGAAGTTCAGAGTGAACTCGGCCAGTTCGGTTGACCGAACTGAACTTCCGAACTGAATTTTTGAACTGAACTGAATTTCCGAACTCGACTCTGTTCGCCCATCCCTAACAGATAATATTCCATTTAGTTCAATGGGGGTTGAATTTCTGAACTTTGTTCTGAAGTTCAGAGTTCGGACCAAACTCGAATATTTCAGTCGACCGAACTGAACTTCCGATCCGAATTTCCGAACTAAACCGAACTAAATTTCCGAACTCGGTTCTGTTCGCCCATCCCTACAAATTACCTGGTTCTTCTACATTCCTGAAGCCTCATGGTACTGAGGGACACAGTCTACAAGTGTGGATGCGCAGTAGCGCTCTTGGAGAATTTTTGTTTACTTGTGAGTCATTCCGACCAATGGATAGGGCACCAGAGGGGGAACCAGAGCTGGTTTCTACTCCTGGCGCTGCTACTGAATTACTGTGTGACCCTGAGCAAGTCATTTTGCCTTTCTGTGTCTCTTTCCCTTCCCACCCATTGTCTGTTTTGTTTGCTAGCAAGGTGAGCTCTTCAGGGCAGGGATGCATCTGTGCTTTGCCCACTACAAAGGGGCCTTGATCTCAGCTGGGGCTTCTGGATGCTACTGAAATACAGAAATAAAAAGTAATAAGAGTCTTTTAGTTCTGCACAGATAAGAATTAAACACAGTATTCTAAATGCCACCAACTTCAGATAATCCGAAAGCACTCATGCTCCTTTGTCACGGTATTTCAAAATGCATTCCTGCAAGGACATACATTATTATACACATCTGCATGAAGGTGTTCCTCATTTTTCTGGGACCTTCTGCATGCTGGAATCCAAGTGCACACTGAGAAACTAATTAAAAAAGAGAGCAGTCTCCTGAAGAGTAGGAAAGGTTTTAAGAGAGCATGCTGTTCCTAGTACAATTCACGCATGGGTGTGAGGAAAAGGTCCTCTTTCAGACTCTCAGCTTGAATTCCAGGACCTTTCTTCATTAACAGACACTGCTTTGCTGCAGCCTCCAAGCCAAACTCAAAAGTTAGCCAGTGAAATCCATCGTGTTACGCTTGGTATAGCTGGCCCCTGCTTACAGAACCTGGCTGCCATTCATCCACAAATTTGTACAGGTAACTTGGGATTCATTATCCATGAATAAAAAAGAGTGCTGTAATATCTTTAAAACTATTACTAATTTATAGGCTAATGAATTGCAAAATTAATCTCATTTTTATTGCTTGTCCATCTGGTACAAGCCATACGTATTTCAGGGAGTTCTTCAAATAAATAGTTATTTACATGATATCCTATTGTTGCCTAGACTCCTCCACCATTAAATGGTCTCAGTCTCCCCTCTGCATTGCCTCCTTTCCCTTATCTCTTCTAGACTGTAAGTCTGACCCCTCCCCTGGGGCAGGGACCGGTCTCTAATTAATGTTTGTACAGTGACAGGTACGTGGCTGGTGCTATAAATGCTTATATATTATATAAGATGTATAAATACTTAGTAATAAGAAGTCAGCCTGTATTTACACTACTTGTTTGCTGGTGGCAGTGGAACAAGACAGAGTAAACTGTAAGCAAAGAGAAAATCAGACGTTATAAATTTGTCCTGCGGGGTTCCATCCTGTCTCTCTTCTTGTTCAATGAGTATCTGAGGCCACTAGGTGAGACCATTCAGAGGTTTGGAGTGAGGTGCTATCAATATGCTGATGACACCCAGCTGTCCCTTTCTTTTTTATCCAGCCCAGTCCTGCAGTCTTGGTGGCTTGGGGGGTGGGGTGGGGGCTGGATGAGGGTGATCCGATTGAAGCTGAATCCAGACAAGACTGAAGTGATGATGGTTGGCAGACTGTGACTTAGATGGGATTGGGACTTCTGTCATTGAGGGGGGGTCTTGCCCCCTCTAGTTACACAGGTTCGCAGTCTTGGAGTCCTTCTGGACGCTTTGCTGTGCCTGAATCATCAGGCCAGGAGTGCTTTTTGCCAACTCCATATGGTGAGGAAGCTTTCTGTCTACCACAATCCATGCTTTCCTTCCCTCAAGGCTAAATTACTGCAAAATGCTCTATGTGGGGTGGCCTTGATGACGGTTCGGGAGCTGCAACTGGTGCAGAATGTGGTGGGTTGCTGTGAGCACATTACACCTGGGCTCTATAGTCTGCATTGGCTTCCTATACCTTTACAAGTACAATTTAAAGTGCTGGTTCTGACCTTTAAAGCCCTAAACGTCCCAGGCCCCACATATCGGAAAGGCTGCCCTTCCTTCCATGCTCCACTATGATCCTTGTAGTTGGCTGAGAGCACTCTTTTTCAGGTACCACCTGCCAATCTTGTCCATATGACAAGGGTCCCAGAGAGGTGTTCTCGGCTGCTGCCCCAGGAATGTGACAGGATACAAGAGTGGAGAAAGATGGGGGAACAAGGCCATGAAGAGTCTTGAAGGTGAAGACCAGGAGCTTGTGCTGAATGCATTCATATAGAGGTTGCCAGTGTAGGGTGGAGAGGAGGGGCTGAATATGGTCAAAGTGATGGGCAAGGTGGATAACTTTGGCACCAGGTAGGGATGGGACACCGGGGAGAATACCAGGTACCAGATGTACCGGTATTGGATCTCCCAGGTACCGGATATACCTGTACCGGCATACATGATTTTTAACATTGGCCGCGGTACCGGATTTTTTACATTGCGGCTATTGACTTCAATGGCCGCAATGTAAAAAATCCGGTACCGCGGCCAATGTTAAAAATCCGGTATGCTGGTACAGGTAAATATCGGATTTATCAGATTAAGCAGATACACCCAAATACCGGCAATATCAGATCTCGGGAGAACCCACCTCTATAGCAGAGCATTGAACAGAGATGGGGCGGGGGGTGAGGTCAGAGAAGACCAGTAAGGAGGAAGTTGCAGTAGTCAAGGCGAGAGATGACTAGACGAGGACTAGGGTTTTTGCGGTGACAACAGTAAGGCAGGACTGGATTTTAGCAATAGAGTGAAGCAACAGTATTTAGCAACAGCCTGGTGTAAAGGAGAGGGAGGAGTCAAAGATGAATCCCAGGCTATGTGCCTGAGGGACCAACTGGATGGTGACTCCCTCAATGGAAATTGAGAGGGAAGTAGGAGGGGAACATTTTGGCGGGAATATGAGGAGTTTGGTCTTAGCCATGTTAAGCTTGAGTTGGCAGCAAGACATCTGGTCAGATATGTCCGAGAGACAGTCAGCAATATGAGACTGGATTAAGGGGGAGAGTGCTGGAGTGGAGAGAGAAAGTTGCATGTCATCAGCATACAGGTGATACTGGAAACCGTGGGTTTCAATGAGTATAACCTGAGAAAGAGTGTAAAGCAGGAAGACGGCCCAGGACAGAGCCTTGGGGAACTCCCACAGATAGGGGAAGCAACGTGGAGGAGGTACCAGCAAGAGAAACATTGAAGGAGTGGTTCGAGAGATTTGGAGACAACCAGTCAAGAACAAAGTCCCAGAAACCAAGGAAGTGTAGTGAATCCAGGAGGTGGCCATGGTCAACAGTGTCAAAGGTGGCAGAGATCAAGGAGCACAAGAATGGAGTAGAGACCCTTAGGCCGTTTTCAGACGAGCGCGGCGGCGCCCGCGCTTGTTTCTTTAAAAAGCCGGCAGCCCGTTCTACACGAGACGCTGCCGCCGAATACGCGCATGCGCGGCCGACGCGCATCCATTTCCGTGCGCGAACTGACCGGGTCGGCGATCGAGGCTGGTCAGACACGGCCGGAAATGGATGCGCGTCGGGCCGCACATGCGCGTATTCGGCGGCAGCGTCTCGTGTGGAATGGGCTGCCGGCTTTTTGGGAAACAAGCGCGGGCGCCGCCGCACTCATCTAAAAACGGCCTTAGACTTCGCTAAGAGAAGGTCCTCAGTCATTTTGGTGAGGGCAGTCTCAGTCAAGTGGAAGCCCGATTGATTATCAGTATAATTTATATAACACCAGTAATGGTGCTCTAATCATACTTAATAAGGGTGATTAGAGACAGGTCTTTGTCCCAAGGGGCTTACAGTCTAGGACGGAAAAGGGAGAGAAAATAAGGGGGAAGGGACCAGGGAGACATTCACAGAGTGCTAACAAATGAGACGTTGCCCCACATTTGTCCTGCATTCACCTCCTTGTGTCTCATGTGGCTGTCAGATGTTCACCACGGGGCTGCTCCAGACAATGTCAGCCAAGGAAATGCAGAGCTAGTCATGCAGGCAAGTGTGGGGCAATGCGCTGCCTTGTGGCTGTCTGCTGCATGTTGAGGGGGGGTGTGGGACACCCACGCAGCTGCCCTGTGCCCCCCATCTGTTAAGACGCATACGTGTGTTCGGCATCATGGAGCCATGGGTGCCAGCCTAGAATACTGGGTGAGTGACTGCACCTCTCTGGTGGAGAGGAGGGGGAATGGCATGTGGGTGGACTGCAGCAGGGAGGAACACCTGCCTGTTTGTTTTGGTCTCATGCACAGCCTGTCGGTGGTGGCTGCGGGGTGGGGTGGGGGTGCAGAGAGTGAGAAGGGCATCCCCTCCCACCCAACATTGCAAGCGTTGGAGAAGGAGGATCTCACAGGATAATATGGTATAAGGGAAGCATGAATGAGCAAGGAGGAGGACGGGACAAGGAGCTAGGAAAAGCCTAGGAGGAGGTAGGATTTTTAGGAGAGAGAGATGAGAGTATATGCTCAGAGAGGGAACCTGAGCTGGTATCAAGCACCTGGAATTCCTGCTGAGATTGCTTAGAATTTCAGGTTCTTCCTTTCACTCATAACAGTTTTCATCTTTGCCAGTTATAAATATCTCCCTGACAAGAGGTCATCCGGAGCTTGTCTTAAGCAATAATCCTGATAGAGGAAATAGCCACTTTTTTTCTGAAATAAAAATCCTGTTGCCCCTCTAGCATTTGCTAGGAGGGACAGCTGTATTGCTGCACTGGATGGCAGGCATGTTACTTCCAGATATTGCCCGACTCCCTTAGCCTTTGGTTTCTCAGGAATGTCATTCCCACCTGAGAATGCTTCATTTATTTCAGCTGCATTTTAAAAGCCCTTACATGATGATGACTGGTCTCTGGGGAAGCTGGAACAGCTAGAGCAAGAAGACATTGGGTATATACTATTTTCACAGGGACCTAGAGGTGCATCCTCATGTCTGCTCGCTTGCAGCCGTGTCTGGGTTCATTTTAAACACTATGGCATTGCCGGGGCAACTTCTGGCCAAGAGTGGGGCTGCAGTGGCCATCCGCCGGCAGATGGACAGCAGCTCCACCTCTGGCTGGTGTCCCAGGGTTGCGTTTGCCTGCTCTGCTGGCGGTGCTCTGGGATGTTCTGGAGCACCGCTGGTGGGGCAGTCCACCTAGGGGTGAGATGGGACAGCTTTCCATGTGAAGATTCCCACTGGGCTCAATCCCATGCCCTGCGGATTGCATGCGCACGTGTAGCCATGTGCAAACTGCACAGATCCACACTGCGGGCACATTGTGCCCTGCGGAAACTGTGTGGATGCAATCCATGGAGCATGGGATTGTGGCATGGGATGGAAATATGAGGATCGGATCAATATGACTGAATTCATTTTTGGACCAATTGTATTGAGCTGAAGAATCCAATCCTGACGAAGGATATGATCCAAAAGGATTGGTTCCCTCAGCAGGGTCTATCAAAGTCTTTTGGAGCGGCGTGCGTTTTCAGAGAACCCCAGCTCTGCCTCTCTATGACTCCTGCCCAGCCCGGGCTGTGGACAGGGGTCCCAGGGAGGCAGAGCTGGGGGTAGAGAGGCTGTGCAGGGGTGTGGAGGGGTATGTAGTTAATGAACTTATCTTTTTTCTCTTAGGCTCCGGAGTCCAGTGATGCCCTATGTAGCCTTCTCAGGGCCACACTGGGAAGAAATACTAAGGAAAATTGTGCATGCTCAAAATGGCTACCATAGCCATTCTGCGCATGTGTGACCATTTTGGAAAATGGCAGTCAGTCTATGCATGCACAGCTGGCAGCCAGGTGTGTGCAGACCAGCTACTATTTTCCAAAATGGCGCCAATGCTGCTGGCGCCATTTTGGAAAATATCAATGCATACACAGACAAGCCATCATGGTCATTTTGTGCATGTGCAGTTTTCTTTAGTATTTCTACCCGGTGTGGCCCAGGCCCTAGGCCCAGGCCTGGCGCGGGTCCGGGAGAGGCAGAACTGGGGGCAGACATTGGAATTAGGCTATATTGAGTAGAATCCAATCCTGATTAATATGGTCTAAAATCAGATGAAAAGTTGGGTTGGTCTGATTTTGAACCGATCCTAATTTTCAATGCAATCTCCCATCCATACCCATTGTTGTTCCCTTTAAACTCACCAGGAGCTGAACATGCTGCTGTTGCTTTGTCACCCAAACCTACCAGCCCAGGAGCTAACTAACAAACCAGTTCAAGCGTTGAACTTTGATTCCCAAACTCTTGTTTAACCAAGATCCCTGTACTTATTTTCAGCACGACTAGGGTTTTGTATATATGGTCAGCACCCGCAGGAAATACTTTTGGTTTGTGAAAAGAAAATGCATGCTGGTTTGGCATGGATTGGGGGGTGTGTGTGTGTGTGTTGGAGCAGGCCTTGGAAAAGTGATTATATATTTTAACAAATAACCATTGTTTCTATCTGTTTCTGTTCATACATTTTACTGTAAAGACGACATTACCCGTTTGATTAAGAGACCATGAGAAAATGTTAAGTGCAGTAATTACTTTGTTGATAGCTAGATTTCAGTGTATACTTTAATGTAGAATGGGATCTTCATTGTTTGACTTTTTTTTTTTTTTTTTTTAAACCCATCTCAATTTAATGCTACGTTTTAGTATGAAACCTATTTTTTTTTTTAAAAAAACAACACTGCAGAACCTGGAAGATTCCTATTGGTGCAGCCCTACAAGCTGGGGCAGGCCCCAGCCCCCGCACCTCCCGTGGCAGGCAAGCACAGCCATCACACTTTGGGTCTGCGGGGAGAGAGGTCCGCTCCCCTGTGGCCGTCACCAGCCCCTCTATGCCCTGGGGCAGGCTAAAGAGTCAGCCACATGAGGCTGGATGTCCGGACTCCTGCTGAGCTGCAGGACCTGTTGGTGTGTGTGTGTGTGTGTGTGTGTAGGAGTGTGTGCACCCCTCCCACCAGCTGATCAGAGGGAGAGGGGCCTTAGAGGATCGTGCATACCCCACCCAGCCAACCACTGATTGGGGGAAGGATCAGGGATCACGCTGTTGAGCGTGTAGGAGGGGCATGTATGCTCCTCCCAGTCTCCACTCTCCCCGATTCAGCTGCTTAACAGCTGATTGCGGGAAGGAGGGGAGGCAGAGGAGTGCACATGGTCTCCCAGGCCCCTTCTCCCAATAGGTTTTTGGGTAGGTGGAGTGAATGTGCTCGCTCTTCCCGGGCCCCACTCCCCTGATCCACCTGCCTAATAGCAGATCACAGTGGAGGGAGTCCTGGGAGGAGACCACGTCCTCTGATCAGCTGTTGGGCAGGTGGGCGTGGCATATGCACTCCTCCACCCCCTGCCTAACAGCTGATTGTGGGGGAGGGGCCTGGGAAGGGAGCATGCACTTCTCCCAGGTGGTGGGGAAGAGGGTTGTGCTCTTCCCAGGCTCCCCTTCCCCTGCGATCAGCTGTTAATTAGGCGGTGGGAGGAGCATGCTCCTCTGGGTTTGAGCCGCGGATCCCAACACTGTGGCAGGGCTGCACGGCTTGAACAAATGGGAGGCGGGCCCTTTAACCCACTTTGGGCGACCTTACTATGTGCTGTGTCCCCAGCCTTTTTCTGTGGAAGCATCACATAGTAGCTGGCTGCCTACCCCGCCATGGGGCAGGGCGAAAATCTGGCAGCTGCCGGGCATACGAGCCACTGCATCGCATGGTAATGTTGCCCAAAGTGGGATAATGCCTTGTGTGGCTGCACAAGGCTTTGACCAGCGGGTGCCATTGCCCAGGGCCATGTCACGGCCGAGGGTGGGACTTTGGTTGGTCCGGGGATAGGAGGCATGGCAGGGCCAGGCACCCACTTTTATGGCTGATGACTTGGCCTGTCTTGGGGTACTTATTGGATTTGAAGGTGGAAAAGAAAAGAGCCAAGGAGCTGTAGAAATAGTAACAGAGATGGGTGAAGATGCAAAATGTTCTATGGCCCCCTCAGTTGTATTTACTGGTCTTACAATCAATGCAGGGTGCCAGCAATGGAGTCATGTTTGTTGTGTGTGTGTGTGGTTTTTTTTAATAGTCTGGAAGCCCTTGTTTTCTATTGATTTGGCTGTGTGTAAAATTCCCTTTGGCTCAAATAGCATCTTTGTGCATGGATCAATGGCAGGCTCTAGCCCCTGCAGAACAGCCTCTCGAGTCACACTAGACATAAATACAAAAGGAAAAGAGTTATTTTTTCCCCAGCATCTTGCAGCATTCAGTCGAGGTGCTTTACTTAGTTTGACTTGTTTTTCTATGATAATTTATGTAGCATTTAAAGCGTTTTTTGAACAATTATTGCTGCCAGCTGGTGGTTATTCCAGGGTTCTTCTTTGTTGCTATCAATTAACTGATTTCTGCATTCTGTATCTATTTTCCATGGCAGGAATAATGATATTTTTGTTACTAACTTGGCTTGCGTTTTCCATTTCACCTTAAAATAAGAGATGAAACACACAAAACAACTGTTGTTAATTCTTTGGAAAGAAGAACTCAACAACCTGCAAATATTACACACGTGAAAAACAAAGCGGAATCCAGCTGCTCTGCATCGGCATTTTCCATGTCCACTATATTATTATAAAACTTGTGATTTAAAACGATTGGAAGCCAATAAAATATGTACAGAAAGGAAACGTGACCAGATTTCTGTAGCTGTGGGGAGACCTGATTATTCTAGAGAGGATTTGCCAGGTGGCACTGAAAGCAGAATTTTGGCCGACATATTTTCGGGTTGCTACGTCTAAGGGCCTGATTGTGTAATGATTGCACGCTAGCAACATTGACATCAGTGGCTATTATGCCGCAGCTGCTTAATCAGAGACTCTTTGGTGAGGGTTGGAGGTGAAGTGTTCACATCCTGACCTGTGTTAAAAAACACATGGATGAGAATGGCGCCATCCAAAAGGCATTGTGTGGTTTTGTTGTGCACCTGTTGCTGCACATTTCCTCCCCATTCTCGAGGCCTGGAAGAAGGGGATGCAGCGCTATCAGGGCCAGTAAAAACTTGGTGCATTTGTACAAACTGCAGTGGTTGGGAATCTGGAAGATTGGGCCTCCAGTTCCACAGATCCAAGTTACATGGGTGCAGAGGTTCCCCTTCCCTGAGTAAAACTTGCCAAAATTGTGAGCGACTGGAAGCAAGGATTAGAATGGAAAAGGTTGGGAACTGGTGCTATTACTCAACCTTTACTAACTCTTTTAGAATGCATGCATCACCTTAAAAAAATCATGGGTTATGTCCAAAAATATAACAAGGTTACAGAAGCTCAGTTATTTAACCTATGTAACCAGTCCACCCAGACCCTTGCAGCTTGCTTTTTTTCTCCCACCTACTTCTACTGATTCACTGCCTGAACTGTAGTTCTCTTTCCTTTTCCTGGCTCTGCGTGCTCCCTCTCTACACTACTGCCTCCAGTTCTGCCCCATTCCACCTGGCTGGGGTGGAGAAGGCAGTCAAGGCAGGGCTCTATGACTGCCACAGTAGGAGTTCCAAGCCTAATGTATTTTTTAATATTAAAAAATTGCTCATGAATTTTACTTTGCAGTGATGCGACAGAAATACCAAGCAGCATCTTTTTCTAGCTGACTTTAACTGCACCGACTCAGGCTTGCTTATCTCCAACAACCAAAGAGGATTGTGGTTAAGTCTGAGGTGTTTTTGGTAAAAGGGTGAGAGACTTTCTGACCAATATGGATTTAGTTTCAGGTTAAACTGTCAGGGCGGGGGCTGCCATGGCTGGGTGCCATAGCTGTCCCTCATTGGCCACCATGGCTGTCCCTCATTGGCCGCCATGTCTGCCCATCATGGTGGGGCTCTAGGAGCAGGGCAGGGCTGGTTGTTTGCACCTTTGTTGCGTTCCCTGACCTAACCAGGTGGTGGGGATGGTGGGACGGCTCTCCGGCTGTGATGGGCACGTTTGTCCGGTGCCCTGACTTGGCCCATGGTGTCTGCTGTTTCCTGCCCTGAGGAGTTTCTGTACTTGCTACATGTCTGTTTTTACCCGGTGATACCATTTGAAAATTTGTTTTTTCCTCAAACTTATCTAGTGTCATCTGATCCTCTGAGCCCATCAGATGCCTCTGTAGTGTTTTCCCAGAGTAAGGTCAAGTTCTGCATCTTTCTAACTAACTAACTAACTAAAAAAAAATCTATTAAGAGATGTGTAACAGAATAACTAGATTTTCTCGTAGAAACGGTAAGTTAAAATCACTACAGATGTCTGTGCTGTGCGTTAGACGTAAGACGACACTCATTAACAGTGGTGTGGCCTCAAGTGACTCCACTGACTTCAAGGAGACCAATTCCTAAGTGTGCAACTGAAGTATGAGGAGTGAGTCTCTGCCTCTAGACATGTATGTACAACATGCTTTCTTTCATGATTTTTCAGTATATGGCAAAATGATTCAGTGGTGGTTTGACTGTGCTTCATTGCAGAAAGCAGATTTTTAAAAATGTTTTATAGCCTTAAATCCATTTGGAAAGGTGTATAGTTGATAACTTATCTAGCAGCCTGGTCTCTTTAGTTCTTCCTTCTCCCCACATCCATTCTTTTGTATGTTATGCTCATCATGGGTGTTTTTAGAGAAGCACCTTCCCACCCACCATGCATGTTGCAGGCCTGTATAGGGTGTGAATGTGGCCCTCCCTGCAACATGCATGGGTGGGTAACGGGTGAGTCGGCGCTTGTCTAGAAACACCCTATGTCTCATTTTAATCAATGCAGACTAAAAACGTCCCTCACTATATGTTTGTTTGGCACCTAGCACAATGGGGCACTGGCTGGGGTTTCAAAGTATACTGCAATGTAAATCAATCAATAAATAAATAAGATAAACATAGTATTGTGAATGCAGTCTCCTCTTTTTAGGAAAAGTGTTGGGATTTTTTGCTTTGATCGACAGAAGTTAAACACTAGCTCAAAAACAGGTGCAAAACATCTCCAGTGATAGTGTGAGGCGAGCATTTACACATTGATTTTCAAAGGGCTGGGGAGTTGTCTCTCCAGTGAGACAGAGGCACTGTTGGGATAGTTACTTTCTCTACACAATGCAGAATTAACCTGTGGAGCTTAGTGCCATGGGATACTGCGAAGGCCAAAAGGTTCAACTGCTTTCAAAAGATGATTAGATGAATCAATGAAGGGATTAGTCCACCAATGGTTGTTAGCCAAGAGGGGAGTGAACAACAGGAGATAAATCATTCCATGTTCTCTATTGTATACTACGGATATTCACCACTATTGGAGTCCGGGTAGTGGGCTAGTTGGGCCATTGGCATGACCCAGTTCTTGTGCTTGGCTTCTTTGGACAAGCTCATTTGGATAGTGGGTTTTCATCCAGGGGAGACATGTCAATTAGAAATGGTTTAAGGCTGCTACTTTTTTTAAACACAGGCCATCCATTGCCCACCAGATGGTAAGTCTTTGGCCACAATCAACTTGCCTTGCATTTCAGCCAGTGTGTTAGGGCCAATACGAATCCCATGAGCAAGCTAATCCTGAATTTTTCTTTTCTGTACACTGTATCAGCTTCAGCGACTACTCCCAAAAGCACTTCAGAGGCAGCTAGGCTGATTTCCAGTTGAGTTTTAATTAGGAGTAATCATCAGATTCTGATTTAGCTTTCTAAATGCAAACTGAAATTGAAATCATCCAGCCCAACCATCGTTTGAAGTGCTGTTGAGAGCAATCGTCCTCTTATTCAAACCAATAGCAAAACTCCACTTTACTGGTAAAGGACTGTCTTGCCTGTATAGTATGAGGGAATTTTCTTTTTGAAGTTTAAATATTTGTTTGCACTCAGCTGTACTTCATACTGGGTTGATTTGCTGTTTTACTAGGACTCTTAGGATGCGAAATCAGGAGCTTTTAACAAGTTCCTGAGCTTCCAGTTTTGCTGTTCTTGGGTAATGTAAAATGTTTAAAAGAGAACCAACATGCCTCTAAAACGTTGTTGAACTGGTGTTCAGTTTTGAGAAGGTGCAAGGTGATTAAAAAAGTTAGTAACATAACTATAGGCTTTTGGTTGTCTCTGATACTTTGGCTTGCAGTAAAGAAAATTATTAGAGATCAGGTTTGGTTTTTTTTTTAAAGCTATGGCCGTTTTTACATGGGACACACTCACACATCTCTACCCATCCGAGCACCCATCTGAAGACGGTGTGGGTGGGTACGTGCTCCCATGACCCACACACTGCTCACTCATGGAGCATTGGGGGAAAACCCAGGATGTTCCATGTGGGGTATGAGTGGATGGTGTGTGGGCAGGGGCGCACACCCGTCCCATCCCTTCTGAAGTGCCCGCCACTACACCGACTTATCGCCTTACTGTGCCCATTTAAAGAGGGCCTACAATTTAGATAGAAACACTGACAGTTACAAAGCTAATGATGACTCGTGTGCGAGTGTGTGTGTTTACCAAAACAAGGAACCAAATAGTCAGTTGTAGTGCCAACTGCAGCCTTGTTACTTTTGATTCCAATATCATAGTTGGATATTGGACTTAACACCAGGCCTGGACAGGACTGGATAGGGAGGTTACAAGGTTGCATCCTTAGCCTCTCTGCTGCTTCTGGGACTTAGGGTTGAGTGGTGAGGCTGGAGGTGGGGAAAGTGCTGCACTGCTGCCCGTCAGCTGCTTGAGTATTTTGCTACCAAACAGCTGAAGGTTGGCAGGGTCAGCTCAACCCCATGTCCCTCCCTCCCCACCAATCAGCTTCAGTTCCAACCTCAACACCCTTAATCCAGCCATGCTCAAGGCAAAACAGATTGCAATTATTTTGAAAACTGTCCTAACTTTTCAGTCAATCTCACAACCTGTGGGGCTTGATTCATTATTTTTGAATGCTCAGTGCTTTTAAAACCATTCAACGATGTTACTTCTGATGTGACTGAGTTTAGCTGAGATCAGAATCTAGCCCAATCTCCAGGCACTTGCTTTGCATCCTCTTTGAAGCGTAACGTTGGGCATCCAGTTTCTTTTAAGTGATTACTTCTCCCCACTTTATTCCTAAGGTACCAGCTTTTGGAATGTGTTCCCAAAAGAATTTAGTGAGTCTTTTATTTCATTTTCGTAGTTACGTTTCACAGTGCATCATAAGCAGATGGCCACATCCACGTTTGGCTTAATCACAAAAAGCTTTCAACAGAAAGTATCATCTGAGAGGGACTTGGCTGTGAGAGAAGCACTGCTGAGTGCAGCCGTCTCGGTTTGATGATGGGGAGGCAGGCAGTGGGCTGAGAAAGTACCATGCAGTTCAGAGAACAAATCTCTGCCGGTGTTGGCCATCTCTTTCACGCATGTCATGAACAGATCATTACCTCCTGCGAGCATGTCTCCTGGCGCATGTCTACCCCTGGGGACTGGGGATGTAGAACCGATTCGGATGGTTTGCCCCCGGAGATTAATGGAACTTGAGTGGTTCCAGAAAGCTCTTGAGGAGTTACCCTCTAATCTTGACAACCGCCCTCTCGATGACCTTATACGGCCTTGGCCCGACTTACCTGCAGGACTGCCTCACTCTCCGCGTTTTTCTGGAGCAGCCTCTGTGGTCCACCGGAGGTCGCACCAGCAGACCGCAGTCGCCCTTGAAGCGGTCGCCTGTGTCGAAGTCCCCCATGTGGCCTGGGGGGCCACTATGGAGAGTGCGTTCTCAGTGGCCGCACCTAGCCTGTAGAATTCCCTTCCCGTGGAGGCCTGGGTGGCCCCAGATCTTCCCCTCCTTCTGTCGTATGTGTAAAGCCTGGCTGTGCTGCCTGGCTTTGGCGAGGGAGATGGGGTGTAGGGTGGGATCGGCGGATGGGGAGAGGAGTGGTTTTGTGCCTCTCTTTTTATTGTACTTTATTGTATTTTTTTTTTTTATTAATTTGTATGTGTTTTAGTATTGTAAGCCGCCCTGGGCTGCTTGGAGCAGGAGGGGTGGAGTAGTAAATAATTTTATAAATAAATAAATGCTTCACATGGCTCCCAAGGAGCATGTGGAGAATGGCATTTTCAAGCATTCCTAAGCAATTTAAGGAGCACAAGTCCCACTGAAATTCAGCATAAGTCACTGAGGTGCTTTTGAAAGTTTCACTATGATTCGTACACTGGAAAGGTCAAACTTTGGCTGTTCAGCACCAACACTGGCATGAGACCTATTTGAAATTATTTATTAACATTTTACCCCACCTGCCAAATGATTTACTAAAAAGAAAGGTCTTACACCACCTTCAAAAGAGGCTCAGGCTGAACCTCCAGGGGGAGGGAGCTCCACAACATTGGGGCAGCAACTGAGAACTGCCCTCGTCATATGGACAAGAGTAGCAGATAAAACCCACAGGAGGGTGCCCCCGACCGACTGCAGGGGCTGTGACAGGGTATGGTAGGAAAGGCGGTTTTTCAAATATATGGGGCCCATGCAGTTTAGTGCTGTAAAGGTAAAAACCAGCACCTTGAATTGTGTTTGGAAAGCTATAGGTCCGGAGCAGTGGTGTAACATGGTCCCGGGGACCCGTCCCCGAAGGGCATTTTGCACCAGTTGTAGCTTCTAACAGTCGTCAGGGGCAGCCCCATGTAGAGTGCATTGCAGTAATCCAGCCTAGAGGTGATGAAAGCATGGATGGCACGGTGGTTGGGTCTGAATCAGAGAGAAAATGCTGAAGTCTCCTCACCAGATAAAGTTGGTGAAAAGCACTCCTGGCCGCCGCAACAACCTGATTATCCAAGTGCAGCAAGGGGTCCAAAGCACTCCAAGGCTGCAAACCTGAGTGACCAAAGGTTGGCCAGACCCCATCAATAACGGGAGTCCCAATTCCGCCAAAGTCACCGGGCCAGCCCACCATCATCATCTCAGTCCTCTTAGGATTCAGCCTCAATCAGCGTATCCTCATCCAGTCCCCAACAGCTGGTAGGCATTGGGTAAGACTTGAGTCGGATGAAAAAGAGAGACAGAGTTGGGTGTCATCCATATATCGATGACACTTCACTCCAAACCTTTGAATGATCTCACCTCATATACACGTTGAACAAGAGGGGAGATCAGATGGAACTCTGCAGGACCCCTGCAGAGGGGGGTCACAAGGGGATGAAAAGCAATTGCCCATCACCACCCACTGAGACCTCCTCAACAGTAGGGCTGAAACCCACAGCTCGAGTATCACTAGTTCTCGGCAAGAATGACAGTTTTCCTATCTTGTTCCCTAAATGAGACGAGAAATGCCCTCTCCGCCGCCAATTCTCACTGAGAACTGGTGAGATTCAAAAGGCTGGGTGGAGGCCAGGGGCCAGGCTGGAGGGACAGGTAGGGGTACCAGAGGTGATCAGGGGCTAAAGACTTACCCCCTGGTCACCCTTGGTGCCCACCTGGACCCCCCTTCCTGTCTGGGAAGGAAAATTCTAGGTGGGGGCCCAGGAATGGGGAGGGGGATTGGGGGCCTAGTGAGAGGCCAAGTGGTGGCTCGGGGGTGGGGTACTTTCCCTCTGGAGGGAGTCCCACCAAGCATGGCAACTTCCCAGGGATGTAGGTTTTTAAATTAAAAAAACAAACTGAACATGCTCAGAAGGGCCAGTTCAGCCCTTGCATGCTCAGCCCTTTACAAAGATGGTGCTGGCAGTATCAGCACACTGCAGGTGCCCTTTTTGAAAAGGGCAGCCTGTTCTGAGCATGTTCGGAAAGCAACTGAAACTGATCCAAACAAACAGGACAAGGCTGAGCTTCCATAACCCGAAACTGAGACTCTGCAGTTAAAATAGCAGCACCCAGCCGTGGTGAATATGAGCAATTTTGTCTGCAAAGTAGTGAATAAAAATATCACAACAGGCAGTAGATGATTCTAATTCCTGGCAGAGACAGGCCGGATTAAGCAGACCTCTCATCATCCAGAACAGTTCCGCTGGACGGGACTTTGCCAACGCTATCATAGTGGAGAAGAAAGCTTTCTTCACCACCATCACAGCCACGGCATAGTCCTTCAAAAACGATCGGCTGCCTTCAGTGTGAGTCGAGCGCCACCTGCGCTCTAACCGCCTACCCTCCTGCTTCAATTATTTCAGGTCCTCCATATACCACAGGGATCTGCGCCATTGCAGCAGTGGGAGTGGACGCCTGGGTGGGACTCTGTCAATGGCCATGGTCAAAATATTGTTCCAGAAGGTGATCAGGTCATTGACAGAGTAGCTCTCTGGGTATATCCCCCAGAGAGTTCTGAAAACCAATAGATGAATGTAACTCCCACTAAGGGCTACTGTGGGTGCTAAAGAGCTGGAGGCCTAACATCTTTTTCTAATAAAATTATTCACATTTTTCAATCTACAGCATTTGTATCGCACATACTTATTTTTGCATTTAACTCATTATATATTTTGCTGGCTGCGATGAAAGCTGAATCTTGTCCGTTTATTTCTTGAAAAATGGTGCCCATACTATCTTGGAAGGACTTTTTGTTGAGGCTCCATATTGCAAGGTGACAAGTTTGTGCATGCCCTTCCTGCCTGTTCTTACGCAAGACAGATGAGCATTCAGAGCTGAATGTTTCAATTTAAAAAAACTACTTTAACCCTCATACATTTTCTGGGGGTCTTTTCCTACCTTGGCGCGCATTTCTCGCATGAACTTGCAAGTTAGTGGCTCTCCAACTTTGCCCTTTTAGGACATTGTCATCTGGTCCCAGGTACACAATAAACTCAAAAGGAAATTTGGTTACCATTAATCTTTTGCGTGTGTGTGTGTGTGTGTGTGTGTGTGTGTGTGTGTGTGTGTGTGTGAACAAAAAGCCCTGCGGCAAAAACCTACCCCAATACATTTTGCCATGGGGTATTTTTTGAACCCCAGGTTTTTCATGTGGTGTTAAAGAGCTACCCCATCACATTTCATGTTAGTTTACACATTCTAGAAATGTCAGTGTCAAAGACGGGGGTCGACAAAACACCCCAAGACACAATTAACATCAGTTTTTCAAGACAATGTATGAGGGTTAAAGTGTATATATAAAAAAGAGGAATCCAATGCAGAGCATCTTTACTACCATGCATGCCAGAGTTACTCGGAATTATTGACATGGTTTATAGTCACTCACTGAATAAATATTCAATAAGCATCAGAAGGATGAGGGGCTGCACTCTGGCCTCAATTATATGCCAGACTTGTGAAATCAGGGCCAGACTGTGGCCCTCTTTGCATGGACGCCCCTACCTCACCCACATGTGCGGGTCGATGAGTGGCAGGCATCCGTGCGATTGCCACAGTGGGTGGGGTGCATGTGCACCCACCTCCACCCATTGCCCATGCATGGAGCAACAGGCACCAATGGCAGATGCTCCATGCATGTAGATGGGTGGGCATCCATGTAATGGGTCGCCCACGCACCCTCCCATCCCCCCCGCACTGCCAGTCCATTTGAAAAGGGCTTGTGACACTTGTGCTCATTTCTCCTTCTCTGGCAATTTCCACCAATTCCTGCGTGCACGAAAGTATGGAGGACTGTTGCTGAGGACAGTTTTGAAACTGTTTGTGGGGAGAGGAAGCCTGTGCACGGAGCTCTGACTGCTCCTGGAAAGGTGCATGTGCCAGCTGGAAGAGGCGATTTATCCTAGAGTACCACTTTTACATACAAGAGATAACAGGGTGTTTGCTCCATGGGCAGGGGATACCCAGAAACCCAGTCTACCAGTTTGTCATTATCTTTAACGGACTATTGTAAAGAAAGGATGGATAAGAAAGTTATAGCAATATTTTTTTTTAAAATCATTCCTTTTCCTCAGATCATGTTATTCCAATTCAAATTACATTATATTTTAAAATAAACACATGTTGAAATTAAATTTGCCAACCCATGCGAAGGCCTTTATAATTAACTAAATAAAAACCCACTCGGGTTCAAAAACCATTAAGCTATGACATTGACATAAAACATCAAGTACCATAGACATGAAACAAACCAAAGCCAAACGCCACAAAACAATAACCAGTTAAGCAGTCCACCACAACAATCACTTACAAATATTAATATGTACTACAACCAATACACACATGTCATACATCCCACCTAACCCAAGCAACTACAAAAAGAAAAAAGGAAAAAACAACAGCCAAGTCCATAAAAATCATGCAATTTGCAGAGCCGACATTACAACAACATGTACATCATGTAGGACATTAACAAAATCCAAACAGATTAATCAACCACAAAAACACACCAGTAAGCCACATTCCAGTAACATCCACTCCTAAAAAAAAAAAATCATCCTCCCCCAAACAACAAACAACTACCCAAAGAGAGAACAAACCTCCTCTCACCCACAAAAAAGGTACGTGCCAGAGAAACTACTAAACAACCCGAAACTTACCACTTTAAATATAAACGTACAAACGTCATCGAAGTAGATTAAATCATGGCGAAGTTTTGAAAACCCACTTCCCATATACACATTAAAATCATGCCAAGTGATTCCGTCACCATGGGTTAATCTACTCTGATGTTTTTGCATTTATATTTAAAGTGGGTATCGTTTCATATGTATGACTTTTGTTTGTTTCTTTGTTGGGTTCTGTGTTTTGAAGGTATGTTTTGGGTTGTTTAGTAGGTTCTCTCAAGTACCTTTTTGTGGGTGGGGAGGAGTTTTCTCTTTCTTTGTGTAGTTGTCTCATGCTATATGTTTGTTGTTTGGGAGGGATTATGTTGGGTTTTTTAGGAGTGGATATAACTGGAGTGTGGCTTACTGGTGTTGGTTGTTTAATCTGTTTGGATTTTGTTAATGTCCTACATGTTGTACATGTTGTAATGTTCGCTCTGAAAATTGCATGATTTTTTTATTGGCTTGGGTTTTGTTTTTCTTTTCCTTTTTGTAGTTGTTTGGGTTAGGTGGGATGTTTGACTTGAGTATGTGTGTATTGGTTGTAGTACATGTTAGTATTTGTGATTGTTGTGGAATGCTTAACTGGTTATTTCCTTGTTTTGTGGTGTTTGGCTTTAGTTTGTTTCATGCATACGGTACTTGATGTTTTATGTCAATGTTGTAGCCTAACGTTTTTTGAAACTGATAGGTTTATTATTTAGTTAACTTCCTGGTTTTGTTTTATTGATAATTTTTGCATGTTTTCAAGCTGTTCTTTTGTGGGGGGACTTTGTAAATTGCAACGAGACAGCATTTCCTCAGTGCCCCACACCTTAGGAGTGAGCTGGGGTTTTGTGCAACTTTCTGGCTTGGTAAGACTTTCATGCAGCTTCTTGGAAGTTGTGGGACAGTAGTGACAGTAGTTGTATATACCCAGGCAAGGAACAGCACGCGGACTGTGATGCCACTGGGACCTCCCACCAGGAAGCCCCATTTGCGCAAAGCAGCCGTGTGCTCCTTCGTGCCTGGCTACTGTCCCCTAATGTGAAGGTACAGAATTTTAAAAAACTTAATTAAAAAACTCTCCAACAACACAAGACCAAATCAAGCATGATCTTCTTTTTGGTATCTAATTGCGTTCCACAGTGCCTTCCAGTGTCCCGTCACTTGTACGGGCCGTCTCCCTCCCTTCTCAGTTTTCCAAGCCTGTGTCAAATATGTTTTGGGTCCCAGTGCACAGTCTGTTTGCCTCTTCCAGTTCCCCAGAGGCAGAAGACTTTTCATTGTTGCTGTGGGGAAGGAGGCTAGGGTACAGAAGATAAAATTTTGCCTTTGCCATAGCGGGAGGACAGTGCTTAATGTCACGAACTGCAATGTTAAATTCACAGCACATCGAAGAACATACTAGGCAACAAAGTGAGAGTGGAGACGATCATCAACTGGGTTCTACAATAGATCCCCAGTGTCCTGCCACTTGTACCCAGTCTCTACCTCCCTTCCCAATTTTTCTCAATGGACAGTGCAGTCAGATTTCTTGGGCAGAGAAGGGGAGAGACAAGCTGTGACAAGTACTGAAACTGGGTCAAGTCAGTCAATCCTCTCAGTATTGTGATGTCCATAGACTCTTCCCCCCCACACACATTTGAGCACCCATAGACATCCACCCCCCTCCTGATTTGACCATGGCTGGATCTCCCCGTCTGTCATTCCCCCACCTCTAGCTAGAGCATCTCTGGAATGGGGAGAGGAGACATTGGGTTGGGGCTCCCCCAGCCTGAAAACTCAGCCCTGCAAGCTCACAGTCCAAAGCAGTCCACGACATAGGAAGGAGAGGAGCACCACAGTAGGAGCAAGATGGGGGTAGAGTCATGGCGGTGGTGTCATGTGAACAGTCACTGTTCCTGCTGTGAAGGTATGGTCAGGTTTTTTTTAAAACCTTAATAATAAAGCTCTCCAACAACAGAAGTGCAAATCAAGTATATTCTTCATTTTGGTACCTTACTGCATTCCACAGTGCCTTCCCAGTGTGCCGTCACTAGTACAGGCCTTCTCCCTTCCTTCTCAGTTTTCTATGCCTGCATCAAATGTTTGGAGCCTGGTGCACAGATTGTTTGCCTCTGCCAGTTCCCCAAAGGCAGCAGACCTCATTATTGCTGGGGGGGAGCGGGCAAGGGTACAGCTGTTAAATTTGTGACTTTGGCACGGGAAGGTGGGGGGTGGAGTACAGTACTTTGTATCACGTTATGAACTTCAATGTTAAATTCACAGCACATTGGAGAATATATTAGGCAATGAAGGAAGAGTGGAGAGGATCACCATTGGGTCCTTTGTACTCAGTGGACAGTGCAGTCTGTTTTCTCAGGCAGAGAAGGGGGGAGACAAGCCGTGACCTGTACTGAAGCTGGGTCAGGCCAACCAATCCTCTCAGTATTGTGGTGCCCATATACTTCTATCGACTCCCTCTGCCCCATTTGAACACATAAAAACCATTTTTAAATGGACCGCCGTTGGCGGGGCGGCGGTCCATGTGCGGCCAGTAGAGCGTCACTGCAGGGGCCATGTGTGGGGGGAGAGCACAGATGGGTGCACACCCACCTCCACGCACAGAGAAACCCACCTTTTCGCCAATTGCTCTGTGGGTGGAGATGTGTGGGTCGTGGTAGTGGGCACCCACGCATTGGGTGTCCATGCATGGGAGCGTCTTGTTTAAAAATGACCATAGACTTCCTCCTCCCATTTGAGTGTGGCTGGATCTCCCCATCTGTCATTCTCCCACCTCTGGAACGGGAGGAGGGGACAGCGGGTTGGGGGTTCCAGAGTCTGCAAACCCATCCCCCCAAGCTCACAGTCCAGAGCAGCTCATGACATAGGAAGGGTAGGCACCACAGTCAGGGTAGTAGGAAAAAGGTGGGGCTAGATTCCTGTGAAATAAATTCTTCAATTGAATGTGGCGGGGGTGGGGAGTTGGTAGTTTGCAATGGGGATATTAGAGAGGAAGGGAAATAAGTGGATGGGCTCTCTGAATGGGCTCAGAACCTCAGGTTGCATAGAGGACTGGGGGATAGGAGGAGCTTGGAGGTTTGGTTACTCTGTACACACAAGAGAAACAGAATGGATCCTTCAGCTCTAGAGATGTGGGATGGGAGGAGAGCTCAGAAGGTGATGTCCCAAGAGGGGAGTCTAGGATGGTAGCCGGAGAGAGGACAACCCCCAGCACCCACAATGCCCCCACCCATCCTGCTCCAACTCCCCGCATTAACACCAATAAATAAAACTGCATAGGGTTAAGAGTCTAGCAACTCCTGAACTGCTGGGGTGGGGAGGAGGGTGGGGGGGGGGAGGAAGGGCTCTCCAGTAGTTAAATTCCCCCAGAAGTTGTTAGATTCTTAATCCTACAGAGTCTTATTTATTGGTGTTGGGGCAGGGAGTTCAAACTGAGCAGGAAGAGGCAGCCATCTGCTGGAAAACACCCCCTGGCTCCCTCCTCCTGCCGGTCTCTGAGTGTGGCACCCAAGACACCAACTTCACCCGCACCCAGGGCTTCGCACAAAACCCACCCGGAAGTCCCTCCAAAAACCTCCCATTTGCTCCCCAGCAAAGTATAGGATCCAGCATGGATCTGTTCTCTCCGCCATCCATCAGCAGTTTGCAAATACAAGCATCCTCCCAGCTGATTGCACATTGTCCCTGCTGCACCAGTTGCCTGGAATACATCTTCCCCCCCAGCCTTCTGAGGGAGGAGTGAGAAAGGATTCATGGTGGGTCTCACAACACTTTGGGGAAAGTCCCTGCCTTCCCCCCATTTGCCTCCCATACGTTCCCCCCAGAGCTCTGCATCCTCCGATAAAATCTTCCACATCTGTTCAGTGCCTTCTCTCCAGCCTCCTCCCACCACCCCCAGCCAAAGTTTGTCTCTTTTCTTGTAATTCAAAGTTACTGTTCGAAATAGCATGCCTGCACTTGGAGGGAAGTGTGTGGTGTGAGGGCACTGGGTACTGTTGAGTCTTAGGTACTCTGGAGTCTAAGGTAGACAATGCACTGTCTCCGGCACTGCTCCACTTCCCTGGTATACATCATACATCTGATACCTGCCCATTGGACAAAAAAAGGTACAGACTTTTGACAATGATCCAGCATGGATTCATTTTCTCTCCGCCGGCCGTCATTCAGCTTGCAAACAGAAGGATCCTCTCAGACAACCCTGGGAAGAGGCTCCTTACATCTAAGGATCCTCTTTACATGTACTGCAGCTGGCTCAGGCCAGCCAATCCTTTCAGTATTGTGACATCCCATGAGGTAAATGCGTGGCACCCAATCAGAGAGGATGGAATAATGACAATGAGGCAGGACAGAACTGCTAATGTGTGTGTCTGTGTGCAGCCAATGAGCATGTGTTCCGACACTTCCAATCTTAATAAAAAGTCTCCAACAGCCGCAGAACCTGCCAAACCTCCAAAAGCCTAGAGTACTCAGGCTACATGTAGGTAAATTCTGGAGCCTGTAAAGTAAACACAGCCGAAGATATCATGCTCTGATACAATGTTGTGATGCCAGGATTTTACATAAAAGCAGAAACTTCAAAACAACATAACTCCAGAAATAAGAACCAGACTAACAAGACTATATGCACAAAACCCATTATAATTATTCCCAACACACCCACAAAAAATCCCCAGAGGAAACCAGCAACACATTATCAGAAAAATCATGTCTGAGCTTCACTGATAAGCCTGAAAATATGACTACCGTGGCTTTATAATTATTGAATTAAATAAATAATAACTGAATTAAATAAAATTAAAAACGATGATGAACAAGCCTTTATGAAACTTCAACTACTGAATTAGTTAACTGCATTTTAACCAAGTCAAAATTTTGTGTTTTATACAATGTAAAAGGGGAGGAAAGGCATCTTTAAAGGATCTGACCAAAAGACACTGAAGTTAGTAGGGGGGTTTCTGTGAAATCCAGTGAGATTTGGATTAGACCCCCTACTGTCATATTTTCCAAAGTGCTCAGCACACGTAGGTTCTGGGCAATTAAAATTTTTTAACTCCAGTGATGGATTTTTGAAATTGAACAACTGGGACCAAAATTCTATTGAAAATTTGTCCTACCTAAAAGCACAGCAACCCTGATTTAAGTCAGAAGAGAATTTGGCCAAATTTGCATAACTTAAATATCTCTCTGGCTAGAGTTATACATTTCCTCCTGTACATTTTGAACTTCGTGAATGGCAGGAGTCATGAGATGGCAGAAAATAAAATTAATCTCATTTCCAGTTAGACTGAAGCCAATGGAGTAACGAGGGTCTTGACCACATTTGAAGCCTTTGAAATGCAACTAATGTAAAAAACAAACAAAAAGAAAACAAAAAAAACCCCCTGCATGATGTGATATTTGGTTATCCGGAATCCGATAATGCCGGTACTGGGCGTACCGGCATTATCGGATTCAACCCGGTAAATCCGGTCCGGTTACCGGATTCCGGGTACCGGATTTCTTTACATTGCAGCCATTTAAATGAATGGCTGCAATGTAAGTACCACCAAAAAAGTAAAAAAACAAAAATCCTCCCTGAGTCCAGGCTGCACGGGTGGAATGGGGGACACCCCCCACCCACCCTGCCCAGCCTGGATTTTTGTTAAAAAAAAGAGCTCACCCCCCAGC
>QEPC01008438.1:440278-507663 GCA_003113815.1 Sphenodon punctatus | reverse complement strand
CCGCGGTGGTGGGTGGGTGGGTGTGCCCCACGGGCGGTGGACACGGGTGCATGCACACTCCCGGTGCACACCCACCTCCACCCATCACCCTTAGTTAGGTTAGCATTTCCTTAGTGGACAACATGAATAATTAACGGGCTACCATACAAAGAGGGGTTGAGTAACCTTGTTTATAGTCACACAGCACAGGAAATTTCCTTACCACCTTTGGAGAAGATGCTGCTACCTTCTCCTTAGCGAAAATATTTTCACCATAATTTTTTGTAGCAGACAGATCGTTTGGTGTATTTTGTGTAGATGATTTCTTATGATCAGTGAGCCTAGAAATGATATACCATTTGTACGTCCCAGACCCTCAGCTGACATAAATGCATGTAGCTCCTTGAAGACTTGACTTGAGGGTCTCCATCTGAGGAGCTGGCTATTATCAATAATGATTAGGGACAGAATAGTTAAATACTAAAAAAGCAGTAAAATGTTATTATGCTAAAATAGTGACATATGTCCCCAAAAGTATTATTCCTTGCTAAATGTTTATTCTGTCAGACCTGCTGTAAACAGTTACAGCAATAACAATATGCAACAAACGTTCTCGCTCTCTCTTTCCCCTAGATAGACAGATAGATTAGATTAGGTTAGATTAGATATTTATTATACGGCATTAGCTTTTGCCATGGCCTAGGAATACAATACAAATATACACAAGTTCCTGCTTGTAATTTTACAGTAAAAACAAAACATAATAGAAAGATAACTCCTGGGAAGGGAACCTTACAGTCTCAAGTCCAACATGGGAAAAAGAGATTGCAAATTTATAAACTACAACCAGAATTTGCAACAATTTCCCCTCGCTTCTTTGCGCCCAGAAGCCCATAGGAGGCAACCGAGTTCATAATACACTTATCCTGTAAAAGTTCAATCATGTAATGCACAGGAAGATGTTCCTTTCCTTTGCTTATTGGATCCAACTACTGACATCTTAGAGCCTCATAAAGTGGACACTGAAAAAGAACATGTTGCAAATCCTCTACCAAGGATTTCGAACAAGGACAAGTCCGAGTCAAATAAGGCTTACTCACATAACGGCCCAACGTAATAGCAGAATCAAATATTTGGAAACGTGATAACGTATAGGTCCTGCGTAGCACCTTATCCTGTAATTTGTCAAAATACTCTTCAGATTTATGTAGGCTCTTAAAACGATGGTAACAAGGAGCAACTTTCCATGTAGCTAGTGCTGCCAAGTCCCCCTGTTTGGCCACATCCATCGCTCTTTGGTTCACCAGACCTCTCTGAAGGGGATTAGTCAATCCCCATATAGAAGAAAACGATAGGGCTAGATTCCTTAGATGGCACGAGACTTGGGATAGCCAAGTATAGGGAGGTATACTTTCACATTCTAACTTCTCTCTGAGGCAAAGGGTGGTCAAATTAGCACTTTCCCAGTTACAAAGCTTAAACCAGTATCGCAGGCAAGCCTGTCTCCTGATACATACCATTGGCTACATCCCCATCTCTGCCCTAACAACCGGGCCCAGCACACTGTGGGGGACCCGCAGCAGGCTGCGAAGAAACTGATTTTGGACAATTTCCAATACCTCCCAGCCATCTAGTGGGAAAACCTCAGCTCCATAGACCATAAGTTGTTGAACTTTGGCCCTAAAAACTTCTGAAATAAGGGAAGTATGAACTCCCGAAGACCTTGCAGCTAAACTAACTATAGCTTTGGCGGCCATGTTGGCCTTTAGAGCTATCAGCTTTCTGTGCCTTTCCCATTTGCAGTTGCTAGAAAAAACAATTCCCAAGAACACAGAAGAGTCGACTTGACTAAAATCTGTCCCTTTAATGACCCAACAATGTTTCGGTTCCCTCCTACCCACAACCATAATTTGGGATTTTTCGGAACTTACTATTAAGTCATTCTCTCTACAGTATTCTGTCAGGTTTCCTAGTTGTTTTTGGAGACCTCGCCTGGTCTGAGACAACACAACAATATCGTCAGCATATAAAAGTGATGCAACCATTCTGTCCTTCACTTTAGGAGCTTAACAACCCTCTGTCCTTACAACTCTCGTAAGGTCACTTATATAAATGCTGAATAGGAGTGGGGCAAGGACACAGCCCTGTCTCACTCCCCTAGAAATTGGGAATGAAGCAGTATAGTCCATGCCCATCCTTATCTGAGCCCGATTGTTTGAATGGAGTTGGATTATCAAAGTCAGAAGGTCCTCACTAATACCCATAGAAGCCATTTTCTGCCACAATTTTCCCCTTGGGACCAGGTCAAACGCCTTTGTTAGGTCGATAAAGGCCAGATACAGTGGACCTCCCCTTATTCGCACATACTTCTCAATGGTATGATAAAATGTAACAATTATCGACAGTAGAACGGCATTTATGAAAACCAAATTGCTCGTCTGGAATTAAGTTGTTGGCAAAAGCCCAATTCTCAAGATGCCTAAGCAATACTTTGGCATAAACCTTCCCTATGACCGGGAGCAGGCTAATCTCTTTCCCCTGTAGGACCTAACTAAAGATTATGGGTAGGAGAGCGGGAAAGAGGAAGCCGGGTTACCTGGAACTACTAGGCTTTTCCCAACTCTTCCCTCCTCCTTCCCTTCTGCCAAAAAAATATAAAGTCAAAATTACGCGGTTTCTCTTCCCCCTCCCTTATTCTGACAAGGCCATGAAGATCCTGAAAGGAGATTGGAGAGGGGAGAGGGGGAGGGGGCTTCAATTAGCCAATCCAGCTTCTGCAATTGGCTGCTCCAGAAGAATAGCCAATCAGAGCAAGGTTCCCACTGAGCAAGACTGAGAATCTGGTGAAAGCTGGAGCCCTTTTCATCATGACAGACTTGTGCCTGCAGGGCCGAGTCACACCACTTGTGATGAAAACACCAGTGCTGGCAGTGGGGAAAACCTGTTTTACCAGCAGGACATTTAATTCATAGAAAAGAAAAATGCAGTGAGTTTCCTTCATGTCAAAAACCTTGAGCCAGATGAATATGGAAAGTAGTACAGACAGGGCTTACTTTGTGCCAGGGCTTGCTAGGACCCAGCCCTGGAACCACCCTTTTTGCCCACACCCCCTTTTCTATGAAATGTAGGCACGGCAGCTGTTTGCTCCAAGGTAATTTCCTTCCCACCTCCTGGGTGCCCAGCAGAATGTGGGAGTACCCCATCAAACTGTATTCAGCAGAGGTGGAACTCCAGGGGAAATACTGGATACTGGATTTACTGGTATTAGTTCTCCTGATACCGTATTTACCGGTATTGGAACACTGGTTTTTTAACATTGCCGATTTTACCTTTTTTTTTTTTTTTTTTTTTTTTTTATACATTGCAGCCATTGTTAAATGGTGGTGATGTAAAAAATCTGGTAAAGCCGGCAATGTTAAAAATCTGGTTTTCCGATACCAGTAAAGTATCGGATTAATCCGATACCGTCCATTATCAGTTTTATCTGATTCATTCTATACCAATAGTCCCAACCCTAGTTATTCAGCCCTGAGTGGGGGGAAATTGACTGGCCTGGGTCTCCACACCCTCCGAGAATCCCTGTGCTTCCATGGGCCAAAGGGTAGGACCTCCAAGACAGGCTTGAGCCCTGGCACCTCTTCTTTTACAAATTAATCACTGGGTATAGATGTGCACAAAAGAACCAATTGTGATCTCTGTGTAAATGTGGTTATTATTAATCCATTGTGTGCTCAAAAGTGTGGAAAAATATATGCACATATCAGATACACTATTAAAATATGTGAATATGTATATATTTCCATAGTATGTACTTACCCTTAAGTATGTATTTAGGTAACAATGGGTTGGCATAATCCGGCCCTAATTGTGATATCCCAAAAGGCAAAATAGCTGTTTGAAAAGCTAACCAAATGACTGCTTATGCCACAAAAAGGAACTGGTGCACAAAGAAGCCACTGTATCTCTTCACTTACCAGGCAGTTGAACTCTGAAAAGACATCAGCGGTGGATTTAAAGCATCTCCTTTTAAAGTGTGTACTGCCTGTGACGTTTGTGGCCGAGGCTGAGTCTGTACTTGGGTTGGGTCCTGAGCAGGGTTAAGCCATCGGCTCGGTTCCGGCTTCATCCACTTTCCCTGGATTCCCCATCTTGCCAGGTAAAGTTTGCAAATATCATAGTTCATTGAGGAGTAATAGACAAGGTCCAGTACCAGCAAGACCACAACAAAAAACCCATAGATCCACACTCCTAACAATGCACTGTAATTGCTGGGGGGAAAAAAGGAGACAACAAATCAATATACGTTAAAACATTTGCTAACTCTGATTACCTTACAGCATGATCCTCAAGCTGTGTGTTTAGTGCCAGTGCTGACCTGACTCCCAAATATCTCAGTGGGGCTCATGTCAGCACTAAGGACAGGTGGCAGCACTAAACAGCTTGAGGATCATGCCCTCTATTAACCATATCTTTAACAAACAATATTTGTTTTAAAATTCAGGTAAATATCCATGACATTTATCTATTAAGTACCGGTTTATTCAAGACCCAGATGCTGTAAATACTTGTATGTGTGCTTAATTTCAAGTACATGAATACTCTCATTGAACTCCATAACTCTAATACTTACTCAGATGAGTACTCCTTTGGTCTGTGTGCCTGGAGGTTTAGGATGGAGTGGAGTCAGGCATTGCTATGGCATCTCTTTCCGTCTGTACCTCTCTCCTTTGTCCTTCCCCATGCGCCTTCCCTGTTGTGCGATACTTACATCGCAGCACAGGGCATGGTGGCAAAGGCAGCTCACTGCATGTGGGAAAGTTTAGCAGGAAACAACAATAATGTGTGTGTGTGGGGTGTGTGTGTGTGTGTGTCCCTGGAAGTGGGCACAACTGCAGTTGTTTGCCGTGAGTTGTAGCTACCCCACCTTCTGCAGTGCCATGCTCCCTCTTCATTGCTGGGTCCCACCAAGCCAGGCTCCTGCACATCCCATTGGGGTATGCCGGGATTCCCTCCCACCTGGCTGTATCCCGAGAGGCAAGGTGGGGCAGGGTATACTATATATGGGATTATTCACATGAGCAAAGAATTCCAAAACTGAGCCTCTGGACAGCGGTTCCCAAACTTCTTGCCTGTGTGACTCCATTTTGAGTTTGAAATATAATCTGGTGACCCCAAACAGCAACAAAGAAACAGAAAGTATTATCGTCGGTCAGTTGGGACCATGAATGCAACCCCGTTTTGGGTCTCGCCCCACAATTTGGGAATCTCTATCTTAGGTGTTTGTCAATACCACGTTCTCTGATATGATGTTGCCTGTCCCATCTGTGCTTGCAACTAAAATAGGCTCAGCAGTGGCTCAGCTGGACCCACTCCTGACACTTGTGAAAAATGGACCGGGGTGTGTGTGTGTGTGTGTCTAGATGAGCAGTTATTCAAAATATCTCAGTTCGCTGGAGCAAAGTAAATTCAATATTCAACATTAGAAAGAGCAGTGATATTTGTATGATCTAGTTCATTCAACACTTACAAAAGGAAAAAGGATGTCAATTGTTAGCGTGTAAATTTATATATGAATAAAGTTCAGGAAGGTTACCATCCACTGGGTGCAAGGCTTGTAACAGAACTACCTCAATAGGCTTGCTTAATTAAAGAGAGAAAACACAGTGGATAAGCATATCAGAAGAAGAATACGGAGTCAGGGAAACAGTAGGGAGGCAAAACAGGAGAGCAGGCAACACCTTTGAAGAATAGTAATAATAATTAATAAGACCTCCCCCTTTTAGATTTAGGGGGATTCTGTGTTTAAAGCCCAGTCATTCAAGTATGATAGAGAGGGGCCCCAACAGGCTGAGGGGTAGGAGGAAGGAGAGGGGAAGGCGACTAGAACAAACAAATGACTTTTGTGTGAGTCCAGAGTGGGAAAAGAAAGGGAGGGAAAGGAGAAGTCGTAAGAGACAACTGAGGCTATGGAAATACTTGAAGCTTGCATGTGGCCTGCCATTTATAGAAAATGGGAGGATGAATCCCAAACTACATAAAAGTGCCTGCTGCTAAACAAAACAAACAACCGAAGATTTCTAACTTGAAATCTCCTGCTGTTCTCTTTGGAGACCAGCACAATCAATGCCTTAAGCATCAAGCCGTTTACTTCATTCTGTGCGGAAGGAGAAGGGTATTTTTAGACAAGCACTTCCCCACCCATCATGCAAGTTGCAGGGCTGCATGGGTGCCCCATGCAGCCATGAACGTGTGTGATGGGTGGGGAGGCGCATGTCTAAAAACACCCGAAGGCCCTTTTCGCACAGACGCTCTAACCCTGATAAAATGGGTGTGACATTTTATTATACATGTTGCAGAGCACCCATAGCACACACCTGCAGCCCTGCAACATGTATAATAAAATGTGTCTCTGTGAAAAGGGCCGTAGTCTCTTCCAACCTGATTTAGATTGCAGGCAGTGTGAAGAAGGGGCTTTATTCTTTTATAGATTTGCAAAGCCCATCAAGGAAACTTTTTTTTGCGTTATGGGCCCAGTCCAAGTTAGTGGGAATCTTTCCCCGGGGAATTTACCATGTTAGGAATCTAGTAATGGGCTAAAAATGCACAGAGAGAGAGGCAGAGGAGGAGTAGAAGACTCAAAGCCTAACAGTGCGCTTGCAAACAAATGCCGTGCATTACAGCCCCTGTGGGTTTACTGTACCAGGATGAAAACTAAGTGCCTTTCTTCTGTGTTTTTCTCAATGCTTCTGGCAGAGTTATTACATTATGAAATTGCATTAACAGTTTTTTTCATTTTTACGTGACTCTAAACCCTCTGCTGTTTGGAGTGTCACACAAATTACAGTTGTATGCCATGATTGCCATTAAAATGAAGTGGAGAATCGAGCATTTTGTAGGTAAATTTTATCATTATGATAACTAAGGGAGTAAAGCGTAAAAGAATGTCCTGCTGGGATTTTTAAATCAGAATTTTAGGTAAGTTGCTGCACTCCTGGCACAAGAAGACCCAAAGGGTCCAATTTTCCCTTCACGCCTCGTTTACACAAGTGCAACCTAATTGACTTCAGTGAGGCTACTCTAGTATAATGAAGGATGGAATGGCCAATCCATAACTTGTAAGCAAGCAGTCTGATGTGGCTTGTGCAAGTCCACTGAAGACTAAATGCATATCTTGGCACTAACAATGATGCGCTGATCCTAAAATGTGCATCACTTCAGCTTGGCGGGCACAAGTGCCAGTGTGGATGCTATCAGCTGATATGGACAGGGCAATTCTCATGAGTGGACACGAAATCAGTGAGTCCCAAACGCCTTTCCAGTGGGACCCCATTTTGCGACTTAAATATAATTTCATGAACCCCAGACAACAGCAGCGACACACAAAGTATAATCATGCACATGATTCCATCCACAGATTGTGCAACCGCACTCTGGGGTTGAGGACCTCTGCCCTAAAAGGTGGCTAGGTCAGGTTCAGTTCAGTTGTTTTTGTAGTATTGTGAGATGTTTAAAATTATATTAAAAAGTTAACAATTAATTATTACTACTTTACTTCCTAGGTAGGATTGTGCAAATGGTGTTGGGTTCCCTGGGACTCAAATCCAAGTCGGCTGGTTCCAAGTAAGAGTCCTTAGGATTAGTCCTGCAGTACATAAGCCTTACTATACAGCCACCCTACTAGTTCCAATTGGCTGGGGTTGTCCGGTGTATTGAGAAGTCTTCCTCCAGTAGCTTCCCTTGTACTATTGCCTTTCGAGACTATTGCTTCTTAGCTCCTTGAACCTAGTTCCCACAACCCTTGCCCTCCCAGTCTCGCCTACCTCAAAGCCCTGTGAGTCCAAGTCTCCCCTGACTTCCAGCTAGTGCTGAAATGAATATTTGTGGTGAATGCTGTATCCAGTGAATTCACCTGCTGCGCTTTGGGACCACTGAAGCATATAGTTGGTCCTGCTTTGCTGGTATCTCCTTTGGGTATTTGGTTCAGTTATTTTGGTATTTGGGTGCTATGGTTTGCCAAAATGACCAAAATAAATGAAATGAAATGAAGGGTTCACAATGAAATAATGGGACAAAGGCATACAGAAATATCCATTTCTGCTGTGGATAGCATTCAGCTACCTATCCCCCCAAAATGTGACTAATATCTGTGAACTACAAAATCCAATGTTTGTTTCAGCTCTGCTTCCAGTACTAACCCCAACCCCTTCAAGCTGACTTCCTGGCACATGACTTCCGGGTTTGTCTCTTGGACCTGACAACTAGACTGCCACCAGATTTAGTTGCCTGCTTGCACGGTTTCCTAGCTTTTGACCCATTCGCTTGCACCCAACATTACATCCTGGTTTGCCCACTGCTCTGGTTATTATTACTAGGTCTTTCCTGAACTTAGTCCTGCTGCAATTCTCTGCCTGGTCTCAACCCCAATGGCTTCTTAAACCTGGCAGCAACAGGCCTCTATGTGAAATTTATTTACTTAAGGCTCATTCCTTGGTCTGAACTTACAGGTGGCTCATGCTGAAGAAAAGGCAATAAATCTTTTGAAGTAGGTGTTAGTGAGATGAGGAAGAGCATTGCATGGATAGCCTTCAAATTACCAAATAAATATTTATTAAACTCTGCAGTTTTGAAGAGCTCTCCATGTCTGCCCAACTCTTCAATGGCAGAAGAAAGACCCCAATTTGAGTGCATTTATAATCCCATTCTTAAGTCCTGATTAGTGCTGAAACTTGTTTCTTGGTTTTCCTTGGGAAAAACCAAGGACCGGTTGGCATTCTGCCTCAATTTTCCAAGTTCTGAGGAAGAGTCCCATAACTTTGAAACTTGGCCAAACCTCGGCCAAGTGCAGGGAAGCAGGAACCAGAGGCCAGCGCTAGGCCACACCTCCCTCTTCCCAGGCCCCTGCTGGCTGGGGAGGGAATAGGCTAGCGGAGGCCAGAGAAGGTAGGGTGCATGACCTAGCTGGGGGGGAGGGGCTCAGGAGTGGAGTGCTTAGGGAAGCAGGGGCCTAGCAGGGGGATATGGGGTGGGTTACTTATCGTCTGGAGGGGGCCCACGCTATGCGTGAACTCTTTCCAGCTTGTAGGCTTGCAAGTAAAAAACAAAACAAAAAACCAACAACTAAGCATGCTCAGAAAGGGCCTGACTGTCCCTTTTTGAGCATGCATAGCCCTTTTCAAAGATGATGCTGGCAGATCATTTCTAAGTATGCTCAGTTTTTTAAAAAAGCTTTCAAACTTAAAAGTTGGGAAGAAGCCACGCATCACGTGGGACCCCTCTGAAAGGTAAGTAACCCACCTTGACCCCCCTGCTAGGTCCCTCGCTCTCCTTTTAGAACCCTACCCTCCCAGCCATCTCCCCGGCCTCAGAAACTCACGAGTATTCTCCGAGAGGCAGCCCAAACACTCGGGACCACTCCTTGGACCCTTGGAGAATACTTGCAATTTTTTTTTTATCTATCTACTTGGAACAATCCTAGCCCTGATCCTGAAGAGATTTTCACAGATGGCTAACCTTACCAGAATAGTCCACACGCGTTTCAGTCATGTGTGGGGAACTTCCTTCCTCCCAGGGGCCACTTTGAAAATGAGTACAAGCTCCAATGGCTTCAGGGCGGGGTGCTTAAGTAATATGCTGAGGAAGAGGAGGATCCAGATCATGGATCTCTGCCATGGAGCCATCCCCTATCCTTGTGTGTATGTCTGTGGGTGATAATAAACATGACGGAGGTCTGCTATGGCCTGCTTGGCCAAGGAAACCCCATCACATTTATTAACAGGGCTGCCAGATGTGGACCTGCTTTAGGCAGCCCCTGCCTGGGTAGGCAGCTGACTCGGATGTGGTCCCCTGGATGATTCCAGGCCCACCCCCTGGGCCATGGGCCTCCCAAGTGGGCCAACATGGGCCATAACAGGCCTGCGCATATGTTAGCGGCCCCATCGCCTGCCAGGAATCGGGGCCTGCCATGACAGGCAGTCATGGTTGCTCATGATTGATCACCATGGCTGTCTGTTATGGTGGGAGGTGGGGCATTGGGACTGTTTGGCTGCGTGTCTGTAATCTCCCATGGGGGGAGAGGAGGGGAAAGGATTGGTGGCCAGCCAGGTCAGGTGCACATGCATTACGTGCACCTATTTGAACCTGCCAGAGCCAGTCCCCCCTCCTGATGTGCGTAGCCAGCATGCTGACTGCATGTTTATTTTCACCCCGTAGCTCTGTTCCCTTCTCCTGAGCTCAGTCTTTCAAGTGCTTGAGGGTAGGAACTAGATCTAGGGGCCAGATCAGGGAACTGCTAAGAGGCCAAATAAAAGCTAGCCATGGGCATGATTGGGCCCCTGGACTGGAGGTTCCCCACTCCTGGTTTAAGTCTTTGCAACACTGGGGCAAAAAGGCATACACTAATGGTATGGACCTAGGATTTTCAGGGGTGGTTTCCCTTATTTTCAACAGTACGAATGAAAGGGGAATCGGGGCCACAGGGACAAATCCCATTAATCTAATGCATGCAAGCAATCTTAACTGAAGTGCATAGGACTGCACAAGTTGAGCTGTACTTGATCCAAAAGGAAAAGGTGTAAATCATGCCATTTGTACCCTGGCAAGAACTCAGAAGCAGAAGCATAGCCACTTCTTACAGTGATTTTATATAAATATTTTATGACTGTTTTTTAGCCACTTAGTTCAGTCTATTAAAAATCGCTTAGTGAAAAATGAGGGCTATTTTGAGCGTTGCAATTTAAAGCAACAATTTATTAATCATGCTGTGTGTGGGTTCTCCATCTGTTCCTTGTAAATAACATCTGTTTCTGATAAGTAGAAAAAATGAAAAGAGTACTTTATTTTAGTTAAAAATGTAGTGGGACAATAGGACTGTTGAAAAGGTCTTGTGTAAATTATGGACAAAATTAACAAATTGTATGTTTTTGCTCACAGGAAGAAATCCCATACTTTGGTAGAGTTTGTTGCACCAAACATGAAAACGATGAGCAATATTAACTTCACAATAACACAAATGAAGCTGAAATTAAAGCATTCTACAAAGATTTCTAATAGAAATGGTCAAGTCTGCACTGTGCATTATGGAGAGATTGCTAGACCATGCTGAGAGGGCACTGAACAGGACGTCAAGATACCAGACTCCTCCTGTCTCTTTCACTGACCTGCTGCGTTGAGCTAGGTAGGCAAGTTGCTTCACCATGCTTCTCTCTCTCTCTTTGCTTCCCAAACGTTGTCTATCTTGTCAATTTAGGCCATGATCCACAAGCCACTTACACCAGAGAAATCCGACTTCATTGGCATAACTCTGAAATAAGGCCACATTCACACGTTACCGGGGAAGCAGGAAAACATCTGAGATTGCAATTGCAGCTCTAGTCTCAAGGGAATTAGCACATGTGAGAATGCACTATTTTGCATTTTATCCCGCAAAAACACTCGCGCATGACTGGGTCCCCCAAAGTAGCTTTTATAATGATGGGTCTTCTTGCGAGATAAAAGTGAAATTACCACGTGTGCTAATGCCCATGAGAATAGAACTGCTATTGCAATCACGGATGTTTTCCTGCCTCTCCAGTAATGTGTGAAAGTGGCCTAAATGATTTGTGGTCATGGTCTTAGACTGTAAACAGGGAATACCTCTCACAATGCCCCCTTCTCTTCTGCTTTTACTTGGAATCAAACACCGGGTTTACAAATAATAAGGAAATAATTTCATTAAAGTTAAAAATAATAAAAAGATTCCTTAGAGTCTGTCCCCCAAGTCACAGTATTCACACTCAGGCTTAAGTATGGCTTTCAGCTCTCCCAGCAATAGTTAAAGTGTGTTCAAATGTGATCCAATGCAGAGATTCCCTCATTAAGAAATTCTGCTGTATGGTTTTTGTAAAGTATGACTGCCCTCTGCTCCATCGTTTCATCACTACCCTCAAATACAAAACCAAAATTTGCAGCCTAAGTGGTCTGATAAGAGTCCTTTAAACACTGTTAGAACCGGCCTAGTCAATGGGCTAGCAGGAAAGTTCTAGATTCCTATTTTAAAGTATTGTGGCAGTCATATTAAGGCTTGATCCAAAGCCCATTAAAGTCAAGAGAAAGGCTTCCATGAATCAGGAAACTTTGTTCACTCACTGCATTTTCCCCATTGGTAGCAACAGGGAAACACAGTGAACTCGAGTTCTACCATTAACAATGGTGGGCTCTGGATCAGGACCTGTAAAGGCAAGAAATCCTTTTCTTCCCTCAGAATTCAACTCCATTTTCTCTTTAAGTAGGCACAAAAAGGTATTTTAAAAGAAAACTGACACTTTTTTGATTGTATCTTTGCAAGATGACTATACGCCCAATTCACTAGGCTATTCATTTGGGCAGCTAACAGGATTAGGACAGAGCATTTTAAAATCAGAATTGGTCATTTCTCTTTGCATGAATTTATGGGATGAAAATCAGGGAACTGCAAATTTTGGATTGTTAAACACTTTCGAACAGCTTACTGCAGCTGGATAATTTATATGTGGGCAAGCAGCCATGGAGGCAGCTTTTTTTTTTTCTTTCTGGACAGGATTGATAATTATAGTTGTTAACACATTTTAAAGTCTCTCTCTCAACAAACATGCACAGATGTCTGCTGAGAGATAGATACCTTTGTAACCCAGAGCAGAAGCGATTCTCTTCTGTGTTTGCTTTTTATGTATGGTCTTTCCAAATATTTATAGTAAGTATTACATTGCTCTGGGTCGACCTCTATTTCCGAGGATGTTCTAAAGTGTCCATCACAATAGAATCTAAGCACTTCCCAGTTAAACTGTCTCAGCATGATGTTGCCCCTACTAGACTTGGTGGATTTCTTTTGCTCCCCAGTTTAAATCAGGTTTGCTGTAGACAGCCAGGCTCATTCCTGTGCTGTTAGAATACCATGCATATGGAGAAGAGGATGATCTTTCTTAAGCCAAAGAAGTTTGCTTCCTCATGTTGCCACCAAACAAGATGGCAAATGTAGTGTATGGACCCCTGTATATCCTTAGCTTTCTGGAGGAGAAAATGAATGTGCTATGGATTATCACAAAATCCCCCCAGGTGTAGAAGGAGTGAACCTAAACTAGTGCTACTGTTTTAACACTTAAGAACATATAGATTTAAAAACATAGCAGCAGAGAGGAGCTCGAGTCTAAAGTATATTTAATTAAACAGCAACAAGAAAACCCCATACGAAAGAGATTTGGGTGGCAAAGATTGGCATGCATAATTCTTCCAAATGATAAACAAATGAATCTTCCATAATTAACACCACCAGTTCCACTTTTGTCTCCTTTCTCACAGGATATGCATCCACTGACGCACCCTATTTTACATAAATCAGAGCAAGGAAGTTAGAAGATTGACTTAAGTTCTGGACATCTGAAACTGACACTTTAGAATGAAAATACTTGAGTCTTTACTATGGGCATCACTGTCCCTCCTGGTACATACAATCCTCAGTAACCAAAATTCATAGTTCACCAAATATTGGTTATATTCTTCTGGGATTATCTTCTTGTGTTTTTCCTCAGTTAAAGGGCACCCTCCCAATGGCAATAACCCTGTTTTATTGTTAAGGATAAGGAGGAGAATAGAAGTTCTCTCTCTCTGTCAACAATGGACCCACAACCCATGACAAACAGAAAATAGGAGTAAAAATGTTTTTTGCTATTATGAATAATTTACTAGTTGATTCCCAAGTAGTGAAAGCTCTTGAGGCACAGCCAACACTTTGGCCCTTTTCAAATGAGACACACCCATTCATGCTCATGCATGCACACACAGTGGGAAGGAGTGGGTGCCTCCTGTGTGAATGTCATGGTGGGTAAGCATTCGTGCTCCTGCAAAACACACATGCCCACTCACCTCCACTCATTGCCCACGCATGGAGCAACTGGCCAAAACAGCTATTGTTCCATGTGTGGGGATGCGTGGGGGATTGGTGTGTGCCCGTGTGCACCATGCCCTCCTGCACTGCAATGCTGCGGTGGGCACACCAATCCTCTCCCTCCACCCCCATCCATGGCCCGTTTGAAAAGGGACTTTAAAAACCTGGAGTTCAGAAATTGACTAAGCTAGCCCCAAATGAATAGGCCTGACTGCAATGGAATGCCCAGGGACTGATGAACCATGCTTGCAGCAAATACAAAAAGTTACAGGAAATCCCAGGACAGAATCCAAAATTTGTTTAACTATTAATTACGGATACTCAGGGCCGGGTATAGTTAAGCTAGAGGCACCTGAAGGTCCACAGTTAAAGGTTGTTCAAGAATTACCATTCCTCGTGGTTGGCTTCACGTTCATAAACTCTCACAAATTCCAGGTTGAAATTTGGCATGTGTGTTGTTTGCAGGGATGTTCTTTTTGTTACCTTATTTAAAAAAGCAAAAAAGTCTGAGACAAAGTGGTTCTGAAGGTTTTGTAAACAGTCACAGTGAAAATATGTTTTGGCAACATCTGTTAGATTATTTTGGAAAGCCAAAACACAAAATATTATTTTCTTTCTATCAAACTGAAAACAAATGAATTGTCAAAAGTGCTTCCCTTTTGCCTGCTGCCAAGGCATCCCAAACGAATGCCTTTGAATCTGAGCAGAAACCTTTGGGAAAAAAAATTAATCAAGCATTTTAGCATCCCACATGTCCTCACAGGATATCCAAGGAGACATAAAACTTTTCATAAACTTGAGAAAAATATTTGAGTACAGGGAAAACCAGGGAAAACTGCTTGGCCTGGCCTAGAAACTGCTTGCATTGGGTCCGATCTGAACCTGGGTCTGACGCAGGTGGGCTCCTCTGAGTCCAGGCCCGATGTGTCTGTGAGTAGAGCAACATGAGGTCATGGAACTTTGTGGGGACAGAGCCACATTGGAAGGGGCACGGTCGATTACCCCTTTTCAGACATAACACTGCCTCCCACAGAACATCATGATGCTCTATAATGGCCCTGGGTGGGGCTACATTGCCAAAGTGGTGTGGTTAATGTATTCCTCCTTCCCTTTCCTGCATGGTCTTGCCTCCACAGAGTGCCATGACACCTTAGTTCTCTGTGGGGGCAGGATCTCCTGCTGATGGGAAGACTGAGTGAAGGGCATATACTGGAAGTGCATTTGCCATGACTGCCAGACAGGGCTAGTCAGGTCCTGTCGGGTTGCAAGAGTCTAGGTCAAACAAACAGAGAAGGCTTTTCTGGCTGGCACTTGGTTAATACATTGCTTACACTAACTGCTTCAGTATTATCTATACCTATTGTGTGGGCAGCTAACTGAAAGTGACATTACCCCAAAAGCTCCCTGTAAGATCAACTGGGCTGTATCTTATTGTAGGTGAATTCTGATGTGACGGCTCCTGCTGCCACCACGGACTTCTCTGGGTGGTGGCAGGAGCCGTCACTCAAGCCAGGAGCTGGCCCAGCCGCCAAACAAATGTTACGGTGGCTGGGCCAGGGGAGACACAAAGACGTTCATCCACCTGACCCCACCCTCGTGTTGCGTGGAGCGGACCTCCCGCACAGCTAACAGGTGGCCATGACAGCCAGTGATGGCTGCCATGGCACCCAGTCCCTGCCGCCACCCTGGACCATGGTAGCTGAAGCAGCCGTTCTGATTTGACGGCATGCTTTACACACGGCTTCAGGCAGTCGTTTCCTGGGCGGTATTGGCACTTAGCCAGGCTGTGAGTTGGGGGATTTTCCCAACTCACAGCCCGGGTTAAGTGCTAGGGGTGGAACTCTGGGCAAAATTTTGACTTCTATCGGTATCGGTTCCCTTGTGCATCAGTTCTTGTTTTGGTATATTTGTTGTATCGGACCTTTTGCACTGATTTTTGTTGCAGATTTTCAACATTACGGTTTGTCCCCATTGACTTCAATGGGACAAACTGCAATGTTAAAAATTCGAAACAAAAATCAATGCAAAAGATCTAAAACAACCGATACCAAAACGGGAACCGATAACGATACAAACCGAAATTTTGCCCAGAGTCCCACCCCTAGCAAATGTTTAACATTGCACTTTGTCCCAATAATTATTAATGATTAATAATGATTAATAATAACCCTGTATATGTAGAAGATAAAGTGCATAATACAACTTCTGAGATCACTTCTGAGATCAATAGTTTATCTTTATTAATAACCTTGTATATGTAGAAAATAAACTATTGACTCATGGAGATGAGCTGAAATGACTGACTAGTAATTCAGAAGTTGTATTATACACTTGAGATCTCTGGAGAAATTTTTATTAGTACATACTAATGGCAGATAATCTTCTTTAATTTCTACCGCTCAGTATATAATTGGTCATTTCTATCAATGTTAAATGTCACAAGGAAAGACTTGTAAAACCTACACAAGCTGGTGGCTGTCTAAAAGCTCACTTAAAAGCATGGGGTCTAACCACACATACTATATTCTCTTTTATCCATTATGGGAAAAGTCTTACTCTTCTTAGGAAGAAACTTATTAGAATTAAATAATAGAATTAAAAATCTAATTCTACTCTATCCTTAAACAAAATCTGATCTTATTTTAAATGAGAATGTAAATTTATTAAAATATTCTATTCTCTCATTACTCTTATCCTTAATAGATCATTTTGGTTTAATTTGAATACTATTAGAATTTTCTTGCTGGTTGTCCCCTACTTCTCAGTTTTAATCTATTCATCCCTGACAGAAATATCCTTATTAATTAATTTCTTATTTATTTCATGCTACAAATATTCCTGTGCTTCCAACCATACTCTTAATTGTGTTATTTACTTGGGTCCTGATCCAAAACCTATCCTTGCACACACACTGTGTATGTGCACCGTGTCCCTGGCAAAGTCCACTGCCTCGTGACTGTGCCGCCACCTGCATCCACTGCTGCAGCTGCTGAGCCAAGGGTAGATTTGGTCTGTGTGTGCTTGGACCTTGGATCAGGGCCCAGTTCTCGTCAAATTTCTTCAGTCAATGCATAGATTTCAGTATTCCTTGGCAAGCTAAACTGAATACCACTTATTTTCTTTCCTTGACATTTTGAGTTGAGTTATTTATCTAAAATTTACTATTTACATACTATCTATTGGGGAGATGAATAAAACTATGCCTCCCTCAAGATACATGACAGATATGATATTACATTTCTGGTAAATCTCTATATATCTTTACCTAAATGTCCTCCTTCTTTCACACTACAACATAAATAGGTGCTCTTTCTTATATTATCAATATTAATAGATTTCTCTCTTAATATTTCCACCTGGCTAATATTGGAAACGTCCTTATTGTTATGCAGCACAGTGTTCTGGAAGCCTTTTCTAATAACAAATTTGGTAATCCTTAACCAAACAGACATAACCCTATGCATATTAAACAGTTACGTCAGTGCAAGAGGTAAATTTGTATAAAATTCAGTGTCTCCTATTCAGTATTAAAAAAACACAACAACTTAAATATTTAACATCCAATGAAAATCTCTACTAAACCACATAATTTATAAAATTACTGAAGACGAGCAGAAAAAATAGCAACCAATTCTTACCTACAAATATCACAGATAGCACATGGGAATATGATGACACAATCCAGTCACCAATGAAAGTTACAGCTACAAAATAATATATACCACTATGCCAGCCTACAGATTTTCAAGTGCCTTCCTAACAGTAGTTTACCTAATTCCACAATCAACTTCAAAAGGCCACTAGGGCCAGTGTCCTTTATTACCGCCTTTCAACAGCTGTCTACAGGAATACAAGCATCTTGTATCCCTAAGGTAAAATTCCTCCCAGATGATGATCAATTCCAGAGCAGCAACCTCCCCATACACTCATAAAATGGATACATAACTGGTTAAATGGCCATAAGCAAAGAGGAATAATTAATGGATTAATGTCAGACTGGGAAGCTGCATCTAACAGAATTCCAAAGCTGTCTGTTCTGGATCTGATGCTGTTCAACATTTTTATTAATGACTTGGCTGAAGGAAGAGAGAGTATATTTGTGAAATTTGCAGGTGATACAAAATTGGGAGGGACTGCAGACAATCTATAGGATTAGATAGAAATTCAAAAGGATCTTAAATTGGGGAACTGGATTGGGAAAAAAAAGAAAAGAAATTCCTTAAGGCCAAATGTAAGGGTATTACATATACCACAGAAAGGCATGAATACAAAATGGAAGATACCTGGACAGGTGTCAGGCAGTAGAACGGCAGAGAAAGATCTAGGAGTAGTTGTGGATCACTCACTGAACATGACTAAGCAGTGTGATGCTGTTGCAAAGAAGGGAAATGCTATTCTAAGCTGCATCAAAAGTATTGTAAGACACGGACAGTCATTGTGCCATTTGCTCAGGTTAGGCCCCAGCTGGAGTACTGTGTTCTGTGCTGAGCACCCCTTATTATCATACCCAGACTTAGGGGCAGGCCCCCTAGGCCCAGGTCCTGTGCGGAGTTTTCTGGGGGGCGGCAAATCCAGCAATCCATGCTGGCGCCGGTTTGCTCCTTTTTTCTTTTCTTTCTTCTTGTCTGAGGCTGCTGCGCAGGCTGCAGCCGAAGCCTGGTAGGCTCCCCCTTCCCCTCCACGGCCATCCCCCTTCGGTGAACTCGCCCACTGCCCCTCCTCCTCCCTTCTTCCATTCCGGGTGCAGTCAGAGACTTTTGAGTTCCACTCACACTCTGCTGCACCACACATGGTCAAGGACTCTAAGCCCACTGCACACGACAAGGAGGCAAGGTCCAGAGAGAGCTGCAACAGTGACAACAACAGACGAGAAGATGTATGGTGTCTTCTAGTCCATGCCACACTTCTCTTCAGGTGGGTATTTATATTTTATTCTATTTTATTCTAAAATTTAACAGGGGGGGGAAAGGAAGCCTGGGGGTGGGGCACGGTGGCAGGCAGGTGCATGGCACATCAAGGCCCCCCGGGTGGTGGTTGCTGGGCTGGGAACGGCTGAGGGGGCCTGGCTACAGCTGCCAAATGAGCAGAGCCTGGGTAAGGTAGGTTTGGGTTGGAACTGGGGGGGGGGCTGCTTTGGGGGAGGGCGACAAGGTGGCCCAGTGGGCTCAGCCTCCTGTAGGAGGTTGGTGTGTGTACATGGCTGCAAGGCCAGGCCGGGGCCTGGACCCTGGTAAGGCTGGGGCTGGGGGATGATAATGAGAAGTTGGGTGGGGAGGGAAGGGGATCAGGGGGAGGCTCGGAGGGCAGGGGAGGGGGACTTGCTGAGGGCCACATTTGATTATGGATTGTTGTTGTTGATATGGCTGTGGGACCTGGCAGGAGTGCATGGGATCACTCTTGAGTGTTTCTGCTCATTCCTGGCTAGGAGAACCCAGAGAGTGGTGATGGGTGACAGCTCATTGTCCCCCCGGGAGCTCCTTTGTGGAGTACCGTGGGGTTCCATCTTGTCCCAACTCCTGTGCAGTGTGTATCTAATAGAGGTGTGCACCACAGACCTATGTTGTTTTCATTTTTGCTTTTTCGTTTTCGTTATTTAAATCTTTTTTCGTTTTCATAAATATCAAATTTTTGTTTTTGATTAGTTTTTGTTTTCCAATGGTGTAAATGAAAAACACATTTCCAGCTGTAACATTTGTGATTTTCATTATATTTGGATGAATCTTGGAGGGAGTGTACCTCCAATGAAAGGCATTAAGTGTACCAAATTCCAAAGAGATTGGATAAAGGAATCCAATTTTATAAGCAGTTGAATTATATTATTTTGAAGAAATCATCATATACATTCTTAGCTACAATGTCTTTGCCTCACATTTAATGTAGATGAAACTTGGCATGTTTACACCCCTTCCCATATTTACTACCTCTGCCAACATTCAGAAGGATTGGATAAAGGGTCCTGGTGGTATAAGCAATTAACCTATAAATGTATGTCTGACTGTAACATCTTTGTAGTCCAACCAGTGGACATGACATTTGGCAGGACTGTATCTTACACTTTCATGATCATCTCTGCCAAATATCATAAAGATGTGATAAAGGGTCCCAATTTTATATGCCTGCCCAGCATATGCAGAGAAGGAGCCTATGCAAGGGATTCTCTTACATGTCACTGTGGTATAAGATCGGTTTGTGATGTCAACTGGCCAGCCGAAATGTCAACCAAATATCCTCATTCTGTGCTGTGACCATCTAACTTCTGTTCCCCACTTTTTACTGGGAAGTCAGAAGCATCTGTTTAGGAAAGAGCCAATAGAGATTCTCTTCCTGTCACAGTGCTGCAGGATGTGATTGTGATGATAATTGGCCAGTCTGGATGTGTAAACTATGTCTCCTGATTTTTGGGATGCTATCCTCAAAGTCCCAGTAATGTACCTTTTATGCCCACCCCCTCTACCCGCCTCAGAGCCACTACCGATTGGTCCTATAAAGCTGGAAGAATGCAATAATTGGCTAGTGAATGTGTCTGTCAGTCTTTTGGGTTGCTCCACATCCTTCCTCCCCCTGCCATGCCAGGTGCCTGCCTCTGACTGACACTGCATGTGCTGCTATTTATCTGAATAATGGTCTTCAAGGGGACAATGTCAATTGCTTTAAAATTGGGTCCCTTTATCAAATTGACCTGTAGTTTGGCATAGGTGACAGGGAAGGTATATGATATATTCCTGCCAAATATCCTGTAAACTGAATGGAATATAAACATTTTAAAGCTGGAAATATATTTTCAAGTTAATGTTTTATACTATCAGGACCCTTTATCCAATCTTTCTTAAACTTAGCAGGAGTAGTAAGTTTTTGGAGGGACATAATAGTCACAGGTTTCATGCACATTGGATAGAAGATAAAGAAGTTGTAGTCATGAATGTGTATGGAGCTTTTCTTAAAATCACAACATTCAATTGCTTCTTAAATCGGTTCCCTTTATCCAATCATTTTGAAACGTGGTACATATAGTGTTCTCCATTGGAGGCACACACTCCCCAAGTTTCATCAAAATTGTATAAGAAACAAAAAGCTTATAGCCGGAAATACATTTTTCAGTTTTTTCTCTTTATTTAAAAAACAAAACGTTTTCATTTCTATTTTCATTATTATTATTTGTCATTTTTGTTATTGCAATAACAATAATGAAAACAAAATTTTTCATTATTGTTATTGTAATAACAAAAATGACATGCACACCCCTAAGCTCCTGGGTGATGGGGATTTGGAGTGAAGCGCCATCAGTACTCTGATGAAACCCAACTCTATCTTTCTTTTTCATCTGACCCAGGCCCTGCAATCCCAGTGTTTACCAGGTTCCTGGCTGCCACTGGGAACTGGATGCAGTCGAGCTGATTGAAGCGCAATCCAGACAAGACCGAGGCGATGATGGTTGGCCAGCTGTGTGACCTGGAGGGCATAGGAATCCCTGCTATTGATGGGGTCTAGTCTCCTTGGGTTGCTCAGGTTCATAGCCTTGGGGTGTTCTTGGATCCACTGCTGTGCCTGGATGGCCAGGGTGCAGTGGCGGCCAGGAGTGCTTTTCACCAGCTTCGTCTGGTGAGAAGACTGCAGCCTTTTAGACTTGGTTCAGAAGCTGCAGTTGGTGCAGAACATGGTGGTTCGCCTTCTGTCAGGGATGGGTTGCCGGGCGCATATTACAATGCTCTGAAGTCTGCACTGGCTGCTGATAGCTTCCCAGGCACAATTCAGAGTGCTGATTTTGACCTATTAAGTCCTAAATGGCTTGGGCCCCAGGTATCTGAAAGACTGCCTCTTCCCTCATGTTCTGTCACAGCCTCTGAGGTCAGCTTAGGTCACCCTCCTGTCAGTACCAACTGCCCACAAGGTCCGCAGAACAAGGGCACACATGGAGGCATACTCGGCGGCTGCTCCACAGTTGTGAAGGTCTCTTGGAGGTCCGCCTAATCCCAAGTATGTTCATCTTTTGGAGAGATGCAAGACCTTCCTGCTTAATCAGGCATTTGGCAGGCTGGGATAGCGTTGGATGGAGGGGATAGGCAGAGGGTTTGGAGCGTAGGGATGGGACTCGGGCAAATTTTGGATTTTTTTTTCAGATTCGGTTCTCTGAGAATTTCAGTTCTCAATTCAGTTTTGGATTCAGTTTTTTTTGCATTTAATTTCATTCAGGTTTTTTTGCATAGAAAAAAAAAATGATTAAAAAAAAACCCAATGAAAAAAGCTCAAATCACCCAAAACCGAATTGGTCATTTTCAGGTCGATTTGGTTCTAAATGAATCCAAAATGTCTATATCTAGCTAGTAAGGGGGGTTAGTGGTTTTAACTGTCTTATGTTTATATATGTTCTATGTTTTGCATATTTTTTATATTTTTTGTAAGCCACCCTGAGCCATTGTGGGAAGGGTGGGGAAATAAAGAAAGAAACAGATAAATAAAAATTTGAAAGGTTGCCATATGTAAGATGGAGAACAACTGTTTTATCTTGCTGTGGAGGGCAGGACAAGAGGCTACAGTTAGAAGCAGAAGAAAGATTTAGACTGAACCTCAGGGAAAATTTCTTGACAGCCAGGCAATAGAACAGGTTACCTAGAGAAGCTGGGAATTCTTCTAGGGATGGGCGAACGCGGTTCGGAAGTTTGGAGTTTGTCCCGAACTCGGCCTGTTTGGACGACCGAACTGAACTTCTGAACCGAACACTTGAACTTCCGAACAGTTCGGAAAAGTTCGGATGAGTTCGGGGGTGGGAAAAATGTGACTTTGGGCGGGAAAATCGTGACTAGATGGAGGAGGCAGCTGAGGAGCAGATTTCCTGGCACCAGGGGTGGACACCAGGGGTGGTTTCAGGGCCAAAAATACCGATACTGAAAATTTCGGTTTCAGTACTGATAGCACTTTTTTGAAGTTCAGCTGAGTTCGGCTGAACCGAACTCCGCCGAACCAAACAGCCAAACCTGAACTCGGGTTTCGAACTGAACAACCGAACGTCTGAACATCTGAACGGTGTTCTGTTCACCCATCCCTAGATTCTTCATCATTTCAGAAGACACTGGATGAGCCTATGTTTGAAATGATTTAGGTATTGGCAGGGGGCTAGACTCAATACTTCTTGGGGTTTCTTCTATTTCAAGGATTCTAAAAGAAAGAGCCCAAGGGGGTTATGTATCCAGTTCCGATGAGATTGGGGTGTTTTAGCTCCTTTACGGTTTTGACAACAAAGTCTAAATTACTCCAGTTTTCCTTACTGCTGTTTTTTTTGTTTTGCTTTTTGTTGCTCACTAAAACAAAAAAGCAAAGCGCAATATGCATTCCAGAGGAGAGAAAGGGAGCTCAAGCAGCTCCAGTTTTAAGAATACACAGAAGAACAAAAAATAAAATCCCTCATGAAATGTTTTAACTAAAAAGCCCACAAGGAACTCCAGTGCTCAATTCATCAAATTCAGCAACTTAATTCATAAGGAATTTCTTTTTTTTAAAAAGCCAGCCACAAAAAGAAAAAGTTAAATAAATTAAATCTCAGTGTACTTTCATTATTCCTTACACAATAGCACCTGAATGCCTTTCATACTTTTGTTGAATTTATCTTCATGTCAGCCCTGTGGGCTAGGAAAATACTGCTAGCCATATTTCTTTTCGCAGAGGGAAAAACTGAGGCACAGAGAGATCAGGTGGCTTGCCAATGATTACACAGGAATGTTGTGGCAGAACCAAAAATTGAATCCAGCTCTCCTAAGTCTCAGTCCTGAGCTTTAACCACTGCCTCACATTACAAGCCTGGGTCAAACAATTTTGGAGTGGAGAAGGTTTCATTTTAGCTTCAGCCCCCTGACGTTATAACCAAATCCTAGGTCATTCATTTTAGCTACAATGAGAATCAACCAACCCTGCATACAATACAGCTCAACAATGTCTGTGCAAACATGTATACATATTTCTTTCATGTTTTAAATTTATAATTATATGGAGCCAGCAAGATATTAATCCAATTTTTGCCCATATTCAAATGAGCCATCCAAATTAAGTCAATGTTGAAATTAACAGGGCCAATGTGGAGTAAACTATCACTCAATGTGAAGAAGGCTGGTAGAGTCTAGATTTATTGTCAAGCTAGAATATATGTTGGTGGAAGAGCTTCCCGACATTGCTTTGTGTGGGTCTGCTTGCCGTGCAAACTCTTTTCACACAGCACTCCACCGGTCACAAGCTCTTCCATGGTGGCAATCCAAGGTCCATGCACTGGGGGTGCATGCTGCACGCACTTGGCACATGCACAACAATGTTCACACCCAGCGCATGCAATGTGTGTGCATGGTACACACCTAGTGCATGTAATGCACACACCATACGTGCACTATGCATGTGCACTACATGGACACATCGCCATGCTTCCCCCAGTCTGGGGAATGTAGTGTGAAAGTGCTCTAAGAGTTGTACGTACACAGGGACAGTAGTTCAACACTGTGCATATATCAAAACATGTTACAGTTTAGATACCATAATGTGTGTGAATACATGGGAAGGGGTGTCCCCATGCAGCCACCCCATATGTGAAAAGCATGGGGAGTCCAGCAATGGGCAGCCTCTCAATCATTCTCTACAGCTACTGTGGATACAATGGGAGTCATTAGACAGACCTGCGGGTGGCTACCCCATAACCTGCTCTGAGGGTGGCCAGCCCCATGTCCCCCATGTGCAGCCCATCTGTGCCGGGTTTATATGGACCCGGCAGCTGCTACAGCCTGCAGTCCACCTGTGTAGCAGCACCCCCTCCCTCACATCATAGAGCTGTGGGTGGAACGGCTGCTACTCTAGGCTACTGCCTGCAGCTCTATGGAATTTCCCAGGGCAACCCCTGGCTGAAGTGGAGCTGCAGTGACCATCCATGAATAGGCGGATTGCAGCTGCACCCTCCGGCTGGTCCCATATTTGGGCAGCCACTCCGCTTGCGGTGCTCCAGGATGTTCCAAAGCACCACTAGCAGGGCAGGTTGCTTCTGTTCTGCTTGCACATCTGGTGGTCCATCTTTAGACGGACAGGCCACCCGGGTGTGAGGCAGAGCAGAGCCATGGGTGCTGTCTGTTTAAAAGCACCCGATGTTTTTACATGAGTCTTGCAATGAAGAACAAAATTAGTTCTATGGCTCATGTAGTCCTGAAAACTGTTTCATATAGGATACTGGCAAGGGGGTAGTTTAGCAGTGGAGCACACCTTGTTTGGATTGGAGTCCAAGCAATCTTAAAACAGAATCACTTTAAAATAAGGTTCTTGATAGTTTTTTCATATTGATGACCACTCTGCTCCCTGCTGCACAATGAGTCCAATGCAAAGCCAATTGAAATTAGCAGAAAGAGTCCACTCATGGACTTCAAAGTATTTTAAACTATGGAGTATGTGTGTTTGGGGGCAAGGGGAAGTCAGGGGTAGGGAGTTGTGGGTGGCATCCCAGAGCGTCAGGCGATCCACCCGCAACTCTATGGTGTAGGGGGCTATGAGCCGGAGCACCCGCCGGGGCTGTTTAAAACAGACCATGTGGGGCTGGATGTGGGAGTGCGCCCCTGAAGTAGTTGGCCAGTCCTGTGTCTGTCTGAAGACACATTGTTGGAGGTCTTCAAGCTGCAGTTTTTCCATGCAACTGGGGGAAACCAAGTATACGGGATGTTCCCTTTCCTAATCTTTATATACTTCTTTCTACCAATTTCTTTCTCTTTTTTTAATGTATACGGTTGATTGAACACTGGTTAGGGAACAAGGAGGAGGGCTGAGAAAATAGCCCTTTCGTGGAGCACAGGTCCCTTAGTGGCTTTCACCCATGATGGTGAGGGGATACAGCCTAATGCACAGGGTGGGCCCGTATCCCTCATTTCTGGAAGCTATGAGTGAACAACAGAGGATGGATCACTCCTTAACTGTTCTCTGACTTCCTCGGAGACATTCTGGTACTGGCTGGAGGATACTGGTATGGACCAATGTTCTGGCCCAGTATGCAAGCTCTGGTTTTCTTTCCTATGTGGAACAAAGGCTGCAACCACATGTCCAAATGGACTGCGACCTTATTCTATGGCCTGAATTCTCCTTGCTCTGTCCCTAGACCCAGTACAAATCAGACTCACCTGTATATGTCCATACACTTATGCCCATGATGTATGATCCCAAAGAACTTAAGATACTATTCACTACTTGAAGAAAAAAACAACAACACTCCATTCATTCCTTCCCCACCATGCCCCTTGTACTAGGGTGTGGAGGGCAGCTGACTCAGAATGTGGGTCATCTGGCTTTATTCCAGCTAACAGCTCCCTCCAATTATGGTCAGAATTTGGCTCCTTTTCACTCATCTGTACAAAGAAGCCAGATCACAAGCGAGAATCTGGCCCACAATATACACAACCATTCACTCAGAATGCACTTACTACCTTATCATTTTTCCAAATAACACCTTGAAATTTATCTGTGAGATCAGACCATGGAGCTACTCCTTAAAAAATAACATGAAAAAGGATGTGAGGTAGCAGATGGGAAGAACAAACACCTTGGGTATACAAAAAAATGCATTTCACTGAAGCTCAGCGATTGCAAGTCATTATGCACACATTCAAAATAGTAATTTGCCATGCACAACATTTGGGCAGTGAGGAAAAATGTCAAGCTCCCCACCCCCTTTTACTGTCATTTTTTGGGTTTTATTTATACCAATATACATTTAAACACCACTTGCCCGCATTCTTGGGAAACAGATGATTGGCCTCTAGAATTTACACACATGTTTTCATAATAATGCTCAGAACAGGTACACACAAAGGTGAAACATTCTTCATCGGAATTAATCCTGTAAGAGATAATCTTCTAGGCATATTATTGTGTATGAACAATTATTTTAATTGTTTCCATATGCATCAAATATATTTTAGACCATAACGTTCAGACCAGGCATAATTTTGTAAAGAGTACTTTATCACTCATTTACTTACTTATGCATATATCCATCTGTATTCCCCGTTAGGTTCATCTGCATAACAGTCTGAAATTCCGTCTCATTGCAGCAGTATTTAAATACTGTGTTGTTATGGTGACAGCAAAAGATGTAAGATTTATTGTCAGAAAGACGTGGGCAGTGGAAACCAAAGTGGTACCGACCTTTGTAGTCTGTGTATGGCTCACAGACGCGAAAATGTGCAGACAATGCTGTAAAACAAAGGGCAATATTGTCTCTGTGAGTAAGTTTATATTAGCTGCATTTCGAGATCAGTTAATCTTAAGCAACTGTTCCTGGGGTTCTGAAAAAGAGTAAAGATGTATTTGGGGATGGGGAGTTTCAACCTTATGTTTTAAGGGCACAAGTCAAATTGCCTTCCATATGCTGAAAACCAAAGAGGAAAAATTGAACAACATTTTTATTTCAGTGTTACTGTTTTTCCAATTTATTAATTATTTATTATTATTAAATGGAAGAGAGCAAATGCTGCCAATAACTACCACCAGCTTGGGGTGGAGAGAACGAGCAATTAAATATTTACATGAACATTGTGAGCAGTGCTTTTTTTACAACCATGGAAGGCCAGCAAAGACTAGAAATTTGGTTTAAGATTTTAACACGGAGGTTTTATTGTGAAGAAAACAATACAGCTGGAAACAGAAATACCATTTGGACGACATATGACTTACAGGCCGTTTTTACACAGACAGACCCCTCCTCCACTCGGTGTTCATGCAAGTATGCGGGGGAGGGCGGGTCCATGTATACGGCCAGTGGTGGGTGGGGGGATGGGTGTCCGCTCGGTGTTTGTCCGTGTGAACACCGAGCGGGACGGGGCGGTGCGCTCCCACGCAACACCCACCTCCACCCATCGCACACCCATCTCCACCCATGAAGCCCTCTGGAAAACCAGTGGAGTCTCTATGGGTGGAGGTGTATGTGTGTATTTGTGTACAGGGACACACACACACCTCCACCCACCACGACAAAACACCCATCCCCCCACCCAGCTCCGTCCATGTAAAAAGGCCCACAGTGGCTGGTATTAGTGTGTCGAAAATGTTTACACTGCTCTTAAGGTCACTCCTGTAATGGGAGTGATCTGTCATAAAGCAGTACTAAAGAACTGTGACTACATATAACTAGGGGCATTTTTACAGGGATGCACCTCCCGGCCCGCACTCAGTGTTCTGGCAGGTGTTGGGGGGGCATCTGTGTAAACGGCCGGGGGTTGAGGGGGGATGGGTATGGCCGGGTGTGTGCCTATATAAACACCACGGGTGTGGGTGTTTGTGCATGCATGCTCCTGGTGCACACCCAACTACACCCATCACCCACCCACAGGGCCCTCTGGAAAACTGGAGGAGGCCCCAGGTGGGTGGAGGGGTGTGTGTGTCTAAGTAAAGGGACACCCACTCACATCGGCCAAATACCCATCCACCCACCCACCTCCGTCGGTGTAAAAACGGCCTAGAACAAGTGTAATGGAAAAACAGTTATTCTTCAGAGCGTACATGGATCTTTTTTTAGTCTCGTGTATAAAGGATTTGTGTATCTTTTAAAGATTCCCCCCCCCCCCCCAAGAACTATACTACACTGATTTTGCCAGTTCTCTTGAAATAATAAAAGTTGCCCTCGTATACTTCCTCAGAATTTAGTCTGTAAACTGTATGGTATGCAATGCTTAGTTTTGCACAATATTTTAAAATAATGAGATCTGTGACTAGTCTTTGTCTTTCATGAATTGCAATTAATCATCGGTACCAAAACTCCCTTCAGTTAGGCTGCTTAACATTTTTCATTATAAAATATTCATATAAACTTTTTTTTGTTTTGAGTACCACAGACTAAAGAAATGCCTTCTGTCTCTCCCCTGAAACTCTGTTTAGGTTTTGCTAAGAGTAAGTTATTAAATATCACCGCTTCTCTTCTCCCGAGTTATGTGCCTCAAGAAAATGCTGACAGCATGAACTATATAAGATGCTGGACACCACACCCTTTTTGCTTATTTAGATGGTAGGCAATTGGGGGTGCTACTTATCTTCTGTCATTCCTAACACAAGGAAACCCTGAACATGAAGCACAGTAGCACTTCTTAAATACAAATAAACAAGCCCCCATGTGAGCCAGAAGCGAGGATAGAAATGGTTCTCTTGGATTCACCATAGAGTGCCTATCTTTAAGAATGTAAATTTAACAGTTTTGTTGACTTCAGAGTTATATTGGGTGTTACCAGAGGGACTGCTAGGCACTTGTTTTACTATTAAACACATATTCACCTGTTACATCTGCTTGTGTGTAATGCGCTAAAAACAGGCTGTGATCCCAGAAAGCATAGCTGCGGACAACACATAGTTTCCGCTCGCATGTAGCCATTATGTATAGGTAAGCCCACTGCCTCCCTTCCAGTCTCTGGTTGCCCAAGGTACCATGGTGATCCCTTGCATCAAAGGACAGCTTCTGGCCAACAGATGGTGGAAGGGGAAGATTGAACAGCCACACAATTGTCTGTAAGACCCTACATGACATCAATTTCAACACAGGATGTAATTATGTGGAATTAGCATTATGTCTAGCATCATCCACTTACTTGCTCAAATTAAACACTGTGGTTGCTGTGTCTGTCCCAGTTATGGGAGAGACAAGAGATGAAGTGGTTATGATAAATATGGCAAGGCCAGCTATTTCACCCAGGTCTCTTTAGTTCAAGACCATCAATTCTCTCTGCCTGTTTCTCCTTCCAAGAACAAAATGCAGTACCATGCCTTTTCAACATTGAATGTATTGCATAAAGGACATATAGATTGAGGAGAGAGTCATTGAGGTTGTGGGATTGGACAGAGCAATCCACTGTCATTTATGTAAGGAGTGAGAGAGATTTACGAACGTATCTTCTCACACACATCCATCACAATAAAATTACATACACTCTTTCAAAAGAAAATCCCTTAATGGGAAGCAGTTTGGCTGAAATGGAAGTACCATCAAAATGCTGTTTCCAGAAGAGCAGAAAGTATCTGAGAAGCAATTTCCACATCTCTTCTGGCTGTGTCAATAGAAAATCTATGTTCCAATGTCAAGGATCTACAGCTCCCGAAATAGTTGTACATCAGAGGCAGCGTTCCTCAACAGGTGGTCCACAGTCCAAATCTAGCCAACAGAGGTATTTTATGTGGCTCCTGGCTCCCTGCTGCACACAGGCGCTCAACCCAAGCTACTGAACTTAGCCCTGACCACTCTTGTTCCTGCTCCCTGTTAGGCTGGATAGGATAGGATGGAAAACCATGCTAAGCTCACTTCTGATTGGCCAGATTGTGAGCTCCTCCCCTTTCTCACTCCCTGAGCAGAGCCAATAGCATTGGCTCAGATGCTATAAAAGGTGAGAGGGATACTCTTCACTTTGCTCCTCACAGTCAAAAGGGGAGAATGAGCCCCTACCTTCCCTAGAGTTCTGAAAGAGGGTGAATGTTTGAGAGAGAGAATACATGTATGTGTATGTACGTTCATGTATGTGCTTGGATCTGTATGAGCAGGGAGTGGGCACTGTGCTACGTGTTGTGTTGGGCAGTATTGCAGCTCCCCATGTTGTTTTTTTAACCTGCCGACTTCCCCACATTCACTACCATTCCTCCCCACAGTGCTTTTTGCCCTGCTTGTTCACCGCTCAGTTCTTCCCCACCAACTCTTCACCAGTCATTGATTAACATATTTAATTTCATGTAAATATATGTAAATTAACTACTTGGCCCTCAGAGTTAATCAGGCCCACCAGGGAAAGCAATTGAGTAACACTGCTTTAAAGCAAAGTTTTTTAAAATCAGAATTCAAGGTTGCTTTTGCAAAGGTTTTGTCCAGCCAATCTGTAGCTGCACACACTAATCAAGTAACTGTGTAAACAAATGGGCAAAGACTCATTGCATAAAGATTCATTTCCATGCCTAAATGCTGAATTTGTCTATGCAACGTCACTACACAGAGAGAGAGAGAGAGAGAGAGAGAGAGTTTTGCAGGTGCAATTTAAGTACTACGTTTGGAAAATTGTGGTCTAAAATATTTACTAACTAGAATGGGTTTGACTTGTATTTATTTATTGTTGGTAAATCTGAAAAAAACGGATGATTACAAAAACAGGGATTCCGGCATAGGGCCAGACCATCAAAATGGAGCCATGCCCATTGAAGAGCTGGCTCAGAGTGTGAGTAAGTACTTTGCAAACTTTCCATTCACAGTTCTGCCAATACACACTGCTATTTCACATTTGGGTACCCCAAACAGCTATCTTAATGTTATTTGTTCTTATCTATAGAGAAAAAGGTAGAACTGCAATTTAGGCCCTTTTTACATGGGCCGTGGTGTAAGGGGGGGGCGGTATTTGTGTGTGCTGCAGTCTGTGTGCGCTGGGGGGGGGGAGGGTGTAGACAGGCGTGCACCCACCTCCACCCATGTACATGCATGGAGCAGCCGCCATTTTCGCCAGATGTGCGCTGGAGTGAGCATGCACACCCACCCCCTCGCTGCAGGATTTACACCCAGATTTCTGGGCATTTATGCGTGGGTGCCGCCCATGTAAAAAGGGCTTTAGACACTGGAATAAGATTCTGAATATCTGGCTTCTCAATCCAGTTCTGCTACACACTTTCTTTGTGACCAGGGGCCAAAGTTTTCAGATTTCTGACGTTATTCCTTCAAATCCATAGTTTGGTATGCTAATCAATCATTGGCTGGATTCTCAGGTGAGCTGATAAGATTCAGTCAATGAGCGGAAGGAGCCTCATCAACTTCAAAGTATAATTGGATCTGATGGGATCCCTGCTGAGGTTTATGCCTCAAACCTGGAGTGGCGGATCCCACTTTTGAGAATATAGTTTTGTTTAATAATATTATAGGGTCCTGTAAGATCCCCAAATTATGGAAGGGTTCAATAATTGTCCCCATCTACGAGAAGGGCAATACAGACTTGCCTGCATCCTATCAACCAATTAGCCTGGTCAATATATCGGCCAAACTATTTGGGAGACATCTTCTTTTACATTTGTCAAACTGGGTAAAGGAGGGCAATATATTATCAGAGGCCCAAGCAGGTTTCAGATATGGGTATGCAACCACAGATCATATTTTCACAGTCCAATATATAAGGCATAAGTATATGCATTTAATGAAATCAAGTATATATGCTGCCTTCATTGATTTATCAGCAGCTTTTGATTTAATAGAGGTATACTCTGCTACAAGCTGCAACTACTGGGGATTGATCCAACCCTTTCATAATGGGTCGTGGGCACAAGTAAGGTATGATCCAGGAGGGGAACGGACAAGTAAAATTGCAACTCACAGAGAAGTTCATCAAGGGTGACTCCTTGCTCCTCTTCTGTTCAACCTCTATATAAATGATATGCTGGATGCAATGAATAACCCTAATTTTTATCCGCCCAAGTTTTGGCTACCAGCATCAGCATATTAATGTATGTTGATGACGCAGTTATTTATGTAAAGTGCCAGGTACACAGCTGGCACTATACAAGTGCTAATAATAATAATAATAATAAGAGGGCCCTCGACAACGTTTCACGTCTTTGCTCAATTAATAAGCTTAAGATCAGTTATGCGAAGACTAAAATACTGTTAGGGGGTAGGACCCAAAATTACAACGATCTAAAAGAGCGATATTTCCTGCCTTCTCTCTGAGGTGTTAGTTTTTAAATTAATTTGGATGTCTTTACAAAAAGATATGGAGTTTATAAAAAGGGTGGCAAATTTTGCCTTAAAGGCAGAAATAATAAGGAGAAAGCTTAGAGTTCCATTGAGTAAATAAAGGGTATTTTCAGACATTACGAGATCACATTCAACCATAGTTGAATACCCTGTGGTGGGGAATGGTCCTGTAACGTCTGTTTGATGCCTGCCAGATGTTCACCACAGTGAACCTCCGGTGGGAATCAAAATAACCACACTTTCAAGGATGGTTCGGGGACCATCTCCGAAAGCGTGGTTAGCTGAAACACGGCCCGGAATCAGCGACTGGTAACGTCTGTTACTGCTGCTGATTCCGGGCCGTAGCCCGGACCATGGACGGGAATCAGACGCAGCGGCCGGATTGGCCACTGCGCCCGCCCATCTCCAGGAGGGCAGGCGGCCGGGGGAGCATGGGGGGAGGGCAGGGCTGTGCNGGCCACTGCGCCCGCCCATCTCCAGGAGGGCAGGCGGCCGGGGGAGCATGGGGGGAGGGCAGGGCTGTGCGGCTGCACGCTGCGCCGCGCAGCCCTGCCCAACCCAGATTCCCTGCCGGAATCAGCCAGCACATCTGCTGGCCGTGACGGGCTGATTCCGGCGGGGAATCAAAAGGGTGATTCCGTGCCGGGGCGACCGCCGCCCCATCACGTCTGAAATCACCCAATGTTTGTTGACAGGGATAATAAATTTAGTCTATTCTTTTGGCTGAAATTCTTCAGATATGCCCTGAAATAGAGCATATCTAACTTCAATCTTGCCTAGCCTAAGTATATAGGCAATTTTTATTTAGTAGCTCAGGGTCATGGCCCCTTATATTAAGGGGAGACCTGGATATAACTTTACTAATTATTTTAAGTTCATTTTAATTGTTTAATTGTGTTGTTTGTTGATGCATTGTATTTTGTTTTGTTGTGCCTATGGAGTATGGCATAAGCTGACCCAATAAACTTGAAACTTGAACTTGACGTGATAAAAGGCGGCTTTGTGATCAGGGGATGCCATAGATGTCTTGATAATCTTGTGCAGACAGCTCTGAGGCCTGGAATAGAGGGATTTATGTATTGGTGTTTATACGAATTCTTATTTTGCCTGATATAAATTGGAGTAGGGGTCTAGTTGGACTCTGAGTTCCATGTTATGTGATGGCAGTTCAAGGATTGCCCACCCCATGCCCCGAGAAGGGCTAGGCATTTATATATTGGGTCTTGAGTGCTGCAGGGGTCAAGTGTTGCAAGCGCAAGCCCCGAGAAGGGCAATGCCTTTGCACTCCTGATTTTTGTGCTCTGTGTTAGCTCCTTGGTTCCAGGCATGGCAAGTCACAATATAGAGTTTGACTCCCCTCAGGAAATGACTGTGCTCAAAGTGCCAGTCCATGGGCGAAATTTCTTTTGGTTGCCCCAGTTTACAGCTAAACGGGTTTTTTTATATTTGTACTCTAAACCCAGTGATTAATGATTTATGTAATGTTTTGTTCGGTCTTTTATGTACAATATATGTATGTGTTTTAACTTTGAAATGGCTATGGCATAAGCCAATGCCTAAATAAACTTATACTCAAAGCATAATTTCAATTGAAAGCCAATAATCTGTTATCTGACATTAGTGCCTTTGAAAATCTTCCCCTATAGAATATAAAAGTGCCTACTTTCTTTGAAAATTTGACTATTTAAACATTGAGTTAGACCCTGATCTACAGTGTGTGCACACACGAACCAAACCTACCCCCTGCTCAGCACATACAATGTATGCATGCAGCATCACACCAGAAAAGTCCTCCACTTTCTGACTGTACCACCACCTGCATCTTCTGCTGCACCCCTACCTCTCCGTCGACCGGATAGCGGTGCAGTCAGGAAGCGAGGGACTTTTCTAAGAGCACCCTGCATGTGCACACCGTCCACAGGTTTGAGTCATGTGTGCATACCTTGGATCAAGGTCGTAGTTAGGTACCTCAGTTTAGGGAACTACTCTTGAACATCGGGGTCACTATATTTGTATTTTTTAAAAGTCTAATGAATGTAGGATTGACCCTATATTCAGAGGTGTTTGATATAAGAACATAGGTAGTGCCATACTAAGTCAGACCAATGGTCCATCAAGCCCAGCATCCTGTCCTCCAACAGTGGCCGCCAATCTCGATCGCATGGGAGAAGAACCAACAGTCACAATGGGAAATCCCAGCTCCTGACAGTAAAAAGTTAATCCCGTAAGCTACTTGGTTAATAGCCAGTAATAGACCTACTCTCCAAGAACTGATTCAGTCCTTTTTAAAACCCAGCTATACTACTGGCCTTGACAATGAACCCTGGCAACAAATGCCATAAGTTAATTATGCGTTGAGTGAAAAAGTACTTCCTTTTATTCATTTTAAATCTACTGGCAGTTAGTTTCATGGAGTGTCCCCTAGTTCTAGCACTATCTGAGAGGCTAAATAACCGTTCCCTATCTACTCATTCAATACCACTCAAGATTTTATAAAACTCTATCATGTCCCCTCTCAGTCTTCTCTTTTCCAAACTGAAGAGACCCAGCTTGTCAAGCCTCTCTTTGTATGGAAGCTGTTCCATACCCGTTATCATTCTCGTTGTTCTTCTCTGTACCTTTTCTAGTTCAGCTATGTCTTTTTTAAGATGGGGTGACCAGAACTGCACACAATATTCCAGGTGCGGTCACACCATTGATTTGTATAGAGGCATTATGACATCCTCAGTTTATTCTCTATCCCTTTGCGAATAACTCCTAACATTCTGTTTGCTTTTTTGACTGCTGCTGCACATTGGGTTGAGATTTCAGTGTATTGTCCACAATCACTCCCAGATCCTTTTCCTGAGTGGTAACTCCTACCTGCATTGTGTACTCATAGTTTGGGTTATTTTTTCCTATGTGCATCACTTTGCACCACATTAAATCTCATCTGCCATTTAGATGCCCAGGCACCCAGTTTCGTAAGATCCTGTTGCAGTTCTTCACAGTCTGCTCATGTCTTAACTACCTTCAATAACTTGGTGTCATCTGCAAATTTGATCACCTCACTCTTAATACCCTTTTCCAGATCATTAATGAATACATTAAACAGCACCGGTCCCAATACAGATCCCTGGGGCACACCACTTTTTACATCTCCCCATTGGAAAACTGACCATTTAGTCCTACCCTTTGCTTCCTATCCTTTAACCAGTTACCGATCCATAGAAAGACACTACCTCCTATTGCATGACGTTTTAATTTTCTCACGAGTCTTTTATGTGGGACCTTATCAGATGCTTTCTGGAAATCCAGGTTCACTATATCTACCGAATCTCCCTTGTCCACATGCTTATTTACACCCTCAAAGAATTCCAACAGATTAGTGAAGCATGACTTACCTTTGCTAAATCCATGTTGACTCTTCCCCATTAAGCCCATTAATTCCCCATTAAGCCATGTTTAATTCTGCATATAACAGAATTAAAACAGTATCATCTGCATATAACAAAGGGATTATGCAAGCATTGATTCAGATATTATAACAATAGGCACCTAAATAAAGAAAAAGATGTTACTGAATATATTTTACTGGATTGTATCTATTGCTGTAATATATAGCATCCCTCTTCTTCAAGGATATCTAGTCCTATTGTACTCACTGGGATTGCTCAAAGTGCATAAAATTATGCAAATGTATTAAACTTGGCAGGATCTTGGTTCTAGGTTCCCGAGAGTCCTGGAGTACTACACAGAATATAGTACTCCCTAGAGTTGGAGGACTATATAGAATATCTTTTTGGAAAGATCTCCAATTTCAATTGCTTACTAGGATAAAAAAATAATCTATATTGATGTTCAAAACCTAGACTGTGCTGGTATGACTGGCAGTGGGGAAAAAATGTGTAAACTGAGCACGTTTGGTCAGAATCGGAAATAAACATAAATCAACCACCAAGATATTTTTGCAGTACTGCTTTTCAGTCTAGAGTTGTATTTTAGTTTTTGTGTATGTGCACACTCGAATTGAACTTCATAAGGTATTTTACTAAGAACAAAAATATTTAGGATATTTCGTTCCTCAAATGTTCTTGCTTCCATGTTGTAGTGATGACAAGAATCACAACAGGTTTACCTTTCAAGTGCGGTTACAAGAGTAAATCCCCACACCATGTTCAAACTAAGAGTGTTCAAAGGTCTGTCGTCTAGTGTCTATACTCCTATATCTGTTCATCATCTTTTGCTGCAAAAGAGAATCTGTCATGGGCTGAATGACTGATTCATGCTTTCAAGGTGTACTTGAAATACATGAAGATAAAAAGTTGCCAAAGTTAAACTGCCAGAATATGCAGATCTCCGGAATGCTGTTTCCACATAAGTCGCAAACCACTTTCTCTAGCGTAAATAGGGTTGCAGCTTCTTGCGGTTTGACCCTGAGATTCCAATAGGCCAAAATGCGAGTCTCAGAGTCAAACCATGAGACATGGCAATAACATTGTCATTGCCATAGAGATAACATTATTTTGAACCAATAGTTTCTACCAGAAGCAGGTGGTGGAAGCAACAGGTTTATTTTGCTTGTTTGTAATTTTGTAATTCTGAGACTGTTTAAATATAGGAATGATCATTCTGGGAAAAGTGGTTTGCAAAATACAAATAATTTGGCAACTTCTGCATGTTAATAAACCAGTGTGACCCAGTCTATCACAAGGTGAACTTGAAAAGGGGGTCTTGAGTTTGAATCCCGGTCTCTCTGGGTGTCCTTGGGCAAGTAACTTCTCTCAGCCTCAACTATAAAATGGAGCAGCAGTGGTAGGCATGGCCAAATAGCGTATGGTAGGCTCAATGGAAGTGAAGAAGTGTTCTACCATTCTACTAGGAGCCTTGAGTTCCGACTATGGGATTCTCAGGGTCTGCTAAAAGTATGGAAACGGACAGATGAGATGCTAATATGAAATGTATTGACCTACTGATAAAATCAAAGTTATCAACTCCTCAGTTATTAGGGTGGATACTCTTTGATTGCAGAACCAAGTATCTGCAAGTCTTAAACTTTCCCCATCCCTCTTTCTGCTATACACTTGGGCCATGCTTAGAAATTAAAGTGTTGCCATATTATTTTGCTGTGCTTTCTTAAAACAGAGTCCTAACAAACACAGTTTTAGTTCTAAATTGTGTTGTCTTGTAAAAATTGGGGGTTTTCAGTTGAAAGTAGTAAGTACTCAAACTTCGTATAATTCTGCCATCGCTTATATCAACAGTTTAACTCCTGTTGCTCGCCATAAGAACAGTTAGACCAACTTTAAGCGATTTGAAAATTGCCTTCACCCCTAGGTATGTTAATTACAGCTGCCACTGTCATTACACATATTCTTCCTGCAGCATGTATTCCTATGTGCTAATTACCCATGTTGAATAATAAATGAAGGCTCTATAACAAGAAGAGGTACACGTTTGCATAAATCAAAAAGGCCAGAGCAGTACCTGGTATTTATCAATAGATTATATGAGATGCAAACACCCTAGGTAAACAGAATCAAACAGTATTTTTTTCAAAGGGGCAGTATCAACACTGGAAAGCCTGCAGTTATTTAAATTAAACTCATTATCTTTGCTTTGGTTTCAGGGAGATGTTCATGTATTGTGGTGGCATACCACTATGCTCATCTAGACAGTCTTTTATGGAGAGTCAAGGTACTAGGAACTATGGGTGAAAACAGACATGACGCTAACCACCCATAGTGGTTATTTATGCATGTTTCAGGGCTGCATAAGGCACCAATACAGCCCTGCAACATGCATAAATAACCACCAGGGGTGGTTAAAGGGTGGTTAGCATCATGTCTGTTTTCACCGTATGTTATGTAAACATTAGGATTGCAAGCTAAAGTGCTCAAAGTATCAAAATACAAGAAAGGTTTGTTTCAATGTACAATTTTAAGTCCATTCCCTTGTATCTAAGCACATGTAATCATCTTTATTGTGATTGTATGCTTTTTTCAAGGAAACACAATACACATTTTCTGTAATAAATAATCCCCTTCCTGAGTTTAAAAGCATGTGAAGCCCTGCTCATAGGAGGAATGGTTTTGCAAATGTAACTATAGCAGGCAAGAGGGAGAACCCATTACAGATTAAATATATGAGTAAACAAGGTACTGACGTACATAAGAAGAGGCAGAGTGAAAAATAAATGGGATTCACTCCTACACACACTCTTGTGTTGGAATGTGGAAATACCTTTTGAAAGGACCTTGCATGTTGGGTTTATTGTAAAGCTGACCATTCAGCAGGAAGGTTTGATTTGCATGGTGTCTGAGTCAAGTTATGAAAGAAGTTTTGTATTGTTTTGAGCCTGCCAGTGTCCCGCCAACACTTAAGCTTTCAAAAAATATAAATATAAATTTGAATAAATAAAGATAAAATTAAATTAGGAGGACTACCCTTCAGGTTTCAGCTTCCAGTCACCAAACGTACTGTTACAAATCATTCCTAGGATTCACAGCACTCACATTAGCTTTAGTGACTCACAAGACTATTCGTTTTGCACGTTATTTTTTAAAAATTTTGCATTAGAACTATTTCCCTTATCCAACTTTTAGAAAAACAGATTTATTTATTTTTTTAAAAAGAACTATACAAACATTACCTGCTGACAAAAGCAAGGAGAAAACAACCATCAGCACATTCAAGGACTGTCGACCACAACTTGTCATCGTTTTGCTTTCATTGATCCGTTAGAGAATTACCTGTTGAAGAAGATGCAACATTGTGGTTAAATGTGAATGTCAACTCACCTTTGCTCACTTAGATCTTTACTTGCAAAAGGATTTCATTCAGTAGAGGACAGCACCAAACAATGCAGTGAGGAAACATTTTATTCCCACTAACATTTTAGCATGAAAGTATGTATTTTAAGGGAAATGAAATGTTTCCCATTCATTTAGCTACATGAATAGAAATCTTATGTATTTTACCCCTCCTATGCTACAGCCCAATGTAGACCTGTGACAATCATACTGGTTGGTTGTGTGTTCAGACCTAGCTTTTTAATAAAAAAGAGGATGCCTCAGGTAATGGGAAGCTTTCAGTAGGAACCGATTGTTTCATTCTGGCTAAAGAAGTTTAAATGATCTAAAACAAATCAATCATTTTCCTTTTAAAAATGAAGGCTCTGATCTTCAAAACGCTCCTTTATTACAAGCCTCCTTCACTTCAGTTGTTTAGAAGTTTATTAAACCCACTCCAAGGCTCACTCCATTAGAGAGTGCAGTAGCTCAGAAACAGAACTAGAGCAGACTTGTTTTGCTGCACAGTATTCAAGCTCAATTATCTTAATGCTCAAGAGGCACCCCCTAGTGTTATTGGATGTAACAGAACTGCCACCGTTTATAGTCTTGTATTTCAAAGACAGCACTCCGAATAACAGCAATTGGGATTTATAAAACCTATTCTCGTGCAAAGGTGGAATGCTCTGTTCTCAGCACTGCACCGGCACTTACAACAGTCATAATAATTCAAATAGAAAGGTGGTGTTTTAAAAAAATATATAAAAAGGTTGACAATACAAAATGCTTCTTATAGTGATTATATTAAAATGCCCTGATTCTACATGGTGATTATATACAAAATAACCTACGTTAAAAGGAAGTACTCAAAATGTAAGAAATGCCAAGTTCCTGTGTGACTTGAACTTGGTCCCTTTTTATGTGTGCAGTCTGCTAGGAACATAGAAATTGCCATACTGAATCAGGCTTGTGTTTGGTCTGGTTCAGCATCTTGTGTTCAGCATGGGCCAGCACCCAATGTTTCAAAGGGGATATAAGACTGCCAGAGCAAGTAGATGTAGAATCTGCTTTCCACAGGAAAGTTTCTTTCTAATCCCAAATAATGGGTGACTGCATTTAGCACTGCCAGGTTTGATGTCTTCCCCATCAATTTGGTAAATTATTATTCCTTTGAATGTTCTTGTCATTGATGCAGATATGCAAGAGATCTTTGATTTCCGCTAACCATTTGGCCTAACCCACATCTTGGGACAATAAGTTTTAGAATTTAATTACAAATTGTGTAAAAAAAATCCTCTCAATTAGGTTTAAATTGACCAACTTTCACTTACATTCAATGTTGTCTTGAGAATAGTAGCAGCTAATCTGCTTGCTTTATAACATTGTACTGTGTCTTCTCTTGAGACAAGTGGGCTTGTAAACAGAGGAACTCGCATAGATAAACGAAAAGAAGATACAGGGGAAAGAGAACATCTCCCTGAGAAGAATGGTAGGCAAGCAGATGGCAGACAGGGTTTGTTCACAGGAAGCGAGGAGGAGAATGAAGTCTGGAGTGGATAGTCAGTATGGGAGAACTTAGAAAGAGAACTGTAGTAACTCTCCGGGCTGGGGCAACAACCCAGGACATGCTTTGATATTTTGGGTTTCTTTATTAACAAAATTAGGTAATTATAGTACATACCTTGTTAGTCCTTAAGAGAGGCCTTACACTCAGGCTCCCCCCACCCCCCACGTGGGTGGGTGGAGGCGCCCATGCGAATATTGCAGCAGGTGCAGGGGGATTGGGGGGTGCCCGTGGGAACACCGCGGGTGTGTGTGTGTGTGCGCTGCCATGCTCCACCCACCTCCCACGCACGGAGCAATGGGCGCCAATGCCCGATGCTCTGTGCGTGGAAATGGGTGGAGGTGGGTGGGTGTCTGTGGGAATGCACGCCTACGCACCGCCCACCCACTGTGCCTCCCACCCATCCCTCCACCCACTGCGGCCCATGTGAAAAGGGCCACAGACTCTCAGCCTTCCTTCCAAGTCAGAACCGTGGAGACCTTCCACTGTGGCAAGCTGGCTCCTTCTGCTCACTACCAGAGCCCAGCACTGACTGCCTAAGCTTCCCTAAGCTTGGGTATTTATAGGGGGGAAGGGGGGAGACAAGGCACCAGCCAGTGCTCTTTAAAGGGGCCACTGCCTGACCCATTCCAAGAACATTTGAGTTGGGCTGAAGTCATGGGAGGAATAAGAAAGCAAAAGAGAACACACTGGAAGGAAACAGTGCAGAGGAGCTGGAAGAAAAGGGACTGGATATTAAAGAGGAGGGCCGCTTTTATACGAGGCGCTGAAAAGCACCTCCTGAGTCCCGCGCGTAGAGAAAAGCCGTGCGGGGAGTGTTTACATGCTCCCCGTGCAGCTTTTCTTTCAATGCGGGACTCGGGAGGTGCTTTTCAGCACCTTGTATAAAAGCAGCCTGAGTCTCATTCACTTCAGTGGGACCTATGCAGCACAAAGTGCTAGCAGGAACATTAAACAGACTGAGGATTTCGCTGGTTGCTCCGTGCATGGGGGGAGGTGGGAGGTGAGTGGAGATGGGGGGAGGTGTGTGGGTCGCGGGAGCACGCATCCACATTCAAACGTGATGCTCCCACTCATGTCCACTGGGTGGACGTGAGTGGAAGCATCTCGTTTAAGAACAGCCACAGTCCTGTATTCCAGATGAGTGTGAAGCACTGAGTATCTTGGCATTACAATCTTTCCTGAATCATTCTCGTCTGTCAAAATCCTGCTTGTTTAGTGATGGTTGGACCATTTTCCAAGTTGTTACGGTTATTCTAGAACTGCATAAACAGGACTTGCATTAAGGTATGTCAACACAGGCACTGAGGGCACCATAGAGACACTGAAGGGGCCACAATAGGGGTGTAACATGGAAGGTTCCATCACTAATGGCTGCAGTTCCTTTTCTTCTGCAACATTTATACAGGAACCCTACTTCTACTGTGCCAGTCACATCATATTCTTTCCTTTCATGGCTAGTGCCTTGGCCCTATACCTCTTGCTTATAGCCCTGCCTCTCACAGCTCCAGCTTTGCCATGCCATATATATGGAGGCCTATCATTACTGCCCATAACTCTGCTGTAAGAATACCCCTTCAGCCAGGGCCCTCTTCCCTTTGTTTGGGACAGAGCAGAAGAGAGCACTGGCAGTGACCGTGAGGGGTCAGTGTAATGTGCTCGTGGTAACCCACCGTTAACAGAAGACAGGTCACCGCATTCTACACCAGCTACAGCTTCCCAACAATCATCAAGGGCAGCCCCACGTAGAGCGCATCGCAGTAGTCTAGCCTCAATGTTACAAAGACATGGATGACGTTCACCAGATCTGAATTTGATAAAAAAGCTCGCAGCCTTCTCACCAGATGTAATTGGTAAAAAGCACCCCTAGCCACCGCCGCAACCTGGCAATCCAGGCACAGCAATGAATCCAAGAGCACCTGAAGGCTACAAACCTGAGTGACCAAAGGAGGCTGGACGCCATCAATAACAGGTCCCTTTGTCTCCCAAGTCACACCCAACCATCATCACCCAATGTCAGTCAGGCACTGGGTAAGCACTGAGATGGGAGGACCTGGGTCAGAGGAAAAAGAGAGATAATATTGGGTGTTATACTGATAACTCTTCACTCCAAATCTCCATACAGTCTCACCCAGGGGCTTCAGTGACAGTTACACATAGAACAGGAATGGGGATGAGATGGAACCCTCCTGGACCCCACAAGAGAGCTCCTGAGGGGATGACGAGCCACCACCAATCACCACCCTCTGGATTCTCCCAGCAGGAATGAGTAGAATCACTCAAGACCAATCCTGTGAACCCCAGCCAGGTCACAGAGCCATGCCAACACCACCCCATGATCAACTGTGTCACTGGGCGGGGGGGGGGTTAGCACTTGTACAGGGGGCACACACGTGACCAAGGCCTGCCTGGTGCAGAGGAGTGGTGGCGTGGAAGACAATGCCCATCAGGATAATGTTGTGGCTTTACCTCTAATTAAAGAGAACAGGCCTCTATCATCATCGGGCGCCGTGACACAGGGAAGCCAAGGTCTGCCCTGGTATTCACTCATCTCACTCTCTCCAAGGTCAGCGGGGGGAAGGAACAATATGTGTGGGGCGAGGTGAGGGGGTAAGGATGGGGACCCCATGAAGGGCGAAGGACAGGGCCACTCACGTAAGAAGGGTGAAACCCTGGGCAGGAGGGGGGAATGGGGAAGCACGCGCACACTCACACTCCACTTGCACACGTAAACGCTCACTGATACAGCCAAGGGGAAGTCATGGGAAAGGTCCACACATGCTCAGGGCTTGTGTGATCACTCGCTCTTGCTTGCTCCACAGCTCACACACAACAATGTTCAACTCAAGGGGGGCCGGTCTCTCTGAATCACCAGCGCCGCTGTATCCACGACGCTGGGCTTTTATCCTATAGGTCCCGCCTCTGTGCATGCCTGCAAGCGCTCTGAGCACCATGGCAGGGGCGGGGGCCTCCCCATGCTGTGTACTGGTGAGGGGAGCGTGGCAATGGGTCGGGGCTCTGTACCGGAAGCCGACTGCGGATGAGTGCCCTGTTGCGTTGTTGAGGGCGGGGCTTCAGTGCATCAAGGGCTTGTGGAATGCCGCCGCGGGGTGCCCCAGTGGGCCTGAAGCCGCCGCCGCCACTGGACAGGGGTGACAAACTGTAACAAAAGTCACTGAGAGATCTAACAAAATCAATAGGGTACAACTGTCCTTGATGATTGCCAAACGGAAGTCTCCAACCAAGGGCACAAGTGCCATGCCCAGTACTAAATGCTGACTGACATGGGTCCAGGAATCTAATAGCATCAACATGTGCCTGAAGCTGTGAGACAACCACCCATTCAATAACCTTCCCTAAAAAGGAAGATTAGAGACGGGGTAGTAGCTAGTAGGGGAGTCAATGTGAAGAGATATTTTTTTCAGCAGGGGTCGGGAGTTTAGGGAGCAAGAAAAGCTGGAGTTGGTGAGGGTGGTGGCCAAGGAGGAGCAAAGTTCCTGGGTGGGAATGTAATGGGAGATAAGGGAAGAAAGACAGGGAGGAGCAAGGCCATGTAGAGCCTTGAAGGAGAAGACAAGGAGACTGTTCTGGTTGCAACAAAGAAGGAGAGGAACCCGGTGCATGGAGGAGTTGAACATGATCAAAGCGGTGTGGAAGGTGGCTGACCTTGGCAGAAGAGTACTGAATGGAAGCAAGGGTGTCAAGGTGAGAAAGGCAAAGGACAGTAAGAAGGAGGTAGCAGTACTGAAGGTAAGTGATTATGAGAGCGTGGACTAGAATCTTGGAAGTTGGAACAATAAGGAAGGGATGAATTTTAGCAGTGTTATGCAGGGAGAAATGACAGGCCATAGCAACAGACTGAACATGAGGTGTAAAGGAGAGAGAGGGATCAAAGATAAATCCCAGAGGTTTCACATGTGAGGGACAGTAATGAATGAACAGACCAGCCATTTTAGTGAGAGACATATAGAGTAGCGTTAGATTTTCATTGTCTGACAGCAAAATTCTCAGCCTGTTTAATGTTCCTGCCAGCACTTTGTGCCTGCATAAGTCCCACTGAAGTGAATGAGACTCACATGGGTGCTAAGAACTAATGCTGGTGTGAGGTAGACTGAGAACTGTGCTGCAAGAGCCTCTGGGCCAAATATCTAATCACACAGTACCTTGAGTGGCTAAACTCCGTTGCCTTTTTAGTTAGTGTTTTCAGATGCTGAGATTGCCATAGAAAATATTTGGGGTGCCTCTAATGCCAATTATCTCAGTAAGATCACATGGCAGATCAGCTTAGGTGTCATGAAAAAATGCCATCATAACCAGTTAAGCCAGAGACAAAATCATGGTGCTGTCACTGGAGTCTACAGTTGCTACTCATGCAGCCTTCCTCTCACTCTTGACAATGAACTCATGTTTCTGTGACCTGATAGTATCATTTCACTCTCCTGCCTGTTAATGTTTAATTGCGGGGAAATGTCAGCTGGATGAGTTCCAATGGTCTAGTGCATTTTGATTCTTTTTTTGTTATCCCGAACAATACAATGGTTTTTCTAGTGCCTGCCTGCTTATCCAGGACTCTTTCAAGTGAATTAGTATGTCATGGAAAAAATATTGCCAAAAACTCTCTCATGCAACAGGCAAACTTAATAAAGCAATATTGATGCATCACACAGTAAGACAAAAAGATACAATACTTAATTGCACTGAAAGATATTCTAAGTAGCAATTATCTTCAATATTTCTTTCTTAATTGATATTCTGTAAAGCATGGGTGGGGAACCTTTCTCCCCAGGGGTCCAAATCCCCACTCTTTCAGGGCTGGGGGTGGGGTGATGGGCAGAGCGTCCTGTGGGGGTGGGGAAGGAATGCAACTCCCTATGTAGACAATGTAACCCCCTATGTAGGGGGTGCGGACACCAAACTGGAATTGCTCTGTGGCCATCTGGCAAGCTGTAGAACATGGCTGCCAAGTCAGACTGACTGGGGATGTGGGGGAACCTCTGGGGGCTATTTGGCAATCATGCACAGGTCATAAAACAACCTTGGGCTGGTTCGGTCAACAACCGTTGAACGAACCAGAGCAAACCAAACCATGACTGAACTGGAACAAAGGGAAGACCAGACCAAAATGACAGCCAGACAGGATGGAACTATGACCAAACCGAATATTCGATAGAAGAGCAGGTTACATACCAGGTCCAGTGGCTTCAGGCTGGAGCACCAGAATCTGACGGATATTGCATTCATGTTGGATATTCCTTTCACCTCTAGTTCTTGCTCACCACAAACTTGCTCACATTCTATACTACAAAACCAGGCTACAAAACCATAACAGTTATATTTTAGTTCACTGAACTTGTTTTGTTTCTGTATCCAAAATTTGAGAGTGTAAGCCCATCTGAACAGGCACTAAAGAAGTTTTCTGTGTTGCCGTTCTATGCCAACATCTATGTTTCACCACATGAACCCATCAGTGCCATCTTTGAATCCAATGTGTTTTCACAGTATCAAGGCCAGACCATGGAAAGCAAGGATTTGTCAGGAAAACAATTCTACCTCACCTGCTTGCTAATACAAATTTAATACATGCAAGTTGAAACACAGGAATATTACAGCTTCTAGCAAAGAAAAACATGAAACAAATCACAAACAACTGCCTTTGTCTTCATAAGGAATTTTGCTTTTGACATCCTAAAGCTTTTGCCATTAAACTGAATAGCTGGAGTTAGTTGTTATTAATGGTAAGAACCTAAGAAGTGCCATACTGGTTCAGACCAATGGTCCATCGAGCGCAGCATCCTCTCTGACAGTGGCCAACCTCTGGTAGCAAATCATCAGAAAGGTGACAGAAATTATTTTTATGGCTTGCTGTTTTCCAAAAGGGCTTATTTACAGGATTCCCCCTTTATAATGTTTAATGTATACAGTAAGAAGACTGGTGCAGTATGGACAAGAATAACCATTTAAATGTCTTGAAAATGGTAGTAATCCCCTAAACAAAGGAAGTTCCTGGCACAGTACAAATATGTAATGAGTCTCACCGAGTTATCCATTGTATTCATGAGCTTAGGGTGAAAACAAATGAGATGGTGCCAAGCTGGCTCTCTGGGCTACCACTCCTTGGGACAGCAGGGAGGATGGTTCACATGAGCAGTCCCTCTGACGAAGGACCCTGTGAGGTCTGAAAGCTTGCATACCTGCACCAACTCTAGTTAGTCCAATAAAAGATATCACTTTACTACTTTGTCTTTATTGCTTATTATTTCAAGTAGGTCTATTGTCATTGGAAGCCACTTCTGTTTTCTTTGGTGATCCAGTTAGCTTTCCAGCTGCTAAAGATGAAGCTAAAACCACAAAGTATTGCTCTTGGGTTGAAACTGTGTAAAAACAGCTGCATTTTGAAGCTGAATCCATGTCTTGGGGCAAGGTCTCTCAAAATTTTACTGAGGGCCGTGAGAGTCTGTCATTGCTTATTGAAGCACTGACAATTTTGTAACATGTTTGTTAGAGAACTACTATTTGTTTGTTGCTGAAATTAATATTCCAAAAAATGGGCAAACTTATCAAATAAATAGGGATGTGTGAACGTGGTTCGGAGGTTGACCGAACCAAACTTTCAAACCGAACTTGATTTTTGAACCGAACCGAATTTCCGAAATCGGTTTTGTTCGCACATCCCTACAAATTAACCCTATCCAAAGCAAAAAATGGTGAAGTGGATAATAACTGTTACTCCTTTCAGTTTTGCTGAGTATCTGTGTTGGTTAGCTCATTATTTCCCATTTTAGTTATTTCATGTACATGTTGAATTGCTGAAAGTCATGTAACTGAAATGCTAAAATGACAGAAAAACCAGAATAACCAAACCAAAATAGGACACCAGATATGTGAATACTCGTTTCAGTTGCAGGTATTATTTGGAAATACTCCCCTTTTCAGCTCTATTGGGGATAAAGCCTGAGAGCAGGCAACATTCATTTTAAATTCTTTCTACAGCTCGATAATTAATCAAGATATAATTTCTTATATGTTGGTTTCTTTAAAAAAAAAGAAAAGGAAAACACAACTCATAGAATCACAGAGTTGGAAGGGACCTCAAAGGCCATCTAGCCCAATCACTAATGCTGTAATATTTATTGTCCTCACAGTTGATATATACGTATCACACTGTTCTTTGGGGAAGCAAATAGACTTTGAACCTGTTTCGAGAACTATTTTCATGTAGCTCCAGGGGGAAACGTCCAAATGTTTTAGAAAATAAAATATCTTTACCCTTAAATTTGTAAAGGGACTTTTAATATTTTGGAGAAGAGAAACATCTGTCCCCTCCCCACCCCCCCTGGACAATCATAGTCAAAATGAAACTCAAAGCCAATCCGCCGATTCTAGCCCTCTGAAGCCATCAGAGTAAAATCTCAAATCAAATCCTGCTTGGCTGATTTGTGCTAGCAGTAGGAACAAGGTGCAGCAGCTCAAAGAAGGTTTGGTCCGTTATCAGCAGGAGTGTGATGTTACAGCCACGAGTCAGAAGCTGTTCTTGTCAACAGTTAAGAGTTGTTGGCAGCAGCTAAAGCAGGCTGAAACAGATCAGAGCTTTCCCTGTGCCAGCTAAGGGAGAAAGAGTGGAGAGAACTGCTTACCCATGTCCAGGGGAGGAGACCCAGGTGGGGAACCTGTGTTTACCCTTTCTTTTACTCTCTTGCCTGCTTGTAGATGAGTACATGTCGTGGCTACACAGTGCATAACAAGGTTTTGACTGGTTGAGAAGCTGAATTGAGCTTTAAATAGCTGTTTTTTAAACTGAAACCACTGACCAGCTGGGGTCTCAAACATAATTCCTTACAGATGCACCAGCCTTTAGTTTTTTAAGCTGAAAGGCTAAATTTGGAGCACAGTGAATTCTCAACATCAACCCCTTATTAAAAATTAGAAGTTACAAGAATGCACAACCACGGGAGGTGCCGCTGAAATCTTTGTCCACCAGTCCCAACCTGAAGAACGTGCAAAAACAAACAGAGAAGGCAGAAAACAGTGGGTGTGGGGGATGCAGAGCAGCAAGAAATGAGGGAGGTAGAGCAGTATAACAGCAGCTTTGCTCCATTTTATAACAGGATATTTAAGTGCATGTAATTTAGGAAATAAAAAAGACCCATGTGAAACAAGTCTGGTGCCAGCGATCACATAGGGCGTTTGCCCTGGGGCCAATCCAGAGCCACACCTCACAGCATCAAGCCAGGAAATGCGGACACACCCAGGTAAACCTGGGGCAATGAGTGCCAAAGGGCCTAGTTCTCATTTGTTAGGTCCCACCACAGCTCTTGTCTGCTAGCACCACAGAGGCCTGGCTAGCGCACCGCTCTCAGTGCACGGCCAGCCAGGAGAGGCAGACATCCCCAGTGGTTCTCAGGGACATGACCTGCACTCCCATCTTCCAACTGGCAGTCAGCTGAGATGGGGGGGTGCACTAGCACTCTCTTGGATGGGAAAGAGGAGTCACACTTAAGGAAGGCTTCTTCCCTGGCCATGGCTTCCCTTTTCATCGCCGCAGCTCTTTTTTTCCTGGTGGGAAAGGAGAGGAGCAGGAATCAAAGGCAGCTCACAGCCCCACCGGATGATCCGCGTGGTTCCTGCAATTTCCCTTCTGCAGAGGTGGCGGGATCCGGGTGGGGTGGGGTGGTGGTGGTTCTCTTCCTCCACCCCTTAGGAGTAGGGCTGGTGTAGGAACCCGAGGCAGAAGCGCAGCACAGGCTACTTCCCATCCTCCCTCCCCTCTCTGCTATCAGCTCCAGGCTGGGATTGCCCAGCCAATGCACGGCATACAATCCCCCTGTCCCAATCAGTGGCCTGGTGCTTACCTGGTGCCTTTGTCAAGCCTCTGTCTCCAGCTAACGCTCCAGTCACTTGCTGGCGAGGATCACAAGCCTGGAAAATTCCTGTCTGGGAGAGTGGGACCTCTGGGGCAGGAGCCTCTGCAGAGAGGGGATCACAGGACTTGTGGAGATCCTCCAGCAAGGCCACGTCCGGCCTTTGATCCCTGCTCCTTTCCCACCAGGAAAGGAGAGCAACAGGCACGGAAAGGCGGGTCATGGCCATGGAAGAACTCTTCTCTGGCTGTAACTCTCCTTTCCATCAGAGCCAGCTCTAGCATGCCACAGCACCTAACAACCGGCCAGCCGGGACAGGGAGAAAGGAGGAGTGATTGCATCGTCCCCGAGTGTGCTCACACCCTCTAATAGCTGCCACAAGCATGTGAACTGTGGGTGGGGGAGGGGAGCATCCGTTTGAAGAGGGCCAGTGTTTGGAGGTAGAAACTGGATCAGGGGTCAGATCCAGGCTCTGGAAAGAGGCCAAGTAAAAATTAGCCACAAGCTACTTTTGGCCTCCAGGCCCGAGCTCCCCCATCTCTGGAATAGACTATAGACATTCTGCCAAAAGATTTTTTTAAAACAAATCTAGGATTAAGATCAAAAACTGTTTGAAGTATCTTGTATTTATTCTTATTATATAACATGCACGATTACTAGGGGCGGGAAACCGGTAAAATCCGGTATCCGATAATCCGGTCCGGGGTACCGGATTCCGGGTACCGGATTTTTTACATTGCAGCCATTTAAAAATGGCTGCAATGTAAAAAACTTAAAGCCCCAGCAAAAAAGTTAAAAAAAACAAACCCTCCCCGAGTCCAGGCTGCGCGGGTGGAAGGGGGGACACCCCCCACCCACCCTGCCCAGCCTGGATTTTTGTTTAAAAAAAGACTCAGAGGCGAGCCCACCCCCCAGCACCAGCGGCCGCGGCGTCCCCGCAGCCGCCGGTAAGTATGACCCGATCCCTGGGGGGGGTGTTTAACACCCCCCCAACCCCCCAGGGATCACCCCTACTAAAGTTCAGTGCGCTTACCTTGCGGAGCTCCGGCGGCGGCGGGCGGTCCGGCGGCCTCAGCGCCGGCTGTGGCTGCCGGCGTCAGAGACGCTCTAGGCCTTCCGGGGAACTTCCGGGTTTCCCCGGAAGGCCTAGAGCGTCTCTGACGCCGGCAGCCACAGCCGGCGCTGAGGCCGCCGGACCGCCCGCCGCCGCCGGAGCTCCGCAAGGTAAGCGCACTGAACTTTAGTAGGGGTGATCCCTGGGGGGTTGGGGGGGTGTTAAACCCCCCCCCCAGGGATCGGGTCATACTTACCGGCGGCTGCGGGGACGCCGCGGCCGCTGGTGCTGGGGGGTGGGCTCGCCTCTCAGTCTGTTTTTAAACAAAAATCCAGGCTGGGCAGGGTGGGTGGGGGGTGTCCCCCCTTCCACCCGCGCAGCCTGGGAGGGGGAGGGGGAAGGAATTCATTTATTTCATTGAGTTCAATGGGGACACAGCGCCCCATTGAACTCAATGAAATAAATCCGGTACCGGTATACCGGATTTAAACCGGGAATCCGGTTTTTGCAGAACCGGTAACCGGTAAATCCGGTAGCCGGTAATGGGCCCGGGGTCCCACCTCTAACGATTACAGAATTCTAGGAACAGAGAAACCATGTTAAATGGAACACATTAGGTGCAAATACTCTGTAAATCATCAACTTCTATGCAGCCTGGACTTAAAGTAACTTTTTCATTCATTCTGCCATTTTTCCAAATGGCTTTTTAGTTGTGCAGAACAAAGGCCCTGACTGCCAGCCCATTCCATACGGGCTCCGTGATTTTTCTACACAGAGTGCACTGCAGGATCTGGACCTAAAACCATGACCACAATCATTGGGTGCAATCCAGCAGCCCGTTTAAACTGCATCTATGCTGGGCGTGGTGTATGCACGCCAGTAACCGGCAGGCATATGCCCTGTGTGAGTAGCAAGCCGCACGTGTGCCCACCACCTGGCCGGGCATTGTGCCAGCGGCCAGCATATGCCACTGCTTGGATTGCACCCAATGTCTAAATAAAGCATGGACCTCATTTTCATTTAGGAGCCCTCGACAAGGGCAACAAAATGCCACATCTGGATACTTCAATCTATAGAACAAGCTTTTGTGTGTATAATTTGGATGCCAATTCACAGCACCCACGTTTTCAAACTGGATTTCCTGCTAGCACACCCTCCAGTACGCAACATAGGAAGGAGGTGAGAATAGCAGCTGATACCAATTACAATGAATCAACTGACTGATGAATTACAAATGTGGTGGGATGAGTGCCCTTGAACTGACAATTGTGTTTTATATTGGAAAAGGAAATATTATTTCTAAGTACATTCCCCTCTTTTTCTCCAAGCCAATATTTTGTTTCTTGTTATACATCGGAATCCTCCTAAACCCTAACTCACATTAGTATGCACTGACTGTAAGCAGCACCTTATGACTTGCAGATGGAAACCGTGCTATGAGTCATGCATAAAATAAACATGACCCAGACATGTATTTTATTCTGCTCAACTGGTTTGTTCTATATGTTGCCTCTCCATGGAGAAATGAACTTATTTCCATACATTCTATAAAGGCACTCAAATCTTCCATTTTAGTTAGCTCACACTTGGTTCAGCGTCCACCTCTGTAGGACGAAACAATAAATAGTCTCCAGGTTTCAATAGCGGATGCTTTAATTGACTCAACTTTTTGAAATCAGCACTTCTAGAGCAAATATGCTTGTTTCCTCGTCTATTATAGTTAGTATGTATGTGTTTTATATGACACTAATTCATATTTTGTCAAGGTGAACACTGTGCCCAGAGAAACAGCGGTGCTCAGTTTCCAAATTTGGGGTTTGCTTAACCCTATTTTGAGACTTGCCTATAATCCCACAACCTCAGACAGTGTGTTTAAAACCACAGTGTGAGTCTGGTACAGAAGATTAAATTGAAATGGAGGTGAATAATCAAGATTTGGTACTTACCTATAATAGGAAACAGTTGCTGCCCTTAAAAATTTTACAACTCATCAAGACAAGATAAAATGAAATGGGCCCACACTTGTGCCACCGGAGCCCCATTGATGCCACTGCTGAATTCTGGAAGAAAGGTGGTTGGCATCACAGCCCCACAGAGATAAGTGAAATGGTGAAGGTCACACTGGGAGGGTGTGGCAGGGTGAAGCATTAAGGCTCAATCCAATCATAAGGCTCAAATTATCTGTCTGTGCTGTGCACACAATGTGCACACAGTGCACACGTGTGTACATTTCACATGCTAAATGCGCACTGTGCACAAACATGGCACAAGCCAGGTGGATGTGGCGCGAACACCCAGCATGCAGAGCTCGTAGTACTAATTTTAAAAGTGGCCTGTGGGAGAGAAAATGCTCCCCACTGAAGATCGTTGCTCTGGTCTTTACATCCTTGTAAAGTGATGGTCACTGATGCCAGGCACACTTGAAAGTGTAAGTATCTACACAGCTAGCAAGTTGATTGTTCCGATTACCAACAGATTTTTTTTTTAACTGCCTCATGCAAGAAGACTAGGCATGTCTTCTTAAAACAATTAAACAGGATTAATAATGCTATAAATAAGGGTTTGATTATTTAAAACAAAACAATGATGCTTTTACCTTTGAAAACATTAACAATGACTGAATAAAAACACTTCCTGCTGTTTGTTAATAACACCACACACTGTACTGCCTAAGACCCCAGGACCTGTTGTTCACTGCATTTTCCCCATTGGTAGCAATGCGAAAAATGCAGCGAACAACATGGGTCCCTGCCTAAGACCTCTATTAGCTGCTGCTTGCAGCTCGCTGGAACATGCAGGGTTCTGCCATTGGCTGGTGCACACACAATGGAGCAACAGCAGCCTCTGATCCAGGAAAACTCTGCTGCTCTGCCACTTGGCATGTTCAGGACAGGTAGAGAGATAGTAAAGGTGGGGGAACTCTGTGCACATAGGCAAGAAGCTTGGATTATGCAGAGCCAAGGGCTATAGAACGGTGTTCTGACGCTGTCCCTATCACTCACTTTTTGCTCACTGCACGCTACTGCTGGCTAGCTAGGTGGCCTGGCTCTGTACTGTAGTGGCTGTGGGTGCAGATTATTATTATTATATTTTTATTTATTTATATAGCACAAGCAGCGTACCTGGCACTGTACAAAGATGGCTCCACTGCCATTGTTACTGGGTTAATACATGGAATACTGTGTGGAAAAAAACAAAGGGTGTTTTCAGATAGACAGGGAGTCCACTGGAGCCTGGCACCCTCCGTGGGCCCACCCCGTGGCCGCCACTTACCAGCTCCATCTGCCCATGCAGTGCGCCCCCCCCCACCACCACCACAGAGCTGCAGGTTGCTCTAGCGACGTTCTAGATGGCCGTCGGCAACTCTGTGGTGCTGCACGCAGCAACAGATGGACAGGCACGGAGTTGCTCCGTGGGTCCCCGCAACCGACGGACAGCAGCGTTGCATTTGGCTATTGTCTCAGGTTTAGCCAGCCTGCTCTGCACAGTGTGCTCCTGGATCTTGCGGAGTACGTTGTGCTGGGCTGCCTTGGAGCAGCCCCAGTCTGCTCTGTATTTATTATTTTATTTTATATCCTGTCCTTCCCTAAGAAAGGCTCAGAGTGGCTTACAAAAGTGTTGCATATCTGGTGGGCAGTGGGCACCCTTCACACAGACTGGTAAACCTGGGGGTGATGGGGGGGGGGCATCAGTGGGCAAATCCAGAGCTGCTGTCAGCATACCATATTTCTTTATTTGCGTGACCATACAGGTCCTTGCATATAACAACCAATATTTATACAAAACTAAAATATTCAAAATTCACAAAGTGTGCTCATATTTAGCATAGTTTCGGCCCAGCCTACTAAAGGTCAATAAATATGACCTAGTATAATTTTTAACCAAACAGAACCCGCTGTAAAGCACAATTTTAAATTTTATATATATATATATAAAACTCATACAACCCAGAACCACAGCTGGAAAATATGCAACCTACTCCCCCGACAATGGAGACACAACAGCCTCAGAAATTGGTTTACTGGCCAGGAAAAGAGCTCTAACCTGGAAAGCTTCCACCAGGAAGCCCATAACTGCAGATGTTATATCCCTTGAAACATCACTGAGCAACATTCTTAAGAGTTCCTGGGGAGTTCTCCCTGGCAATTTCCCCATAATCGTATCCAACCATCGTATCCTTGGCCCATCGTACAAATGGCACTCCCCGAGGATATGCTTGGATGTCTCAGCCGTCAAGCTGTCAAAAGGACAAGTTCTCTGGGCAAGGGGAATACCCTCATATCTACCCTCGAGGAGCCTAGTGGGCAAAACATTCATCCGTGCCATCAGGAACATATGAATTTTCCGAAACCCATTTAAACTGCCCAGGTAAACTGCCATACCTGGAGAGGCAGGAATTATACTGCCATAGTGTGCCAGAGATCTAAAGCCAACTACCCTAGCGTAGTCCTCCTGCCTGCTGATGTCCTGTAACCTGGTGTTAATCTCCACTTTAGCCGCCTTTTCCCCCTTCCTTGTAAGATCCTCAACAGATAAGACCATATGTGATATCTTGGCTCTTATCTGATGTCCCCATGAATTTACAAAAGGATCCGCACGCCTGTGGGCAAAAAGATCCTGACTTTTTGGAAGAAGAACAAAAAAATTTATTCTCAGCCAAAGAATTATGGCCCGAGACCATAAGGCACAACTCCAGGGAATTACCCCGGTCTTCAGCCTTACGGCCGCTGATGAAACACTATTCTGGACTGCCAACAAGATTCGTAAACATCTGGACTGGACTCTGTCCAGTTCTTGGGCAAAGTCCAAAGCCCATAATTCTGCTCCATACAATAGTTGTGCCTTGATCTTTAAATCAAGTATCTTTAATGCTATTGTCATAAAGCCCCTCTCTCTTTTATGAAAGCATCGTATTAATGCTATAATGTTCCCCTTTGCATGTCCCATTGCTAAATGTTTGTGTTGGGACCAGCGTGAAGAAGAATTAAACAGAACTCCCAAGAATTTGTTCACGGGGGCCTGCGCCAGACTGTGACCATCTATTTGCCACTGCCAAGATTTCCTTGAACTCCCGAAGACCAATACCTTGGTCTTATCATAGTTTAGGGTTAGCATATTTACCCGGCAATATTCCCCTAATGCTGACAACTGTCTCCTCAGGCCAACTTGCATCTGGGACATCAGTACCGCATCGCCTGCATATAGTAAGCATCCCGTTGGGTGCGAACCCAGCATAGGAGGATGGTGAAGCACTCTAGCCATAAGGGGCACTAAATCATTTATATAAAAGTTGAACAGGAAAGGTGCGATGAAACAACCCTGGCATACTCCTGATGACACTTTCAAACTGCCCGACAGGGTGCCCCCAGAGTTCATGCACACTGCTAGTGATGTATTAGCATAGAGTGATCTAATTAGACCGAGCAGACGCCTATCGATGGAAGAGGCCTCTAATTTCTGCCAAAGTCTATCTCTGTCAATTTTGTCGAAGGCCACTTTAAAATCTATGAAGGCACAATAAAGTTTACCCCTGCGCTGTACATACTTGTTTACCAAGAAACTCAATGTACTACATTGATCGATGGTAGAACAACCTTCTGAAAAACCTGCCTGTTCTGGCAAAATCACCGACTCTCTTTTTAGCCAGTCCAGCAGGTAACCCTGCAGGTGCCTGGCATACAGCTTACTGGCTGTACTCAGGAGGCTTATGGACCTGTAATTTGCAGGCACATTCCGGGCTCCGCTTTTGTATATAGGCACCACTATTGCCTCCCCACAGCCACTTGGCATCCTTCCTGTCTGATCGATTGAAGAGAACAAAGTGGCCAATACAGGGGCCCACCAGTCGGCATACAGTTTGAAAAATTCGGGAGGTAAAAAATCCCCCCCCCGGGGCTTTGTTGGACTTGAGTTGTGCTATCAGATTGCCAATTTCCTCAGCTGTAACTTCCAGTCATCGTTGCGCACATTCTTCAAGAAAAATAAATTTGCCCTCATCCGCGTGTTCTAAGAACAGCATTCTATAGTGGGTTTCCCACTGTGCTGCTGAAATCTGTGGCTCTGCCAGATCTTTCTCCCTGTGCCAACAGCCATTTATGATTCTCCAGTAAAGTCTGGCATCCCCTACCTTGGCTGCTTGCAATAATTGGGCCCATCTATGCAGGTGGTACTCCTTTTTATTCTTCTTAATCAGCCGCCTATATGCCATCTTTTGATCTATATAAGCCTTCCGGTCCTCCTGTCCCAAACTTTCCTTAAAGCTGATATAGGCCTGTCGCATACTATGCCTACTAGCACTGCAGTCATAATCGTACCAGGAGGGCCCACGTCCTCTAATCCCTTCCCTCTCCTGAGGCTTCTGGCTCCTTCTGGTAAGATAAGGGTAAAAAAAACCTACCAATCTATCATAATCCCCTATCACTTGGGGGCCTGCTTCTGTGGAGATGATGCTCTTCCTTAGGTTACCACATTTATCTTCTTGCATAACCCGCCCCCAGGATGGTTGCCAACTCATCTGTCCAAGGAATCCTGACACATGCTGTTATATGGGACTGTCCCTCTACCATGTCCAAATCGCCTTCCACCCTCTTCCTCCTACCCAAGGTCAGTTGACTAACCATCAGACCCAAAGGGAGATGGTCACCATATAGTTGTTGATCTACCCAAAGACTCTCTACCCAAGGGACCAAGTCTAATGTGGTCATACACAAATTGACCACACTAGCTGCTGTCTGTTTAAACGCAAAGTCCTAGCAATGCACTAGGTGACTATCCCTGGCCCAGTACTAGAAGAGCGACTTACATAGAATTCCTTAATTTCATTAGTGAGCAATACTTCACAATCTGCTCTTAAGAATCCAACTCTTTTTTTTATTATTATTATTATTATTATTATTAAGAAGAAATTTACTTTAATTTTGTTTGAGGGTCAATTTTACAATCAGACAATAGAAGCTAACAAGACATGAAAGCCATTAGTTTCACCATTTATTCTAACAAGAAATCTCCTTTCATTTAAAAATATTAAACCCATCGGCATCACCTCCTTGCCACACCGGGCTTTTTTGTGGGTTTTTATTTTGCAGTCCTAATGTCTCAGTGGATTTTCAAACTCTGTTACCATCTACACTATCTGTTATCACAAAATTATTTGACCTTATGTCAAACAAAAATGTAATCCTGTTGGCAGCTCCCAGAGAGGCCCATTCTCTGATGATTTTTATTTTAGAAGTGGAAGGATCTTCGTATCTGCTGTATAAATGCATCCATCACCCCAGTCACCCCAGATACTAAATGGTGTCTCAGAACACTAAGGCCATTTTCAGACGAGCGCGGCGGCGCCCGCGCTTGTTTCTTTAAAAAGCCGGCAGCCCGTTCTACACGAGACGCTGCCGCCGAATACGCGCATGCGCGGCCGACGCGCATCCATTTCCGGGCGCGAACTGACCGGGTCGGCGATCGAGGCTGGTCATACGCGGCCGGAAATGGATGCGCGTCGGGCCGCACATGCGCGTATTCGGCGGCAGCGTCTCGTGTGGAATGGGCTGCCGGCTTTTTTGAAAACAAGCGCGGGCGCCGCCGCGCTCGTCTAAAAACGGCCTAAGTTTTTATATATATATAGAAATGCGGAGCAGCCACTCAGGTGGGGTGCGGGAGGAGGACTTCACATGGGTGGCTCCCAGCATAGCTACCCCGGCCACAGAGGCAAGCCGCCATGCACTCCCTCTGCCATGGACCCTGGGGGAGGCAGAAGTGGCTAGTTTTTGTGATTTTCAAAGGCCATGTCTTCCACCCACAGTGCCTCTGAGTGGTGGACTGGTCTGCTGCGTGGCTGGCCACCCCACTTCATACAGGTAGGGGCTCTGTGGCTGCCCATTGCCATGGAGCTATTTGGCTTTCCCTGCATGGAGCAATCCCAATTTCTCGGCAGTGGCCATGAGTGGGTGTTCCTTCCCGCTCCACTTTCAGATGGGCAGTGGACTTTGTGGTTCCTTGGTGGCCATGCGGGGTAGCATCTCATCTTAAAAACACCCAGAGGGAGTCTGCATGTACAGAGAGCTGGCGAGAAGTGAGCTCCTTAATGCCCATCTCCAGTCTGCCCAACATAAAGACATACCCTAACAGAGTGCAGACTACAGAATGTTAATCACAAGCTGCCAAGAAATCATTAATACACTCACAAGGTCTTGATTTTTTTAGCTTGGTGGTTATACTCTATACACCCTAAAAAAATTGAGTACTACTGAGATGACCAAAAAGCAATACATTCCCATAAATGTATTGGCTAGGGAAAACAAAATTAATTTCACTTATCCAGAAATTCAAATTATGCAGGTTCTACTTAGGTGCATTCCACTGTAACTTAATAAAATAAAAATCACAATATAGAGGGGCTCATCTGCCCTTTCAGATTGTTTTCAGCACTGGACAAGAGGGCCAAAGGCTGTAATGTTACATTACCTTCGACCTTGAGATTCAGAACCCACTCCAAGGTGCACACACCATGTTCACAATGTACAGTGCATGCCAGTCATGCACACAGTGCACATTTGGTGCAAGCACACCCCTTGGACTGACCCCACAGAGAATGCTTTTATACCTGTAGAAAAATTATCTTGGCCTTAGCACTGACTTTATTCTCTGTTCTTCCTGCTAAAATTGTACATATTATGGTTGCTGCAACCAAATTATCACTTTTTGTTTCATTTTTATATAATTTTGCTAATTGGACTAGTGCTCAGCAAGGGGTGGCTACATGACCATTTTCAAGCAGCCAACTTCAGCTTCCTTTGAGTTATGTTTGTGTCTCCAAGTTTTTAAACAAACGTATGTATTCGTTTTGCTCTCACAGGACTCAGAAACCATGCAGAAATTTTGTTCAAAGTGTGTGGGAGGGGGGGGATCCATCTGAAAATGTGACCATGCTGACTTTGAGCTGGTCTATGCCAACAGTAGTTCCACAGTCAGTGAAGTAACACAGCTGTAAAACCAGCGAGATTATAATAGTCCAAAAGAATAGAAATTGTCACTCAGGATGGTATGGTTTTCTGAAAGTTCTGAGTAGCTGAGGACAGATATAATCATAGTCTCAACATCAAGACATAGAAACTATAATACTGCATCAGACCAGAGATTCAGCTAGTTCCGCCCCCGCCCCTGATTTCTGGTGGCCAGTGCTTTAAGAAAAGATACAAGAAACCATAAAATGCAGAACCATGCAATAGTCTGCCCATACGGGAAATGTCTTCTTAACCATCTCAATTAGTGGATGATTGCGCAGCAGAGGAATTTATATGCCTTCCAATTTTTTTTAAGTTTAAAAATCTCATCAGTACAATTAGAAGCTGCCTTATTATCCAGAAGGGGAAAAAAATGTTCAAACCTTTGAAATCCTATTACGCTATTGGCTTCAGTGATATTTTATTTTATGGCATCACGTCCCACATGCTAGCTGTAAAAACAGTATTTCCTTTTTTCAGATTTAGATTTGATAACTTTTTGTTTCACGGAGTGCCCTCTCATTCTGGCATTGGCAGAAAGGCGGTTGAAGGAGCTGTTGCCTTTAACCTGGCATTTTTTAAAATGAAAAAGTCTCAGACTAGGGGTTGCCATTTAATACTTTTTGGATACCTTTCTGCCACTGCTTTCCTTGCACCAGCTGAAAATGTTAAGATAAGTAACAAAGGGTGGCTTGGCTTTGCAATTACATCCTATATGTAAGACCAAATAAACTCCATTTCTTTCCGGATAGGATTTTAACTAGATGTATTTTCAAAGCCAGTCATGCAGTTCATTCCATCTTTGCTTTGCAGAGTATTTATTAACAGTTGTGAATGGCTTTCTTAATTAAGCAAAACCAAAAATCTCCATCCCCTTCCAAAAGGAAAAGCTACCTAAAATGTAGACCTGGTTAAAGCTGAGCTTATTTTAAGCATAACGTTCTTAGGAAAACATTTCTCTGTTCAATCAGGGGCTGCAGCTTGAAATTGCGATATTCCAAGTTCCACTTAATCCCTCAGAAAAAGTCTGGTAATCAGGCTAGGCATCTGCACTACAACTGCCTTCCAATCTCATAAACCTGGTCACAAAGGACCTCTTCAAATGAAAACTATTATGAAATGTGCTCAGATGAAGATAGGCAGCTGATTATCATCTAGAGAACTAATAATCTCCTTTACAAGGAAGTCAAGAGGTAATCAGAACTTGAACTCAAACATGTGCAATTTGCTTCTTCATAGGCACAGCTGCCTGATGATTAGAGAATGTGAAAATGAAAAACAAAGTTGAGAAAGGAATGCAGGTAAGAGTTAATTGATACATGGGAAGCCCTAGCTTTCTGAATATTTGGTGCAAGTCACATGGATGAAATGGGACACATAAAAGCTAGAAGCAAGGTCTTGATCAGGAAGGTAACAAAGAAATGAGTTGAAACAGACTTGCAAGGAATGATGAACACAGACATTAAAGAAACAATCAGATGAATACTAAAGAAAAGATGCCAAAGTGGCATGATGGGCAGCACATTCACTGCTCTGGTCTAAAACCCTTTTCTTTAACTAGTTGCTAAATATGCATTCTTCAAAAACTAGTAAAGAGTGCTTAACAATAGACCTGTGGGTATGTATGTCAGCTAAATGAACTGCAAGAAAGCATTTCAAGAAGTGTCCATACAGTAGCACTACAATGGAACTCGCATCAAAGAATAGCAAGGTGAAGGTGTACCTGATTTTTGCAGTATTAACCATGGAAAATAAATCTAACTGAACACATTGTTACGACCACCCACTGGCATTCTTAATGTCCACAGCTGCAAGGTTTTCTTAAACAGACCTAATCAGAACTTTTTTCTGAAAAGAAGATTTTGCAGTTACAACACAATTGTTACAATAAGTTAATAACAATCCTATGGCTGAACTAATCACAAACTAGGACCTTGAATTTCTTCCCTGGCACATACGTTCTCTGCACTAGAAAAATATAGCAGGCTATCAAATATGCTGTCCCTCTAGCATGCTTCAAATGAGATTTGCAGCTTCCCCAACCATGTACAGGCATTACAACCACTAAGTGAATTAGAACTGGTCCACTCTGTTCCTCCTTCATGCTGTGCCAGGCTCCTGCAGTACAATTCCAGCATGGCGGGATATCACTGGCATCATAGTACTAATGTTGCACATAGCCTTTCTTCTGCTGTCCTAGTCCAGCTTCCTTTATTCTATTGCACAGGAGTCAAGCAGACCAGACAGAAGTCATTTTGCATGTCATGAAGCATGAGTACATACTACAGTTACAGCAAGTAATATGGCTTACTTCTATAGCTCAACCAACATGTTTCAGCAGGAAACCATCTTATAAAAGCCTTGCCATCAGAGCTGCGGCCAAATTGCAAGTTCTGGTGTCTGTACAGAGAAGAAGCGATTCAGAATAAAAGCCAGCTCATTATACCTTATGCTATGTATGGCTGGGCATCTGAACGACAAGCAGAGATGCATGACAGATGGAGAGGCAGTGCTATAAGAAGATTACAAAATCAGCAAAGGCCCACTAACATGAAGACCAGGGAGAATAGAAAACTATTCTGTCTCAGGATGGAAAAGTTGCTCATTTCACAATGAACTTGATCAAGGCTCTTTTTACACAAGATGAACATATGCATACCCATGCAGGTCTGCTGCGTGGGCACAGATGGGTGCCACCCTTGTAACCACTGCGGCTGGTGGGTGGGGGTGCGTGCTCGCTCCCGCAACCCACCCACCTTCACCCGTCACCAGTCACTGTGAAATTGGTCAAAAGGGCAATTGCTCTGTGTGTGGAAGTGGGTGTACATCCATGTACGTGCACACTCACACACCACCCCCGCACCAGCGTGCACACCCATCCCCCCCTAGCCGCAGCCCATTTAAAAAGGGCCCAAATCTGTGGAATTTGCACTTGCACTCACCCCACAAGGAAGTACCTTGGAGCTCAATCTTGAGGAATTTGAAAGAGGAAAATAAAAGTTTTTGTGAACCAGTCAGACCAAGGGGAAGATGAGGAGCTGGATGAGCACCCTAGTATGGAGCAGTTCACAATCCTTAGTGTATTTTTTCTGACGCCTGTATCCATTATGGAGATGGGAAACCAAGGCAGAGAGAGACTAAGGGAAGTGTTCAAGATCACACAGGAAGATTGTGGCAAGGCAGAGAACTGAAACATTGTTTCCCAAATCCCACACTAGTGCCCAGAGAATAGGCCTAGAAATCTTGGTGAGTGCTGCTTCCAGAGGAAGCAGGCCATTCGTGGAGATTTGTTCGATGTGGAAATTTACTGGCTTTCCTGCTGTTTTCGCCATTTCCCATTATTTTTTGCAAGTGCTATGGGCTGGTCCCAAGCCCTGCGTGTGCCCCGCATGCACCCCCATGGGCTGTGGAGATGCAACTATACTGGGCAAGTGCCGGGGAAGTGCTGGAAATTGCCATAAAAGTCCCAGAAAGAAGCTCAGAATCAACAGAAAATGAAAGTACTGATGGACATTCACAAGCATTCCTGAAAGATCCATATTTCCCTATGGAACAGGCTCTTGGGTCAGCCCTACCTAAGAAGAGGTGGTCAACAGTGAAAGTGGATATTTCAAATATGAAATTTCCAGAGTGATCAAAATTCATATTTGAAACAAGGCACAGCTCTAGATGCAACTACGTTACTTCCTTAGTAATTTTCAAGTCTTGGCATTCCCCTCAACCTCTCTTTTTTTGGGTACATTGATCATTTTTGGGGTTTAGGTGAACTAAGTAGTAATGAACTAAGTATAAAAAATTCCCAGATACAAAATGATGGACAAAGGGGGACATGAGAAAAGTATCACTAAAAATACAATGCAAAAATTCTAGGAGGCTGAGTATTTCATTGGAAGAAGTTACGTATTGGACACAATTGCCTAGGTATTTCATTTACATACCTACCAAATGGCAGACCACATGATGTAATTAGCATGCTGCTTCCAATTTAGTTCTGGCTTTCTGTTCTGTTCACAAAGGAAGAAAATGCCTATGCAGATGAATTATGCCCAAGTGAAATCCACTTCACGTACTTGTGAGGAATTATTAATATTGTTCCTAGCTTTGTATATATGTTACATTTGATGACTGAAATGAGCACTCTATGCATGTGTGTGTTAATCACTTAATACCTTTTGATCCTGCAGGTTGATTTCAGCCAAATTTAGTAGAAAGGCAGAAGGTTCAAAGATAAGTAGGGACCCCAAACCAGGTGGCAATAGGTGCACTTGGAAGGGAGATTGGCCTCTTTGGTAGCCAAACAACAAATCTCACCTAATTAAGTATTGTCTCCCTCTAAGAGGAGTACATGCTACATGAAACTACCTTCCCCTGCACCCCCCCAATCTGGGTCATAATATATTCCACTGCTATAGCTCAACACTATATAGCTCAACGCTGCTATAGCTGGGTTGGGGGCAGGGGGGAGGTTGAGGGTTAGGGGGGGTTGTTTTATGTTTATATTTTTATGGCTTCACCATGTTTTATATTGGTATTTTATATGTTTTATATTTTTGTTTTAAATTGTAAGCCACCCCGAGCTGCTCTGCAGAAGGGGCAGGGTATAAAATTGTAAAACACACACACACAAACACAAGTTCTGGGCTTGATGCAGGACCAACAATGAAATGCTGCTACGGCTTGCATTAGGCAAACTAAATTACATTAGACTAAAATTACCATAATGGTCCCTTCTGACCTTGAAATCTATGAACGTGTGTTTTCAAGTTTGCAAAAGCCAGTCATCGTCATTCTGCACCCCTAAGATTAAAACAGAATCGGTGCCTCTCTGGGCTCATGAAGCAGAGTGTACTTTTTCAAAAAAGTACACTGGTAAGGAACAAAAATGCTCCATTGACACACTTGGAACCTTTTAAAAATTCCAGTCTTTAAGAATAAACTGGATACAACGGCTGAGTTATGAATACACAAAATTAATGTCAGATAGTACACATGGGAAATTAGTATTAGGAGAATGCAAACAGCTGAGCAGTTTTTGCTTAAACTAAAGGATGATCTACAAATGAGTTTTAAGGTATTTGCCTTGTTTTTTATTTACCATCTGGATACCTCAAAATAAAGTCATGATTTTCGAACAACTTGCTACAAACTTGTATAGCTTTATGCTCAAATACAGTAAAGGAGTGAGGTTTCAGACCAAGTGAAGTTTTAGTGCTCACATACTGATTGAAAAGGTTTGTTCTTTAATAAACATCTTCTGCTCAAAATGGTTACCGGACACTGAAATTAATCAGAAGTTAACAAAAACAGATTTTAAAAAATAAATAAATTAAAACTGTGTGATTAAAAATCCCTTTCCATTTCATTTGCTTATTTTGCAGTTTAGATTCTTGTAACCCATGACTGGAAACAGCTAGCACATGGAATAATGATGTACAATGCTTCTCAAAAACAAATGTATAAATTCTTTAAGAGGTCAGTTTTTGGTCTGTTCTTTAAAGTAAGTCTCCAAATTCCTCACAGTGCTGTAGTACAGCTAGTCCAATTGAACTGAATGGGGCTTTCACAGGTGCTTTGCTTGGAAGATAGGCATCTCTGAGCACAATCCAGCATCACATAAGTCAATGGGAGCATAGCAGGACTGAGTCACAAAATGGCACCCATCATGTGGATTCCTTAAAATGGCCACCAAACAGGAAGTGGCTATTTTTGGGGTGTGGCCTGATGCATAAAAAGAGAAGAAACACGAAACAGAAGGCCAGTCTGCTATGAACTATGGAGGAGAGTATATCTCTTGAAGAGGCTGCCTGGACTGTTCCTGATGGATGCCTAGAGAGGGAAGTGGTCTGGATCTGAAGGTAGGAATCCTGTTAGCTAGCTATTTGACTGTGTTTGGCTAGGCTAGGCTAGGCTGAGCTGGATATAAATGTATAGCGATATTATGGACTGGTCAGAAGCTTGGTACCTGGCCTAAAAACTGTTTATTGAATAAACTCTGTTTACATGAAACCCCTGGTGTGACCACCTATTTTAGGCCTGATCCTGAGAACACTTACCCATTGTGAAGTGGGGTCCTGCTACAAAATGGTGGAGAATGAGGGCATACCTTGTTGGTCACCAAACCAGTGATTCCCCAAGGTGAGAAGGTCATGAGCAAAGGAGTGTTGTGGAGGCGTGTGTTCAAGAGTGGATTGTGCCAAGTAGCACCTCAGAAGCACAACACGCTGGGAGCTCACTCGAGGACTCTGGGCTTGAGCAGGCTGGAGGTTTGCCCCAACCCAACAGTGTTCTGTGGGGACAAAATGGAGAGATAGCAGCAGGAGGACCGTGTCCTCAGACAACCAGTGATCCTCTGGAACTGAGTTGAGCCAAAATTGAAGTAGCAGAGTGGCATGATGGCAGCAGCAGGACTGCCACTGAGAGGAGTGTACCTGCTACCAAGGAGACCCCACAGACAGTGTGGGAAAACAGGTACTGGGGTGTTTCCTGTTGGGAGCCCCAAAGAAATGTTATAATTGTGGACAGTGGGGACACTGGTATAGAGGATACCCCTCTTTAACAGAGAGAGATTACCCTGGAATAAAGCCCCTGAGACTGGCTTACCTGTGGGCATTGGCAAGAGGGGTATGTTAAGAGGTACTGCCCCATGGTAAAGGGAAGACTTTGTTGGGTTTGTAACAAGCTGGGACACTTAAAAAGAAATTACCTGGGAAGAAAAGGCCAACAGAATGAAAATGGGATTTGGAAAAAGTTATGTGGCACCTGTGAAACAACAGGTTGGAAAAAGGCATACAGGAGAAAAGATACTGAGCTTGTAGCAAGCTAGGGCACTTAAAAAGAGATTGCCCTGATAGGGAAAAGTCCCCCCAAAAGAATGAGGGAGCAAGAAACCCAGATGCCTCTAATCTTAGAGGCCCTAGAAAAGTAGAGCAGGATTGTACAAAGGAGAAAGAGGAACTTCCCAAGGCAAAAAGTTGAGACCCAGACTAGAGTGAGAAGGGAGGAAACAGGTGGGACAATGGAAACACCTGAAGGAATTAAAAGTATGTATGCCCTGAGGAGATTGATGGTTGCCAAGGATGAAATGGAAAAGGGGGGGGGGAGTAAAAGCAGACAGGGGTAGAGCAACTTAGAAAAACAAGGTAAGGAGATGCCAGAAAATCCCTTCTGGAAGGGAATAAGATAGTGAAACCCATGCCTGGAACTCCCTCCCTACCCACATCCGCCTTGCCCCCTCCCTCCGCTCTTTCAAATCCCTTCTCAAGACCCACCTTTTCCTCGCCGCCTTTCCCAATGCCTGCTAGTCGTTCCCCCGTACACTTACTGTCGTCCCTCCTCTGCAGACTGCTGCAACCAACCTGATTGTAACCAAACCAAGCACACGCATCTGAGATTTTGCATCCACTTGAATGTTTGTTTGTCTTCTCCCCTGTCTCTCCCACTGTCCCCTCTCCCTGTCTCCCCCTCCTTGTCTTTTAGATTGTAAGCCACAGGCAGGGACTGCGTCTATTGTATGTTTCTGTACAGCACCAAGCTCATGACTGGCACTATATAAATGTTTATA
>QEPC01008438.1:371812-430036 GCA_003113815.1 Sphenodon punctatus | reverse complement strand
TGTGGTAAGGGCCAGTACTATAGCTGAGTTTAAAAGAGGTTTGGACAAGTTTCTGGAAGATAGATCCATTAGCAGCTATTAGCCAGACAGGATCAGGGAACATGACGGGAGCTGGGGAAAAACAGGAAATGGATCCCCCATTGTGACCTGTTGGGTGCTTCTCCCAAGCCACCATGATTAGTCACTGTCAGAGACAGGATGCTGGACTAGATGGACCATTGGTCTGACCCAGTATGGCACCACTTATGTTCTTATGAATATGATACAAGTTCACAGTATCATGAGTGGTGTGGAACAAGTAAATAGGAAGTGGTTACTTAACCTCTCCAATAATACTAGAATTAGGTGTCTTTCTGAGAAACATTTAAAAGGAAGAACTTTTTCACTCAACATGCAATTAACATATGCAATTTGTTGCCAGACAATCTTAAGGCCAATAGAGACACTGGGCTTTAAAAAGGCTTGGATGAGTTCTTAGAGAATAGGTACATAAATGGTTATCAGTCAAGTTGGTTGGAAAATGTAATCACTGACCATCAAGAGCTGGAGTAAACAGGGAATGAAGTACTCTATTATGCCCTGTTGCAATGCTTATGTCTCTGAAGTTACCAAAGATTGCCACTGTCAGAGACAGGATGCTTGGCTGGATTGATCATTGGTTGCACCCAATGTAACACTCACGTTCTTCTAGTTGCTTACTGCTTCACGTCTAGAGCTCTGCATTGTAGTTTTTAATATAATTCAATATTTTATTTTTGTTTCTATATAATAACTAGATTTCCTATAACTTCCTTGAAAAAAAAATAGTAAAATGACAAAACATGTATATGGGCATCCAAAAGTTAAGTCTTAAATTTCTTCTATTTGAACAACCATCAGTTAATACCTGACTCTACTTCCTTAGGTAATCACAATTTGAAAATTTAACTAAAACTTACGTGTAATCAATTGCAATACACTATGGATTAAAAAAACCTTTTTGATAATAGAAAGTATTAATGCCTTGAACTAGGGCTAATTAGTAGGGGTGGGACTATTGGTATTGGAGTAATCCGATAATACCGATAATTGTCTATTGGATTAATCCAATACCGATATTGTCGATATATCGTTTTTTTAACATTGCTGATTTTTAACATCGATGCCATTTAACAATGGTCGCAATGTTAAAGAACCAAGAAATTAGCAATGTTAAAAAAACAGATAATTTGCCTCGAGTCCCACCCAATTAGTAGTGCCCAGGTTGGTAAAAACCACCCCTGGCAAATACCATGCCAATCTTGGGTTTAAGTTTCCTGAACACATAGGGAGGGTGATGGCTTCTTCTTGGGAATCTAGTACTAATAATGGAATGAGACTGATGCAATCCTGGACACAACTGGATAGTATTTAGAGTAAGGTTTGTTGAAAAGCCCTATTCATTCATGTTTTGCTTTCCACAGTTCTTCTATATGATTTGCCCTTCCTATTTTCTAACCTGTGTGTAAAATAAATAGCTGCTGTAGAAACAGTTTAATTCTGATTAGGTGAAGGCCGTTTGCACATGAGATGAGGGGGGTTGGGGGCTTCCGTTAGTCACAATCACGGCAGGGGAATCATACGAAACTCTGCTCGTGGGCGTGGGGTTTTAAATGTCATTAGCCCATTTCTGCTGTGATTGCACTCATGGATTAGCGGTCTAGATTTTGAGCCCTGTAATCCACGAGTGCAATCATGGCAGAAATGAGCTAAAGACGTTTAAAACTCCACACCCACAAACTGAGTTTTGTGTGATTCCACCTGCTGTGATTGATTCACAGCACTTCCCCCTGGCCCCTCTCTTGTACAAGCACCCTTAGTCTAATAAGGATATAGGACAAATAATTGTATATTAAAAAGGTATCCCATTCGGCTCTCCCTATGTTTTAAGGGAAAAATAAAAATGACATTTGTTCCATGTTTGTAGACAATTGCAAAGATTATGATTTCTACAGAGGGCCAGTCTCTTAGAAACTATTTCATATTATCATGGCAGGCTGTGCTGCTAATCATTTGCAAATTGATATCATTTGAACAGTTCTTCTCATGTTGGGAGTGAAATGCATTTTCTCATGTGATATAAATAAGTTTCAGTACTTTAAAAACTTAAGTATGGCCAAAACAATCCTCCTTATGCCTGAGTAGTCTCATTGACAAAAATTCTCAAACCACTTACTCAGGGATATTCCCATTAATGTCAAATATTTTGGCTGGCTTTTGAGGCCGTGAACATTGACAGTTCCCATTGATCTCAATTAGTGGGAGGGTGAAAGTTCTAAGCATGTATGAAAATAAGGCCATGAATCAGTATTCTATTGCATTTATTACCAATAGCAATATGGCATTAGGTCCAAATATTAATAATGTTTTAATAACATTTACACTATAAACAAGGATTAGAGCAGGTCATTTACAACAGATGGCATGCACTGAGTTTGCTTTATCATCCAAATTAAATTGCCTAGTTATTAGCAGCATCTCATCTTCCTCTGGATTTCGTGCAGATTTTAACAGGTTCCAATGGACTCCATTCAATGGGAACGTAGAATGTCTGATATGGTTATAATGGAGCCACAGTATGTTCAACAGAATTTTTTTTTTAAAAAATATCATGGTTGTTTAACCTTGTATGTCTAGACAGTGGAAGAATTATAGTTGTGCAAGAAGACTATCTGAAAAGGGCAAGCAAATAAATTGCCAAATGTCAGCTTTAACCTGAGAATTGTTTACTTTCATTTGCTGTTTTCCACAAGAGAATACATGAAATTTACTCTCGTGAAGCAAACTCTGTCGCTGTTAATATGCTTCATCCTGAAAATATTCTTGCATAACATCTCTGGCTATGCAAACCATGAAAGACTACTACCACTTAGCAGAAGGGTAAATCACAGATTGTGACATAATGTCCAGATGCTATCCTGACTGATGTCATATCAGCTCAGCTACGGAGAAGATCCAAGAAGTCCATTGCTAAGGACATGTTGTCCCTGATCATGGAAAAGGATTCAAGAGATAAGGATCCTTTCACATAAGCATACTACGTTGCACTGATTTAGGACCACTTGCTTTTAATGCTTTGTTGTGCAACATTGAAATAGGTTTATTTTAGCTATAGTGGTTTAGAATATTACAAAATAATGGCTAACCCCGATCCCCCTCAACCCCCCCAAAACATGATTTAGGCAACAAAATAAAATAAGGCAACTCCTAATTTAAGCAACAAAAAAACAAAAAGCTCTGATGTTGAGCGGTGGTGAGAGCTGTGGGTACTTGGTGAATTTGAAAAACCAAGTTACTTTTTGGTAGAATATTCAATGGACACCTCAGATACGCAAGCTATCCCCAAGATGTGTGTTCAACAAAGATAAATTAGTGTTACGTTGTATTTGGTGCCTATAGCCACAGGTAAAAAAAGATAAGTGTGTGTGGGTCATCACATACCAAAATCTTCATATGGCTGAGAGCCACAACACACACACGACCCCACCTCTCCTCTCTTGCTTTGTGACTGGCTGGGGGAGCTGGTGCTCTGTGGTCCTGGCTGATCACACACCTTTTAATACATGTTAATTCTGAGGTGTGTGTCACTCACTTTTGTTTTTGTTTTCCTTAAAACAGAAACAAACATCAAAACAAAACAAAAAATAAATCAAATTCTCCCATTGCATACTTCCCATGCATTCATATGCAACATCTCTTATCCATTTCTTTACAAAACAGATCAAAAATCAGTTATACACAACAAAGGCCCAGGCACTCATTTTCTTCCGTAACTTATTAATCAGATCCTAACACAGTGTCCATACTGGATAGAAATCTGCCAGTTTACCCATTAAGTCTGCTGAGACCCTTTCCATAGTAAGCATTGTCCACAATCTATTTCTCCATATTGATATTTTCATCCCTCTACTTGTCTTCCACAAAGAAGCAATCTTATATATTGTGGCCAATCTCAGCTGGTTACACGCCAACTGCCTAGGTTTCAAAACTGCTACAGGTGGAAAAAACCAAGCACTGCCCATTCAGGAAGGAACGGAATTTCCAGCCCTGCAATATCCGACATATATAGCCATATCAATGACCAAAACCTTTTGACTCCAGGGCATTCCCACTGTGCATGCATAGAAGTACCTTCTTCTCCACAGCCCCTCCAACATATACGGGGGTAAGCCTTATTAATTTGATGTATCCTTTCTGGTGCTGTATACATACGTAGGATCAACTTAATTTGTGGCTCTTTAACTGATAGACCATGCACATGTCACTCACTTTAATCCCAACGTTAATAGGGTTCATCCAATTTCATGGGCGTTCAGTCTTTTATTGTTGAAAACTTCTTACATCAGAAATAAAGAATTATTAAACTCTTAGACACAACTGTTTACACCAAAAGAACAAATCTAATTGCATTTTCAGCTTCCTTCCTTCCTTTGTTTGTTCCCTTCATTTTGGGTCTTTGTCACACAATACAAAGGCGTGTTCTGATATGAAGAAAAAAAAATGCAGTCCATCAATTGATGTGGGACTGGTTCTTCATTGCTAGCTTCGCTATAATCCAATATATTAAAAAATAAATAAATCAAGGAATGGATGAGTTGCTAGGGAGGTTGCCTAATGACCAGTAGATATCTGGAAGTAATAGGTTTATATTTGCTGTATTGACAAGTTCAAAATCAATTGGACTCTGCACTGCAATGAACAGAGTAAAATATGTAGTTAAAGGATTATTACAATTCTCATAAGCAAACTTCTTCTTTGATTAGCTATGTTGAGCCTGTGTTGCATGAGACCAAGTTCTGAAGAAAAGTTTTTAAGATGAGAAGCAGTAATTTACAAGTTGCAGTATCACTAAAAGGCTGTGGGCATTATAGTACAACTAATTGATCTCAATGTTATCCCAGCAGCAATCCCCCCCCCCCTCCGCGTTAACCACAGCGGGGGTTTGGCGTCCCCCACCCCCGCTCCCCGGAGCGGGGAAAGATGGGATATGGATGGAGCTCACTAGGCTGCAACGGTGAGGTGAGGGGCCCCCACATTGCCAGGCAACAGGGAAAAGATGCACCCGGGACTGTCGCGAGGCTCGCAAAATCCCAGGCGCCATTTTAGATCCCTGCTCTGGTGCAGCAGTTTGTGCAGCCAGAGCAGGGGAGATAGATGCGCGGCACGAGCTGCGCGACCTTGAGCAGGCAGCACACCTTGTGCTAGGCCAGGCAGGCACCCCAAGGCAGTGGGTGCGAGCTGGGGCTTGGACTCGGCTGGGGGGAGGGATTAATAGGAGCGGGGCCCAGAGGAGCGGCGGCAGACGGCTTTCGGCGTGGGGTAAACGTACATTTCCCCCCCCCCCCTCCAGGGAACAAGAAAGAGGCCAGGCCCACTAGGGCCGCAGGAGAAGCCTGCCCCCCGGGGCCCGTAGAGCCCTGGTCCCAGCGGGAACCCCCGCAGGATTGGTGGGGAGCAGCGTGCGGCACTGTGCGGTATCCCCCCCCCCCCCCGATTAAGAAAGAGGCAATTCAGCAGGGCCTAAGTAGGGAGGTTGAGGCAGCATGCGCCCCAAGAAAAAGGCACCCAAGATGACCCCCCGGCAAAGAAAAAGGGGGGGCCTGCCCCAAAGAGAGGGGGAAAGAAGGGACAGAGGGGAGATGGGTCCTACCAGGCTGAGGTCCTGCGAGTTATGCAGGAGCAATTGGCAGGCTACTAGTCCCGGATAGAGGAACTGGAGAGTGCGCAGGGGTGAAGGGGTGGTGCTGCTGTGACCCTCGAGAGTAATACAGGGTGGGAGGGCCCCACCATGGGGGGGGGGCCTAGTCCCCTGGTGGTGGAGGGGTCCACCCGCCGGGGGTTGGGGAGGCACCATGCCGTGTCAACTTGTTACAGGGATGACGAGACTGGACCTAGGAGGAGGAGAGCGGACTCATCACCTATACCACACGCAGGGGCAGAGCCCCTCCGTGAAGGAAGACAGGTGGGAGCAGATAGGTGGGAAGAGGTGTGACAGATGCAGGGCGGCTATGGGTGCTACATCGGCAACCAGAGGTCACAGGTGGACCCGGAACCACAGGCAGGTGAGGAGTAGGGCGACCCATGGGGAGAAGATGGGGTGGACAGTTGGCCATGTACCCCTACTGAACCCCTCTGTGGGACCCCTGTTTATAGGGGGGGGGTCCCCAGGAGCGGGAGCACCAAGGTCAGCGTTGGTCATGCGGGGGAGGGAGTGCCCCAGCAATGGTGCATTCACACCGAACTCACCACAATGGATGTGGTGATGGCACGTCTAGGGGTGCCTCATGTTGTGGGTCAGCAGATGTGCCTCCTGTCCGGGGGGCACGCCGGCATGTTGGCCCCCTGGGGGGGCATCTGCTCCATTCCACTAAGGAAAAAGTATGGAGCGGCAAATATATAGACATTCGTCCTCCTTTTCAATGACCCAATCCCTGACCCCAATGATGAGGAGTAAAAGGAAAAAGAAAGGTTCAAGAGGCCAAAGGCGGAGAGGTCATGGTCCTACTGGACTGCGGCCTACACGATTTATATGGGGGTCACATTGGTTAAATGTCCAGATCGGGGACTACAGTTCGGAGGGCTTTCAACAAAGGGGGGCTTGGAGCATGGCTGCGCTACGATGAGCCTTTTAGGCGTAGGGCAGTCAACAACCCCAGACTGCGATGGGACATGCATGCCCCCAACATTTAGTTAGAGTGCATTAGCTGCACTAAATATGCCCCCCGATCGGACAGCGGGCATGTCCTCTCCAGAGCAGGTAACACTCAGGCGGGGGAAGGGGCCCAGCCGGGCCGGGCACATCAGTCCCCAGCAGGACCGACGTGCTGGGACTACAATGATGGGGGGGGGGCGATGTTTTCGTACCCAGTGCAGATTTAAACACGTATGCACCCAGTGTGGAGGGGACCATTCCCCTCCGCGTGCTCCCGTTTCCGGAAGTATGGAGCCAGGAGCAGAGGAAGGGCGAACACGAGACAGGGTACAGCTGGACAAGGTGGGGCCACAATGACGGTGGGCAAGGGCCCCAACCCCAGTCCAGTATGAGGCATTGGCAGACGCCATCCAGGACTACCCCAATAGAACAACTGCCGGGTACGTAGTGGAGGGATTCCAACGGGGTTTCAGGATCCCGACGACGGGCCTATGGTATCACTTGAGGGCAAGGAATTTGAAATCTGTGGGAGGGAGGAGCTAGTGCAGCATAAAATTGATAAAGAAGTAAGAGGGTAGAATTCAAGGCCCTTTTGAATCCCTGCCCATACCAACACTGAGGATATCACTCCTGGGTATTGTGCCAAAGAAGGCCCCGGGGGAATTTTGGATGATTCACCACTTGTCCTACCCCAAGGGCGAGTCGGTGAATGATGCAATTCCCCCGGAACTCTGCTCAGTGCGGTACGCATCATTTGACTCAACAGTCGAAATGGTGCGTGCTTGTGGGATGTTTGCCCTCCTCGCGAAGTGCGACATCAAATCGGCATTCCGCCTCCTCCCTGTACACCCCAATGACTTCGAGCTGTTAGGCATGGAGTTCAGGGGTTGTTTTTACTTTGACAAGGCAATGCCCATGGGATGTTCAATCTCATGTGCGGCCTTCGAGAAGTTTATTACAGTGTTGGAGTGGATTACACGTCACCGCTGCACAGGCAGCGGGCAGATCATGCATTATCTTGATGATTTCCTCTTCACGGGAATGGCGGGAACCACCGAATGTGATCAGGCAATGCTTGTTTTTTACGAGGTGGCAGCCGAACAAGGGGTACCGCTTGCACAAGAAAAGACAGAGGGCCCAATGACCAAATTAACCTACTTGGGCACAGAGCTGGACACGGAGTTATCCCAGTCTCGGCTCCTGGAGGATAAATTAAGAACACTGAGGGAAGCGGTATCGGTGGTGGGGGGAGCAAAAAAGGAGACAGTCTGGGAATTGCAGTCACTCCTCGCCAGCCTAAATTTCGCCTGCCGGGTTATCACCCCAGGTACAGCATTCATGTCCCGCTTGTACGCCCACGTAGGGAGCGACCGTCCCCTGCATCACCACATCAGAGTGATGGCGGAGATGCGGGAGGATTTGGCAACCTGGAGAACTTTCCTCGCAGGCTACACCAGTGTCAGTTTCTGGCAGAGGCAGAGCTCCAGATACATTCGGATGCAGCTGGGGGACACGGCTTTGGAGTCTATTTCAGGGGGAAGTGGTGTGTGGCCCCCTGGTCGGCAGTGTGGGTGGAGCAAGGGATAACCTGGGATCTGACATTCCTGGAATTCTTTCCCATAGTGGTGGCAGTAGAGTTGTGAGAAGCTGATTTTGCCAACAGGAGGGTCTTGTTCTGTTGTGATAACATGGCGGTCGTCCAGGTTGTCAATAAGCTGTCTTCCAAATCGGAAAGGGTCATGAGGCTGGTGCAGGCATTTGTCCTCAAATGTTTGAGCGTGAACATATTATTCATTGTCAAGCACATGCTGGGGATTGCCAATGGCATCCCCAATGCCCTTTCTCAATTTCAGGCAGACCGCTTTCGCCAGCTGGCCCAAGGCCAACAAGGACCCCGACCCATTCCCGAGGGACATGTGGAGCCTTGGATTCTAGAACTGTACCAGGCAGTGCAGGGATCCCTCGTGCTAAGAATCAGGCAGGCATATGAGAAGGCGTTCAGCGAATTCCAAGAATCCAGGTGTCAAAAAGGATGGGATATAGGCTTCCCCATTGCAGAAGGGTGTATATTGCAATACGCCATGCAGCTGTGGGCGGACGCATTGGCCCCTAGCATGATTGCCAGGAAAATATCAGCCATCACCTTTACGAGCCACCTGGCCGGCCACCCCTCCCTGGATAACGTTTTTTTCACGAACCGTTTAAAGGAGAGTTGGGCCTGCTAAGCCCCTCCAAGACAGGATGCTCAGGCTCCAATCACGCCTCCGATACTCATAGCGCTACCTGAGGCACTTGGAAAGGTCTGTTTTTCTAGTAGCGAGAATGTGCTCTTCACCACTGTCTTCTGCATTGCATTGTTTGGAGCCTTCAGGATTGGCGAGATGGTAGCCGACTCCCAGAACGACAGATCAGGTTGGGCACTGCAGTTAAGGGACGTGTCATGGAAGGGAGATACCCTCATCCTACATCTGAGAAGGTCTAAGACCGACCAGAAGGGAAGGGGGCGTTTGGTTAGGCTTTGTCCTGCTGGGGATCCCCGAATCTGCCCCGTTGGGGCAATGAGGAATTATTTGGTGTCCCACCTGTTGGGTGGGCACCCCCCCTTTTTATACATAGAGATGGATCCCCACTGATACGTTACCAGTTTGGGGCAGTTTTAAGTAGATGCGTAAAAATAACAGGCCTTGAACAGAGGAGCTATAGCGCACATTCATTTAGGATAGGGGCTGCATCGGTCGCAGCTGATATGGGGTTATCGGACGAGCGGATACAGGAGATGACGCTCGAGTGCTTACCGCTTATACATCAGGGAAACTCGACCATGAGTCAGTAGATGTGTACCAGCGAATGCGGGATGATTCCTTAACCCTTATATCTCTTGCAGATGCACCAGTGAGACATGAGCGGTATGTTGTGTGGATCGTCGGCCACAGAATCGTCCACTGGGCAGGGAAGAAGGCCACACACAGCGGGTGGGGTACCCAGCTGGGCCTAAGTGAGCGAGCAGGTATATTTTGGGTCAGAAGGAGGGGGATACTATGGGAGCAACTCCTTCCAACGTTAACAGCAGCTTGTCAAGCCTACCCTGCACCAGAGATGTTGGTGATCCACCTCGGGGAAAACAACCTCCCCAAAGCAACAGGGCTGGGTCTGACAAAAAGGGTAAAGTGGGATTTGTGACTAGTGCAGGATAGGTGTCCCGCATGCGTCATAGTGTGGTCTGAAATGCTCCCGAGGAGGGTATGGGTCGTGACGGAGCGCCCAGGTCGGGTCGACCGGGCAAGGCGGAGAGCCAACACTGAAATTGAGAACTGGCTGCGGCTGAAGGGAGGTCGGGTTATCAAACACGAGGGGATGCGGCATGACAGGGATGAACTCTTCAGAGGTGATGGGGTCCACCTATCAGACATGGGGTGCAAATTGTACCTCGGGGTCCTGAAACAACAGTTACAGCAGATAATTGGTGGTGGTGGTGTGGCGGCAAACCAGTCAAGCGAAGCTGGTGGTGGGCAGAGTTAAGCCCAAGGTGGGAAGTTATAAGAGTTAGCATAGCATGGGTAGCAGCATCTCCTTAAGAGATGGGAAGGTCCACGGCATAGGTGCACCCGCATGGCCCACTGTATGGCCAACCCAAAGGGAGAGACGGACGGCCGCACCCGCTGGGAGGAGCATCTGCCAAATGGCTGGTAACAGTGTTCTCAACCTTTACTGAGAAGCCCCCAGAGATGGGATAGGCACGAACAACCCACCCGGCCTGGGGAAACCTGGGGACCGAGGCAGGGTGTTAACAGTTAATAGTTAAGATAAGGATCAGGAGGTTCCCCTCTCGATTTAACTGAGAGATGGGGAAAAGGTTCGCCCCAGTGAGATGGGACTGAAATGGGGATGAGAGGGGACTTCCTGGAGCGGGAGGGTTTAAATAGTAAGGTTAGTTATAGAATAGGACCCCAGTTCAAAGGGGGAAGCAGGAGGGGTACCCCTTTCCCCCTTTGACAAATTAATAAAGAACGCAGCCGTTTAATCCCATTATACTTGTCCTCGTCTTTATTTGGGGTGTGTCAACAAACAGCTTTTGATTTTAAAATCTAAAGACTGTGGTTGCCATGTTGGTTCCAAATGTAAGAGATGGATACAAAGGGTGCACTCACACGAGCTGTGGCGGGTACAATCCCCACACAGCCCCAGGTGGGTAAGTGCAACCACCACACTGCAGGACCAGCATAGGGACCCAGGCAGATGGCTGCCTCCACTCCACAGGGCAGCTGGGCTGCTGTCAGATCTCCTGCCACAGCCAGGATGGGTTGAGACACCAGTCACATGAGTAGGCGCCTGGCTCTACCCTGCCTCCCTCCCCATTCTGATCAAAATCCTGCCACTGGCCATACCATGGCCGTACATGACTGGCACCAGCACCTGCCGTCAAAGCTCCAACAAAAAGCTTGCCACTAGGCAGGGCAGAAGAGGCCCAGGCACACAGGCTACCATGCCTTGGATAGCTTACCCCATTTTGCGGTAAGGCTTCTATACAATGCATTCTCGGCCTTTTTCAGAGGATGCATCACATATCAGCCAGCTGCTCACCATGTCATGAGAGGGCGGGGACATCTGTCGGCCAGTGGCACACAACGCACTGCATCACGTACGACTGCGCAGAGTGGGTTAAGACTGCCCAAGGAGTCTCGTGTGCCTATACCCATTGTAGTTCAAATAATCTCTTATTGGACCAACTTCTGATCAACAGAAGTTGGTTGAACAAGAGTTCATTTGAACGACTTTGTCTCCATTTCTTTTATTTTAAAGGAATATGAATGCTTTCAAGAGTCAACCAATCTAGGGACTGATCCTGCATAGCACTGGACACTACTAATCTGCTCATCTTCCATGAGAATGCATGGTGCTCAGCAACCTGGGAGGTAGAGGAGAGGGAAAAGAAAAATGCTGGCATGTATTTATGCACTTTTACATTCTGCATAATAGAAAAGAGAGCTGAAAGAAGGGTCTGGTCCATGGCCTCGGGGTTTATCTTGCCTAATGATGGATGGGGCTTGCCTGGCTATGAATAAGTTACTGTGAGAAAGAGAGACAGTACAACAAAGGCAATTAATGGACTGAAGAGCATTCTGTCAAGAATGGTCCAGAAGTGTGGGAAGCTAATGATAAAGAGGGGAAAGGCAGAAGAAGTGTTATTACAGTGAGTTCCCTTCCTCATCAATTTCTCATTGTTATATTTAGACTACCCGGCAGCAGAGCATCCCAACTCCCGCGCAGTTTTTATGCAGAAAACACTCAACAAGAAACTTTTCCAACAGCATCGATTCTCCTTCAAACACTATGGCCCTGATTTTGTTCGGTTCATGGGATCTTTTTCCATTAATTCCAATGAAGCAGAATTTAGGTTTTGTTTGGTAATTCATATCTCCCAGTCTCATTACTTTCTGGCATTTGTTCAACCACTCCCCTTCTAAAATAAATCAATGTATTTCTTGTAAGGTGGGTATTTATTTATTTTTAAAAACAACAACGCGTCAACCTCATGTGATGTTAACATTATTAATATGCTCTAGACTTGCTTTTCCTGCTATGCATGCCAGCTATATACCCGCATAACTTTTGATACCAGTGTGTGTGGATTATCAAGCCCTGCATGGGTGGAGAAAAGAGAAGGGAATGAGTTACGGTTCCAGATCCTTGGCTGCTAAAAAGTCTGAGCTGGATTTGGTGTATGTTAAAGCAGCCTGAACTTTGTTCTTAAATTACATGAGTTGCCAGTAGACACAGGGATCTAGGGAGCTTATTACTAGAGTAAAGTGAAGCTCAATGATTTTATTTGTAGATCTATTGGATATGTTTTTTATGTTGCAACCTGGCCTGAACCCTTACTACCCCATCATCTACCCTACATGAGATGTTATTAGGGCTGGAGGCACTACACGGACTACTAAAAGACCCCACTGTAAGACGGGGGATCCTTTTAAGGTGGATTCTCGGGCAGTTTGTACCAGCAGTGTCGTGCAGAGCAGCAACAGTACAGTGGAGAATCTATGCTAGAGACTCCTATCTTTGCACATTCAAACTTGCATATATAAGTTCTCAACATATGGTTGGCTGAAGCCTTTTCTGGTTTCTGGCTTGCATCCAAACTGTAAAGTTTCAGCCAAAAAAAACATTTTGAAATATGAAAAATTACTAATGGCTTAATCAGGGAAATGCTGAGGTATAGCAATGCCTTAAAAAAAGGATCACAGTGAATTACTCTTGCAGTGCACATTATCAAGATGGATAATAGGAACTATTATGTTGACCTTGAAGTATGGCTCTATTCTTGGAATCAGCTACAGATAAGCTTCTGATATGTCTATTAAAATCTAGCCACATCTAGAAAGTCGGTGTGTGGAATCATTTGGATATCTACATGAGTGGGAAAATTCTCACCTCATTTATGCCACTTAAATACTATTGAGTTCATAATTGCATCAAAATTTACTACCAAGTTTGCTTTCCTTAAAGAAAATATGGGGTTGTATTAACAGACGATGCTTGTGCACAGCCAGAAATTCCTATAGAAGATGGTCCAATTCTCTCACAATACAGAGAATATGCTTCCAGTGTTTATGTTGATTCATCTTGTACTTAACAGGAATTGTCCACCTGTTAATTTGCCCATCTTTCTTAAAAATCCAATGCAGCACACACAACAGTATTATGGTGCCTTTATTTTTTAATAATTCAATGGAGTATTCTATCGGATGTATAAGATTTTTACTCCACTTCTGACCTCTTAAGTAATTTCTATATAAAACTACTTAGGAGACACTCCAGTGGCCTCCTTACGCCAACCCCAACACGCAGCAACCAGCCAGAACGCACACGCTCAGATGTGCATGTGGCCCAATCACGCAGGGTGGGGCGCATAGGCTGGGGTTGCACTTTTGCCCCACGTGGCTGTGCTGCACGCGTCTGACTGCACCGCATGTCAGGGTCGGTGTAAGCAGGCCATTGGATTGTCCCCTAATTACGGACTGTCTATTTTAGGATAAGAGTAATAACTTTAGTTTTATAGCATCCCTCCACTCCCATTGCCAAATGGTGCTCCGAGCACTTCATAGCATAAAAATACAATAGAACATATGAAGTTATATAAATCCATTTAAAAACTATTTAAAAAGAGGAAGGTAAAGAGGATCAGAAAAAAAATCCACCTGGAGAATAAATTTTATTTTATTTATTTAAAATTTATATCCCGCCCCTCCTGCCCTCAGGGCGGCGAACAACAATATAAACAATTTAAAACAATTTAAAAATACAGTATGTGGGGAAACCCTCACCCCACCCCACCCCTACTCGTTGCCAAAAGCCTGACGGAACATCCAGGTCTTAAATACATGCCAAAACAGCAGGAGAGTGGGAGCCAACCGAGCGCCTAAATAAGTCTTCAGGTGCTTTGAAGCCCTAACCTTGAATCTTGGGGTTAGACTGACCCCACCGAGAACCAAAAACATTAAAATATGTTAATTAGTACCTCTTCAAGTTTGAGCTTTTAGGACATTGTCACGGGCACCTCTGGACATAACATACTAAAATTTCAGCCTGATACCTCTTATCGTTTGTCTCCTATGACCAAAAGGAGGGAAGAACCGAGATGGACATCTGAAGGGAACAAGTTCCACACTAAGGGGCCTGCCACAACGAAGGTCTGATCGCCTGCCAACTTATAGTGCAATGGTGGGATACCCAAAAGGAGGTGGTTTCTGAGCACATCAGGATGAGACTCCAGGAGCAATCTCAAATATAGCCGGGGCCTGTACCATTAGTGGACCTGAAAACCAGCAGCATAACCTTAAATTCAATCCACCGCTCTACAAGCGGCCAATTCAGAGAACATGCAGTGGGTGTAACATCACGGCTGCCCAAACCAGTAAGCAGCCATTCTGCAGATTCTGAACAAGCTGCAAGTGTCAAAAAAAAAAGAGCACCACTGAAAGTCTATACCGACCCAACATTTGCCTTTAAACAGCCATGATGAGGACAGGTTGGAGCTGCAGGTAGTGGGTGTCAACGACCTCAAGACGTGCATGGCTCTCTTTTGGGTGTTTTCAGATGCGACGGCTCCTGCTGCTGCCATGGACTTCTCCGGGCAGTGGTGGAAGCCATCACTCCAAACAAACATGACGGTAGCGGGGGTGGGAGGATGGACTGACATACATCTGCACAGCCCTCCCCCATGCTGTGCACAGCGGCCCACCCCCTCAGCTGATTGGTAGCCATGGTGGCCAGTGGCAGTCACCATGGCACCCGGTATCAACTGGGTTGAGTAAAGCAGCCATTCATCCATAACGGCACGCCTGGTTGGGAAGCTGTTTCTTGGACAGTGTTGGCGCTTAGCCAGGGCTGCGACCTGGGGATGTTCCCAAGTCACAGCACAGGCTAAGCACCAACACTGTCCAGGGAACTGCCCAGGTTAACATCTGGCAGCACATTTATGTGTGACAGTAGTCTGCAATTCCACATAGATCAAAACATGGAAATGCGGGCTATTGTCATATCTGAAAATCCTCTTTGTCATCAACCATGAACAAGTCAATCAGGGGAATACAGTCCCTCGAGACTCCGCAGCACCAAAAGGCTCCGAGTTCCATCTGCAGTCCATCTATCTTCTTTGCAAAGAATGAGCAAACCTTTCACAAAGTCATTCACAAAGCCTACCTAACATGCTTAGATTTATTCTCCCAAGTTTGTATTGCAAGCAACAATTTACACAAGTATGAAAGTGTGTATCTAAAGGTAAAAGATGGAGACAAAGTAGTTCAGATGATCTCTCTTATTGGATCAACTTCTGTTGGTGAGAATGTGCAAGCTTTTGAGCCACACAGGGCTCTTCAACAGACTACAGGCAAGTCAGAACTAAATTTAAGCAAATACAAGACCAGTGTATATATGGGAACATGACTTTAAGTATTTTTAGACAGACGGGCTGCCCCGGTTCTGGCTGTGATAGCCTGCTACACAGCTGGGTGGCCCATCTGTCTAAGGGTGCTCCACCAGATGAAAAGGCAGAGCAGGTGTGGAGCAGGTTGTGCCTGCTCTGGGGCAAACCACTGGTGGTGCTCCAGAACATTCTAGAGTGCTGCCGGTGGAGCTAGCTCGCCAAACCCAGGGCACTGGCCCAAAGTGGAACAGCGGTCCATTGGATGTGTGGACCCATGCCACAACCCCTCATCCACATAGCTATTCCCCCAGGCAACACCGCAGCATTGCGGATGATCTAACCCGCAACTCTACGGTCTAGTCGGGGGTGTTGTGCCAGCAGACCACAGCCTGGGGAACCCACCGGATCGGTCTGATTTGGTCCCAGGTGGTGCTGGGAGCTGGTGGACATGGGGGTGCACCCCCAGAACCGCTCCAAGGGTGATCAGCCCCACGTTCATCTGAAAACGCCTACTAGAGAAGGTGCTAGTATTTAAATTCAAATCTAGAAGCAATCTGCAAGATGATGTAAATGTGACTGTTAGAGACGAATTGGGTCATTAGTATTAAAAATAAGGATGTATGGAAGACACTAAAACGGAGAGAGTCAAACTATTTAAAATCAATGACAGCACACATCAGGTGATTACTGCAAATATACGTAATGGCTTATGAAGGTCAGATAAATAATCGATCCTTTGTTTTGACCAGCAAATATAGGGGTTAGGGGTATAGTTAGAAAGATACAACTTATCAGGTGAAGGGAATATGCATATGAAAGGAAATGGGTTCACAGCAGTTGAGTATACAGCTGACAGAGTCTGTCAATTCCTACAGATTTGTGTAATGGGTTGAAAAGCTTAGGTCTCTATTGAGACCGTTCTTTTTGGTATCTAATAAAGTTATCCATCTTTTGAAGGTGTTGTGTAGGTTTCCTTTCAGGATGAGAACAGAGATCAGAGATGGAGTGGCCATTCTGGGAGAAGTGACTGGCCATTGTTGAGTTCTTGTTTGTCCTCACAGTCCTATTTCTATGCAAGTTCATTTGTTGGTGTAGGGGTTGCTTGGATTCACCAACATAGTTTTCATGGGGGCATTTTGTGCACTGAATGAAATATACTACGTTTTGGGGGTTTGCAGATTTAGTTCCCTTTTATTCTGAATGGTTTTCAATGGGGACTGCTGACAGTGGTTGTGGTAGAAATGTGTTGGCAGGTTTTGCATCTGCTGTTCGGAGAGGGTCTTGTTCCTGTCGAGGTTGGGCCATCCTAGGTGGCAGGCAGGGAGTTTGCTCCAGAGAATCAGTTGCAAGAGGTTCACGAGTGTCTTCCAGACTTCCTACTTATTTTTAATACAAACAACCCTATTCTTCTCTAACAGTCACTTTTACATCATCTTGCAGCTTGCTTCTTGATTTATATTTAAATACTAGCACCTTTCTCAGTGTCATGTTCACATATATACAGGGTCTTGCATTTGCTTAAATTTAGTTCTGACTTGCCTGTAGCCTGATGAAGAGCCTGTAGCCTGTGGGGCTTGGAAAGTTTGCACATTCTCACCAACTGAAGTTGAACCAATAAAAGATCTCAGCTGAACTACTTGGTCCCAAATGTAAGAGATGGAGACAAACACAGCAATCGCACTCTACAGATATCTAAAGATACCAAGTCTGATTATCAGTAATTATTATTAGCAATGACCACTTCTGAGGAAATCCATGATCTGTGGATATTCGGCACTCCTGAAAATCAGGCTGCTTGTTTAATCATCATATCAGCTGAAGAGCCGAGATGAAAGAAAAATATGATTGTAGAAGAGAATATCATGGGTAAAATGACCAATTGGATAGAAGAAAAGAACTTTCCAGAAGCCAAAATCCTTGTGATGATGCCAAGAGATACTTCCTGGAGCATAGACAGAGTGGAGTTGCCATTTTGGTCTGAAATGTACGTGATGGAGACAAGGTAGTTCAAATGATCTCTTTTATTGGACCAACTTCTGTTGGCGAGGGTATGCAACTTTTCAGGCTATACAGGGCTCTTCCTCAGGCATGTAACACATCAGGACTACAGACTGAGCAAATGCGTAGGCCCTGTGCATCTACAAACTTGCATACTCTCTCACCAACTCAAGTTTGTCCAATAAAAGATACGGAACTACTTTGGGTGAAAACAGACATAACGCTATCTCGGTTTTAACACCACTTCAACCCCGCTTTAACATTTCTTATGCATTTTGCAGGGCGTCCTGTGACACCAATTTATGTTTCAGGAAACAGACTGCCTGACAAATAATACTGTAAGATGCTTAATCTGCAGCATGCGTAAACCAGCTTATACTATATAGGTATATCTTCCATTTTGCTAAGTAATATTGCTGGTATTAACATGCTGAGCTAGTTTTGCTGGGAACTACTGTTTCAAATTAGAAGTTGTGATTCAAATTCCCAAGGAAGCTGAATAAAAGCCTTTCAATTTTCTTCAGAGGGATTTGAATTAGGCCCCTGGAGGGAAAGACTTTTAAACTCTCACTTGAGAGAAGAGTAATTCAAAAGTTCAGACAACATGCTTCAGCACCCAAAAGATAATGGATTGCCATTACCCACCATACAGTGCCAGAAAGAATCTGGAATAGTCTAGTATGTGCCCACTGAGTGAGCCAAGTATGTCAAGAGGAACTAGTCAAATTGCAGCTTCTGAGTCTATATATTAAAATTAGTTTCTCTTTATAGCCTATTTCAAGGCTGTTCAACTGGAAGCCCTTGGGCCAAATCCAGCCTGCAATAGGGTTCCATCCGGCCTGCAACCTCAAAATCAAATTTAATATCAGTATTTTCTGACTAATATATACATTTCCAGAATGACATCATGCAGTAACGGCTCCGAACTCTGCCTGCTTAACTTGCACACTTCGTGCTGCTTAACATGAACAGGGTTTCACTATCCCTGCACTATATAAACAATGTATGCTGGCCTCAAGATTTTTGTGCAATCCGGCCCACCAGCAAATTGCCATGCAGCAATCCGTCCCACAGAGATAAAGATGTTGGATAAACCTGACCTATGTAAAGGTAGGGCAGCTTTATGTTGGAGTGAATGATGGCCCTCTGCCAGTATGACTAGCAAAATACTGGAAACACCGCAAGTAATCGAACGTATCTGGCAAGACATAGCTTGGCAACAATAAAACTGGCTGCTTAAAGAGGGCCCCATTCATTCTGCCTATTATTAGTCTCATGAGAGCAACACACAGTTGATTTAAAAAAAATAAAAAGTACAGCTGTTGAATGAAAAGAAATGCAACAAAGCATGCAATAAGGATGAATCTTTACAGAAAACAAAACTCTATGATAGCAACAGGAACATCGTCTGCCTTGGCTATGGGCCAGACAGCCTAGAGAATCTCCAGCGTAAGTATCACAATGGAAAGAGGGAGCTCTCCTAGTTGACATCCAGTAAGGACTGCAGTAGCATGGAATGATTAGCAGCAAAGAACCAACACAGCTCCAGGTAAATTTTAAACATTTTGTCTTTTCCTAATGGAGAAACAAATCATTTGAGCTGCACTTTGCATTACAGCTGCCATGTTAAACATAAACATTTGTAGTTTGTATCAGTCTAGAGTGTGTGGTTGCCATGTTGATTCCAAAAAGAACTTGCAAAAGTCCTTTTAAAAGACAAGCCCGAGGACTAAAATTTATATTTCTATCAGATACCAAAAAGAGTTGGCTAAATAAATATTCGGGCTTCAGAAGCCACCATGGAAACATGTGACAGCCTGCTGTTTATTAGGGATGGGCGAACTCGGGTCGGAAGTTCAGAATTCGGCCAAACTCGATCTGTTTGGTCGACCGAACTGAATTTCCGAACTCCGTTCTGTTTGCCCATCCCTAGTGGTAACAAACACAAAAAAATCCTTGATTTCGAATGGCCGAACCTGGTTCGGAAGTTTGGAATTCGACCAAACTTGGTCTGTTCGGTCGACCAAACCTAACTTCTGAACCGAACTCAAATTTTAAACCGAATCGAACCGAACCGAATTTCCGAACTCCATTCTGTTCGCCCATCCCTACTGTTTTTATTTTATTTTATTTATTTTTACCCCGCCCTTCTCCAGAGACTCAGGGCAGCTCACAACACTGAAATTAAAAAATCAAAATATAAAATACTACAACACATTAAAATCCCTTAAAACCCCCCATTATCCCACCCACATATACCCAATGTGTTCCCTTCATTATATTTAAATAATTTGAAATGCTAACTACCTAAAAACTCTTTTCCTACAATTCTTTCAGAAACTATTGCTATTATTTGAAATACCATTGTTTTGCTTGTGGCTCGATTATTGGCAGAGACCAATAGTCATTGCATTTTTCCCATCCGCGTCAATGGGGAAAAATACAGCGAATACAAGTCCTTAGTTATTCATTTCCAATCATTGCATTTAAAGCTTGAAATGCTAATCCTTTTTCCCTAACAGCTCCCTCCTCAGCGACTGCTTTCATGCATTATGTATATATACATACAAACCCGTCCTACATTTGCTTAGTCTAGACTTCTGACTTTTGACATACCTGAGAAAATGTCGTGTGGCCCAAAAACTTGCATGCTCTCACCAACAGAATTTGATCCAATAAAGGATTTTATAGCTGAAATGTTCTCCCCTCAGGAAGCCAGGATTCATTAGTTCAGGTGCTTGTGATAACTTTTTAAATTTATTTATATATATAGCACCAGCAGTGTAACTGGGGCTGTACACTTTACTCCTAGAAGCAGTCCCAATATTCTAATTTGGCTCTCAGCAAATGTTTTGCTTCATGCATGCTTTCATAGTTTCTTCCTAATGCCACAATTTTCAAGCCACCTACTTTGGTGCAGTGACAGTCCCAATAGGAGAAGCCAATAGGACTACTCCTGAACAAATGGCTTCAAGTCTGCAGTCTGAATATGGCTTTGCTGGTGGAGAGGCCCTTCCATCACTCTACTATAACAAGATTTCTCCTCTTCACCCCAACTTTTGTTTAACAATGAGTGTCAACAGATGTGACAATCATGCTGTGGCCTGCTTTGATCCGATGTGGCCAGGACATCTACTGTATATTTGTGTAGGTGCCACCAGATTTTGGCTAAGGATTGCTCTGGGCTGTGTTAGCAGCTAACCCAGGCTGTGCCCCCAGAAGCCCAGGCTAAAGTCCACTCGATAAGGGCAAAGCAGGTCATCAGGGCTGTTGTGGCCTGCCATGGCCCACTCCAGATTGGGTCTGTCATGGCTGGCCATCACTGGCCACTTTGGCTGCCCATCATGGCTGGGAAGCACTAGGCACAGCGTGGGGGCAGGGCAGGCTGGCCGTGCCTTAGTGCATCTCCCTGCCCTCCCAGAGGGCCGGCCATGGGCACGTTTGTTCAGTGGCCCAACCCGGTCCAGACTGTATCCATGGCGCTTTTCCTCCTGTGCCAGGTCAGGCCACCGCTGAGCCAGCATCACGTCTCTTATCACCCAATATACTGAAAATGCACTGGAATAATTTCTTTTCTTTCTTCTTCTTATGCCAATGTGAAAACTCCTAATGACTTCAATGAGTCAGGGTTTTACCTATGGTCTACCAATACACAACGCTTTTTAAAAAGTGAACAGGGATTTGAATGCCCAACTTGAGATGCTTTAAAAGGGTATGTTTTCAGAGCGTATAAGCCCAGCACTTTGATCAGGTAATTTTAAGATATCCCAACCTGAACAATCAAAATTATTCATTACAATGAAAATCTTGAACTTGATTTCCTTAGAAAAAACTACATAGAAGAATGGGGTAGAAAACTAATACCACACCAGTCAAGATCTTTATAAATAAAATGTCAGACTATTAGGCAGAAACAAATGAAAATACTGGGGCAAAACTTTCACTATGCTCTGTACCGATGTGAAAATATGTTCTTTGTTTTATATTACCTTATTTTGACAGCTGTACAGTGATAAAAGACAGAAATAAACTTACAGGGGAGGCAGTATCATTTTTAAAGTCAATTTTTCAGCTGTAAACCTTTTGTAGGAAACAATGCCATTTCAAGTTAAAGGACTAAATTTAAGAGAAGGCATTTGTATGCTTTGAGCTGTGATTCTGGTGTGTACAAAAATCAGAGAACATAACTATGAGGACACCACCAAATGGCTCACATCTGGGGTATATAAATATTGTTCCTGTAGTCTACTAAGAGTTTAACCCAGCTCTCTGAAACAAAGTATCGCAGAAGCAGTTTCCATAGCTTCTTAATGGTATTTCTCACACTTATTCAGCTAATCTGAAATTTCAGAATGAAATCTTTTGTGTTTTCCCATGTCTAAACACAGAAGACAGATTTTTTTCTGTCGGTCGTCTGTGATTTATGTCGTTAATGAGTATCGAGAGAGAGAGAGAGAGAGAGAGAGAGAGACTCCTATGCAAGACATTTCCAAAACCATAAACCTCCAACTAAACAAAAAACTTGACACAAAGCAATTTAAAAACAAAATACCTCCTGTTCGTGAGAAATACAAACCCCAAAGCCTACTATCCAACAAAAACTACACACAAACAACAAAGCCCCAAACCTCCAGCAAAACAAAATAGAAAAATTCAACCCCAAATCAAAAAGCATGGAAACTGGAGATTAAGGCTCACATGACCACTACCACACCATGTACACGACTGTGAGCTTTTTACACTACATAAAAATATGCATAAATCCTTTCGGCACTCACCTTAACTAGTGCACCATGTAAACTCTGAACCACCACAATGCTATTTTGTGTGTGTGTGTGCGCGCACAAGAAAAGGAGAGAAAGTAGGATAGTGATATTTCTCAGATACAAAAATGTATTTCAACATGTTCTTCTTTCTGAAGTATCTGGTTGCTATTTCAGTACTCCTTTCATTTAAATACCACATTTTTTCTACATGTTTGGGATTATCTCTCATTCCATAGCTGAATGATGCACAGAAAAGGATTTCTATGCCTTCTTGATCACATGCATCTTTTTGGATTGTGGCCAGTATGTTATTTAAACAACAACACTGCTCACATGATGCACTAGTTAAGGCGAGTGCTGAAAGGATTTGTGTGTATTTTTTATGTGGCGTAAAAAGTTCACAGCAGTGTACATTGTGTGGTGGTTGTGTTGTGAACCTTAGTCTCCAATTTCCATGCTTTTAGATTTGGGGTTGGATTTTTCTACTTTGTTTTGCTGGAGGTTTTTGGTTTTTTGTGTGTAGTAGGGCTTGGGGTTTGTATTTCTCATGAACAGGAGGTTTTTGGTTTGCTTTGTGTCAAGTTTTTTGTTTGGTTGGAGGTTTTTTTGGATTCGAAAGTGTCTTGGCTAGGAGGTTTTTTGTTTGAAAATATTCACAAGCCTTAATTTCACTTAAACCAGAGGTTTTTTGTTGGTAAATTTCCTTGGTTTTTGCTTAGCAAATGTTTTCATGTAGGTTTTTTTTTGGTTGGTTTTTTGGATTAAATAGCTTGTCACTTGTCATGTACCTTGGTCTTTTCCTTGGTTCTTACAGATGTTTTTCTGAGGAGTGTACAAAACACTCAAACACTTGTTTGCTTGATGGTTTTTTGTTGTTTTTTAAATAAGAGAAAGCTAGTCATTTGCTCTTCAGAGGAAGGCAAAAAGACCCCTAATATTTAAAAACAAAAAAAACTTTACATAGGGCAAAAAGGATTTAGGCAAGAATTCCTTCTGGACTCCATTTCTGGCAATTGGATATTTGACATTCAAAGACGAATGTGTATCCCTAAAGGAAGGGAGGGAGGTAGGGGTGTGTGTGTAGTTTAGTTACTCCTGTGTTTCAGGGGGAAAAACATAGTTATCATGCATATTAGGCACACAAGGACATATTCATATTCTGATGTATGTTACCTTCCAAAACATACATTAATTGGCTGCTGAACCGGGGAGCTGGAAAAGGGAGAGAGCATGGGGCTTTTTTTTGCTTACCAGTGATCCCAGCCATCCACCCAAATGTAACACAATCTCTGGGGTGTCCAAAACAACGCAATATTTAGCAGCATCCAACAGGTCTCAGAGGAACCAGGGATCCTTGGAGTTCTCAGTTCAACTAGAGAACGGTGCCTGGAACAGAGGAGAGAAAGAGAGGAAAAGTCCTGGCTCTGCCATCACCCTCTGCTGAGCTAATCAGCAGCAGGGCAGATCATCCTCTGGGGTGAGGGGGGGGCTTTCCCCAAGCAGCTGCCCTGGGTTAGTCACCCAACACCCGCTTGTATCCTGCCAGCTAGGGGCCAGGGAAGCTCTTCCCCATGGACAATGAAATCATCTGGCTTCCCCCTTCCTGGTAACACAAGCACTTCCCTGGGCCCCAGCTGACAGGATACAAGCGGGTGCTGGGTGACTTCCCCTGGCAGCTGCTTGGGGAAAGTTCCCCCCTCTTCCTCCCCCCCCCCGGGCGATCTGCCCTGCTGCTGCTCATTCCCTTTATCGCTTTGTGTTCCCATTTAACCCTGGGGGTGCACTCTTTAGTTTAGACTGAGTATAAACTCAGAATTAGGTTATGAGTGGTTGTAAGCTCCCTCACTTGCCACTGCCCCTGGTAGGTGTTGGGGGCTTGGCCAGGGGGAAGATTTTGCTAGGGCTGGATCAGGACACTGTTTCCTGATGCACCTTGGGGTCTATTTCACTCTCCATTAGCAGTCTGCTGCTCTTGTTTATTTCACTTCCCAGCCACCACAGCCTCTTAGAATTTGTTTCAAATCCTCTCTAGGTTATCTGCTAAGTCTGAGCGGAATGATAACTCCCTATTTTTATGCTCTGGAGGCAAGTGAAAACCGGGTCTGCCATGCTTCTGCCATTTGTCAGTTTCAAATGCTGCTTCTGGCCACCAAAGCAAGAACTGAACATGTGACATCAGACAAGCAAACAATCAATCATGAGACACTCAGTGCCAAACAACCAATCAGGAAACATTTCTACCTTAACCCAGAGGAAAGATTTCTCTACATTCCACCCATGGAATACCCAGAGAAAAATCTCTCAACGTTCCACCCATAGACTGATGTAATTTTCACAAATCCCGCCCCCCGCCCGCCCCCCTTGAAAAACCAACCAACAAATGCTCCTAAAACAACAAAAGCAGACATAGGACCACAGACTTGAATCTATTTTCATGCCTCTAGAAAGAACAAACTCAAGAATAGACTGGAAACCAGGCCAATATAAAAGTCGTCAAAACAAAAAAAGGAACTTTTTCACTGCAGTTTAAAACTGCCTTAGTGTCTTTGTATTTCAACCGATTTCCACCAAACTTGCATAGTTTCAACACATTACCCAGGGGACCCACCATGCCGAAAACCACAATGACGGGGCAAAGCATGACGAAATCACACCCCTTAGAATGTTCAGGGCTTATAATGGGAAGTGCTGCTCGCCTTAACTTGTGTGTGTGCGTGTGTGTGTGTATCACACACACAACACCCAAGGTCCCTTTCAGCCCTATAATATAATATGTACAATTGGACCAAGGGGATTCATGGAGTACAAAATGCAAGATTAGGCCCATAATGTAAAACACCATGCATTTAGATCTACAGCGTTTACCACATTTCTCTATATGCTCCACCTCCTTTGGGACTGTCTGTGTATACAAGTAAAAGAGAGAGCTTGTTAAAGTTTTACTGCTCATAAAAGTGAAGAATTTGACACAACCCTGCTATTGCATTTCAGCCCTGACCTGCAAAAACCCTGCTATTAATAACCTAGGCATTTTTCAGACAATGACCGTCAGTCATGCTAGATCACCGTGGGCAAAGGTTGGACTGTTATTCTTTATGTGTGTGTTACAGTAGCATCTAGAAGCCACAAACAAGACTGGAACATCATTTTGCTACACACTGTAGAGAGACAAAGCTAAAAAAGTGGTCTCTGCCTTATACAGCGTACAGTCTAAATGCATGTGAAAAGCTGGGAAACAGAGGGATAGGGAGTGGAGATGACTTACCTTTGCTGCTCATCTGTTGTATGATTCTGAGCAAGAACAGAATTCAGCTGCCTCAAGTCCCATGTTTACCAGACCACGCTGCCTCTCCAGGTGTGGAATGTAGTTTGCTATGAACGGACTTATTTTCCACTTATGACCTAGGTTCATACTAAATAGACATACAGCCTTCTGGTGGAACACTATATTTTAATGTTCAGAAAAAAGTGGCAATATATAGAAGACCCTCTTTATAATGCAGTATTTGGGAGCTATGATCACAAGTTTGTTATAACATCCACAGTATAACAAACAAAATGCAAAATCTTGTGTTTGTCTGTGCTCAGATGGGTCACGCTGAGTTGTTGTTATGCCTGTTCCCACCCCTAAAGAAAAAAAAAATGCATTGGGACCCATGGTCACATCTGCCTTATAAGCTAACACATGCTATAACAATGTGTTTTATAACAAGGTTCCACTGTATCTTGATATATAAAAGATGGTGTAACAAGCTCGCCCTCCATACTGGCTGCCTCTGTCTTGCAGTTCCTTTCAGGGTAATTCATTTACTCCATCCCATACAGTTCACTCTTCCGCGCCACAGCCAAATCCCTAGGACATTAGTGACCTGAAGGGTCCACCACATTGATTAACATAGACAACTCTCTCGTCTTCCAGATCTTCTGCAGCACTCTCTAGAAAGCACTGTGCTTTCCTCTTCTCCATTACTATTGGGTAGACCTAGTGATTCTTAAGGAGTTTTTCTCTTAGTTGTTTCCTCCAGCCCTGGGGGCTGTAGCTCAGTAGTCCCTAGAGAAACACATTCACTTCTATCTCTCGACTCTTCTCTCGACTCTCCTCTTATGACAATCTAGCTGGGTTAGGGGCCCCTGAGTCAGAACCAGCTTTTATCACACGACGACTGCCCTTGGCCCTGCTATTTTCTCTACTTCTGGGGCCTCTGCAGTGGCCTCTCTTTTCACCATGGCAGCACTGGAGCCCCCACTCCTTCCCAGCGGGGTCCCAAACATAGCCATCTGTAGGGTTGCACAGAGGGTGCTCCCAATGGGAGCACAAGGGAGGGGATGGGAATCCATTTTTTAAAATTTTTGCCCTGGGCTCCATTAAGTCTAAGGCAAACCCTGCCCTTAATTCTAGATGTGGCTGATTATTTTTCATTCTTGCACCTCTGTAAGTAGAGATTTTTGCTCTCAATTTAATTTGGCAGTGAAACTCCTCAACACCTAGTTGACTCTTAACTCTTCAAATCCTGTTGGTGGGTTCACCATCACAGGATGCTGTATAAATGAATAAATAAAAATACAATGCAAAATACCATAAAAAGTATAATCTAGTGGATCTAACTATTGCAAGAATGCATATGAACTCTGATTTTTCACCTGAAAACTAAATAGTTTTAGGCCTTTTTGTATTTTATTTTTTACACGAGACACACCCACATGAATGGGTGTGTCCCATGTGAAGGACGCAGCAGGTGTGCGTACATGCTCCTGCCTAACACAATCCCCACGTGCCCCCCAAGGAGCAACTGGCAAAAACGGAGGTTGCTCCGTGCGTGTTCATGAGTGGGGTGGGGGGGATGCATGTACGCCCGTATGCACCCTCCACCCACCCACCGGCGCAAACAGGGGCCGCCACCCCACCCTGCAGGGGCTGTGTTACTAAGGCAGTTTTTACATTAATTAACACTGTAACCAGTTTAATATTTGAAAGCAATTACATTCTGAAAAGTAGTTCCGAAAAAAAATATTATGGAGCTTTTAACTTATTCTCTCATTGACTTCTTTAGAAAACTTGATCCATTCAGTAAAATTTCTTTGGATTTTTAAGTGCCAGTACTTAAAGGTCCAAAAAAAAATAATCTGAAATTTAAGCTGGCAATAGTTGCTCCTCTTGTTAGGACTAATAAAAAAGATTCTTCGGATACACTTTAGTGAAGATTTGATGAAGGTGTGCAGAACTGAAGAAAATCCAGCTCATTTTTCTTTACCTGTACTGTTTTCACAAAATAATAAAAACATGGGTTTTTTTAAAAAAAGGGGGGGGGGGAAGCAAGCAACAAAACATAGCTCAAAGTAAGAGGACACCATTTCTACCTTTTTCTTTCACTTGGAGATAATACGACTAAAGTTATTGCCATAAACATGTTTCACTAGGACCAACATGGCCAGATGGTCATTAATTAATTCTCAGGGAACTTCTTGAGACAGATAGCTTAATGCTGAGTTGTTGAAAGTAGAAGGATTTAAAATAAAGGGAATGGATTCAACATTTGATAATGTAATCATGTCAAAGTCCATCCAAACTGTACAGCCCATGGGCTGGCTTGGTTAAAGCACCACCAGTTTCTATGGAATATGTTACCAAATGAAATTATGTGGCCAGCACCACATCCTTCACCCTTGACTTTGCCAGTCTAGCGGATGAGGTAGGTACCTGTTTATATCTGGTAGTTTGGAGTGAGGCCAATAGGCATTGCACCCACAGTCTTCAGGGCTGTATATGAGTGCTTTAGCCACTGAGCCACCTCATAGGATTGATTTCAGTTAATCTGTGTACATGCCTTAAACTCAGTATTGTTACAGGCAGTGTCTAATACAACTATAAGTGAAAGAGATTAGAAGAAAATCTATTTTCCCATAGTCTTATTTCAACAGCACTTTGAGATAGTTTCACTCTGTCTCCTGTGCGTTCAAGCTAGGTTCTCCTGCTGTTCTTATCGCTTACACGACAACAATAGGAGTGGTTGTAGGGGTGGGGGGAACATTTTAAAAATCTTTGTAAAAAGTGATCATTGTTAAGGCCATAAACACTGGCTGGAAGACAAAGGCCCTTTTCACACAGGCCGCGGGTGTGTGTGTGTGTGAGTGCGCGTTGCGGTAGTTATGTGGGTGCACACCCATCTCCATGCACAGAGCAACTGTCGTTGCCACCGGTTGTTGTGTGCATGGGTGATGGGTGGAGTGCGAGAGGGTGCACGCACCCCCACCCATGGTGGTCAAACGGGTGCCCCTCCCATACTCACACAGCAGATAGGCGTGGGCATGGGAGGTGGGGGGGTGGGGTGTCGTGTGAAAAGGGCCAAAGATGCAGATGTACTACCTGAAAGTAGTTTTAGCTAATTCATTTTCTTAAATTGACTAAATTTCAAGAGGACTTCATTTTTAAAAAGAGGGATCTGATTGAGTTATGCCTCCAATACTTATCACCATATAGCAGCCAATCTAAACTTTTGTTCTAGTTTAAAGAACTCTGACTCTGTAAGTGTAAGTGTAACACTTTCTGGCAAGTTGCATACCATACTTCGCAATCATTTTTTAAAACCTTATATACAAAACCTGCTTAAATGTCTACCTTTTGAACCTCTGCTCTGAACATGGTGGGGAAATAGTGATCATTAACTGGTTAACTTGGTCAATAGGATTGAGAGTTTTAAAAGTATAACATTTATTGGATGAGAACTTCAGATGATACACCAGTCATCGTAGCTATATTACTTCAGTGGCACTACACTGATCTATGCCATCTGAGGACCATTTTTTCTAGAAAGAGAGTTTGGGTAGAAAGGGATTATATTTATCAGATTATACATCTCTCTCTGCTCTTGTCTCGGATTAGTGGTGCACTCCTCGCTCTGTTAAACCAATTGGAATTTTGCTAGGATATGTGCTATGTGTAATATGTTAGGTTTACAAATTGTAAAAACAAAATGGTGTGTAGGGAACTTTTCTAAATAATAGCTAATGTTTTACAGTTACACAGTATCTTTCAACTGCTTATCTTAAAGGACTTTATGTAAACAAGTAGGTATCATTATCCCACCTCTACAGATACCGAGACAGAAAAATTAGAACTGCAATCTCCAACATTGCACTCCCCATTGAAACTAATGGGGCTTGTGCTGGTACGGTACTTTGAGGATCACTAAGTGATTTGCCCAAGGTCACAGGCTGAATTAGTGGAAGGTTAACCAGTGTGATGATCCAGACTTCAAGATACCTGCTCTGACACCTAAACTAGAATGATTCTTTATTCATTGTACTACAGTAGCATCTAGAAGCCCCTGGGGCCCCACAGTGCTACCCCATGAGATTTATAATATAAAAGCTCTGCATGGTTCTAACTATTGGAGTACAGCACTCCAAAGTATACAACACAACAAATGACAGACATGAAATTACAAAGTATGAACAAATCCAAGAAAAAAAATATGTTAAACAACTAACCTAACAATGTGAATCCTGTTGTTAGAGGAAACCACAATAAATTAAGAAAACATACTCAATGTAATGCTGGGAAGCCTGAGTATCTCCCTTCCCTAACCATCTATGAAAGCCAAATGATTGTTTGGAGGAAGGGGAGGATGAGGGATTGGGAAGAATTTTTGGTTTGCATCTAATTGGAATAGCATCTGGAGCTGTGCAAGTGCCTATTTCTCTCTGAGAATCTAAGAGCTGAGCCTGGGCAAAAAAAAGATAACCTGAAGAATCTTAGGGGTCATGTTGTCATGGAAACAAGTCACCACTAATGAGCTTTCTAAGACTCTAATGATTGAATATCTGAACACAGTAAATAAATATCAACTCATAATCCAAAGGCACAAGGCTAAATCAGAAAAGTTTTGGCACGGCAGAGTAATATAGCCATAGGGAAACAAACAAACAAGCTACCTCCTGGTTTCCTCTTTCCCTTGGTTTCCTGAGCTGCTTCTGCTTGACAGAGCTGCCTGCATTTCACGGGAGAAGCCACAGAAAGTTTCCTAATTGCCTTTCAGAGCGGACGTTTAGACAGACAGAAGGGCTTCCCCCCCTCCTCTTCACCCCCTAACACTGTTCCACTCAGTAGTCACATTACCCGGGAGTCAAGATTCCCCCACAAACACACACACACACACACCTACCTCAGAGGTCTGTGGTGAGGCTGCCATGAATCAAAACAAGGAGCCTGCAGGAAGCTTGCAGATTGTTACCAAGAACTGTAGGAAGACTTGACCCCCCCTAAAAAAAATCTCCCTCCAAACTATAAGCTAAAAACACTCTCAAACCAGAGTCACTTTTTATGCAACAGTTGTTTAGGGTGAAACAAACAATGAAGAGAGACGGGTCAGTGGCTGCCCCACAACCAGTCAACTTGCTGTCCCACGCCAAGTCCCCACTGTGTCACTGGCACTGCCAAGGTAAGGCTTGCATTATAAGAGACAAGGCAGAGGTGCTGCAGGGAGAGTGCCTGACAGCCACATGACTTCGCCAAGGGGGGCGGGGTGGCCAGGAAGAGGGAATGGTACCTCCATGCAAGAAAAAACCCAGGAGTGCTCCCATCGCCTCTTAGCCCTACCCATCTCTCCCCTCTCCTGCCTCTTTCATCTGCCTGCTTGTCTGTCCTCTCCTCCATCTAATCCAGAGGTAGGGAACCTTTTCCCTCCCAGGACCTATTTTGAAAATTAGTACAGGCTTTGAGGGCTGCATAAAAGTTGGGGGCAGGGGTGCAGTGAGGAAGAGGCGAGCCCAGATTACGGATCTGTCCCTTACCCCCTGATGTGCATGCCCTCATCTCCGCTCCCTCCCCTCAGTCTTGGGGGTAAAAACTAGATCTGGGAGGCAAAGTCAGGAACTGGAAAGGGACCAAATAAAAACTAGAAGCGGGCTGCATTTATCCCCCTGCTCTGATTTATCCCCCTGTTCCCCGATCTATTCCCTTCTCTCCTGCCCCCCCCCATCTATTTTACTGTCCACCCTTTTCCTCCCCCCACCTCCCATTTCCTGGGGTCCGGCTCTTCCCAGCCCCCCTACCTATCTCTCCTTCTGCCCCCCCAAATCCCGGGTGGTCTGTCTGGAAACTTCGCTCGGACTCTAGCGCGGCGAGATCCTGAGACGCCTCCAACGAACCGTAAACAAAGCCCCGAGGCGAGGCACAGCCAGTGTGATGAGCCCTGGGGCCGCCAGGCTGCAGTCAGAGGGCAGGCTCGGGTTTGACTTCTTCACCAAGTTCCCTTCTTGGGGGGAGCAGGCTGATGGGGAGGGGGACGGCGATCCATAGGAGAGGGGCTAGTCCCCGCTGGGGGAAGGGCGCAGGCAGAGCACGCTGCGAGCGGGGCCGCCCATGGAGCGCTGCATCATCCCCCGGGCAGGATGGGGTTGGACCCCGGCTGCCGGCAGGGACTGGCGATCAACGCCTGAGGAAGGACTGGGGGAATTGCATCGCTGCAGGGAGGCGGGCGGGGATCGCTCCCCAGTGGGCAGGGCTACAGCCATCGAGAGGTCGGGGCAGGGGCAGCGGGGAAGCGGTCACTCACCTGAGCAGATCCGCCCGAGGAAACGGCAGCGCAGGCAGCCCCAGCGGCATCACCAGGGAAGAGAGCCAAGAGTCCCGCCAGCCGGGAGGCGCCTCTATCCTCCCCCAGCAGCCCGGCGAGCCCTCCAGCTCGCCCTCCTCCGGCACCAGGGGGCCGCTGGTTCTGCGCCTCCCGTCCAGCCGCCGCCGCCGCCGCCGCCCGCAGGGAAGCCGGGCGCTTCACCGAGCAGCACATCCCACCATTGCCAGGCGTTCTTGCCTCTACAGGAGCCGGGGCTGCTGTCTCGCTCTGCGTCGCCTCCTCTCTTTGCACCCGAGATCGCTGGACTAGCCCAGGTCAAAGCGTTGGCACTAATGGGGATCGCACTGTTTGGGCTCCGGCAGATCCTGCCACTAGTTCCGCCGGAGAGCCGAGCACGTTACAGCTGCAGCGCTGACTCCCTCTCCGGGGAGGGTCAGCTCTACCGGGGGGGAATCACCAGGGCACGTGCTGCCCCCTGAAAGCTCTCCCAACGCGCGCTTTGCACACCCCTCTTCCCATTGCATGTGCCCGTTTGGCGTCAGTCAGCTGCTTCTCTCTCCAAGTTGTTTGCTCGTCACAAAGCAAATGGGCATATCCCCCTGGGTAACTAACAGCTGCCAAGGGCACCATCAGGCTGCAAGGCTGGGTTACTCCCAACAAAATGCATGTTTTTCTGGCGTTAGGGGTGTAATCCTCCACCATTAATATCCACCGTTGGCTTCAATGGCTGGAGGAAATTCCCTGTGGGCTAACTCCCCTGGTGCGAACAGAGGTGACGTTCTGCTGCTTTACTCATCGCTGATTGCTTCCGGAGAACGACTGGTACGGGGTTTGTTAGAACTCGATTCATAATGCGAAGCAGCGCATCGCCAGAGAAACAACAGGAAACATGTCAAAACAGAGGGGGGAGTAGAAGTTCAATTTCCGCGGTGCAAAGTTTTGATTTGGATTTAATAGAATGATAACACTCCGCTTCAATCTTATGCAAATAATGATCAGTTGACAATGAGGACTAATCTTGTCATGACAACATTTAGAATGGTATGCCATCCCCTTATGCGTGGGCTGGCTCTCTCTGCTGTTTTGGTAGGAAGGCTCTTGGGATTAAATTTGCTTCCTAGCATAAGAGTATTGTTTTATAAATAGTATTGTGGATTACTGTACATTCTCTGGGAGAATATTCAGTAACCCTTTCAGAAGCAATACTTTTTTTGGTGAGGCTATTTAATGCCTTGTTAAAGGTGCAGCTAAAACCCTTTTTACAGTATTTCTACGGATTTGATAACATTATCACATGCAGTTTTTATTTTGAACAAAAAAGTTGACACTAATACATTTCGCATCAGCGAGGAATTCATTTACTCCAAGATTCATCTTTTCAAAAAAAGTGCATGCGTATGAGATTTCTGTTATAAAGAGTGCATTGACTAACGATTGAGGAGGACACCCAAAGAAAACTACAGAATGAAAGAAATCTACCCCCTAATTAAAGCCTCAAGTTCTGTAATCGCTTAGATGAACTGTAATGTAATATAAATAGCCCTTACCTAGTGGCTTATCAGTAAAGTCGTTCGAGTGTAAGATAAATAATGGTGTAATAGGTGCTGCACCTATCTAGAGAGAGAGGACCTGGCTGAAACAAAATAATTTGTTAATGAAAGGCAAGCATGGTTACTATGGTAAGCGGTGTGTGTGTGTGGTACCACCAGGCATTAATTAGTGCTGAAACTGAACACAGCAAATGTAAACACGATTTGCTACTGAGGCTACGTTAAGACACTTGAACAGCATCTCCTAGGAACAGAGTGACGCAAGTAATAGTGTTTGGCACCAACGCAGACAATCAGTAGTCTTTGCTTAGTAACAGGGAAAGTTGATTCCCTCTTCTTACAAAGAGAGGGTGAATACCCTTCTATCAATTAAATAGGTTCTCTTGTGAAAGGTACAGGGTGGTTAAAGACCCGATTCCAGAAGCACATACAAGCCCTTGGGCTCCTTGTTTAAAGGTGCATTCTCACAGCTCTCCAAATAGGATTGATTCTCATCTCATTTATAATGGAACACTTTTGGTTCTATGAATGAAAAGGGGGAGGGGGGAGACAAAGGATTTATATCAGCAAAATCTAAGGGAGGGGTTTTAATTCATTTCTTTCTAAAAGAAAGACAATGAGGCAGATAATACGTGGTTGTTTATGAGCTAGGTTTTCTGAACGGCTTGTGTTCCCACTCCCAATTACATTGAGCTGTCAAGCACAGATCGGAGTGTGATTCTGTGGCAGGGCTATTTTAACAGATAAGTCAGTGTCAGGGCTTTTTTAATCAACAAGTCAACCAAAGGTTTCCTGTTTGTAATTTACATTCATAACGATACTTTCCTACATTTAACTCTGTAAACTGAGATCCTACAAACCAGGGTGCTCTGTAGACAGCGTGGTTCCAAGCATGATGACTCATGCTGACAAAATACATTTTTCCTGTTTTGTAATTATTTATTTATTTAATCAATTTTTATCCCACCCCTCCTGAAAACAGCTCAGGGCAGCTAACAATTTAAAAACATAAAAATACAATCATATAAAAAAATCTAAAACACTCCTAATAATATTAAAACAGGGTTAGGCACAAAAAACAATAAATAAGGGTAGGGGGAGATTAAAACCCCCTAACCCACCCGCCCACCCCCCCTCCCCAAAGGAGTGCGGAGGGCGAGGCAATCCCTGAGGTACGAGGGGCAAGACCGTGAAGGGCCTTATAGATCAATACCAATACCTTGAACCTGTCTCGGCACGCTATTGGCAACCAGTGCAGAGTCCGGAGCACAGGTGTTATGTGGTCCCAGCGACCCGTCCCTGACAGGAGCCGGGCCGCCGCATTCTGCACTAGCTGCAGCCTCCGAACCAGGTACAAGGGCAGCCCCATGTAGAGTGCGGTGCAGTAGTCCAGCCTCGAGGTGACGAAGGCATGGACGAGGGAGGCCAGGTCCGGGCCGGAGATGTACGGGTGCAGCCTCCGCACCAGAGATAACTGGGGGAAAGCAGCCTTCGCCACCACCTCCACCTGTCGATCCAGGTGGAGATCTGCATCCAATACCACCCCCAGACTCCAAACCTGCTGAGCCTAAGGAGGGCGAACCCCCCCAATCGGGGGCTGACACCTCCCTGGCTCTCCCCACCACCATCACCTCTGTCTTATCGGGGTTGAGCTTCAGTCTGCTCCGCCACATCCACTCCGCTACGGCCTCCAAACACTGGGATAGCAACGAGACAGCAGGGTCTGGGTCAGCTGAAAAAGAGGTACAGCTGAGTATTATTTATTATATTTATATGCCGCCCCCCATGCCCACGGCATCTTGGGGCGGCTTCCAACACAATACAAAACAGTTTTAAAAAACAATTTTTAAACATAAAACAAATTTAAAACACCCCCCACAAAAATTAACCCACCACCCCACCCTCCCCTCCGAAGGCCTGGGCGAACAGCCAAGTCTTACAAATACATCGAAAGGCCAAGAGGCCCGGGGCCAGGCGAGCCTCCTCCGTGAGGGTATTCCACAACCGCGGCCCAGCCACTGAGAATGCCCTCTCCATTGTGGCCCCCCGTCTTACACGGGGGACCTCCAGAAAGGCGCCACCGGTGGACCAAAGGGATCGCTCTGAGGCACGGAGGGCGAGGCGGTCCCCGAGATATATGGGGCCCAGACCGTGCAGGGCTTTGTAAATCAATACTAACACCTTGAATCTGGCTCGATACGCTATAGGCAGCCAGTGCGGAGTGCGGAGCACTGGTGTTATGTGCTCATGCTGTCCCGTCCCCCTCAGGAGACGGGCTGCCGCATTCTGCACTAGCTGCAGCCTCCGAACCAGAAACAAGGGAAGCCCCACATAAAGCGCGTTGCAGTAGTCTAGCCTGGAGGTGATGAAGGCATGGACGAGAGTGGCCAGATCGAGCCCGGAGAGGTAAGGTCGAAGCCCCCGTACCAGATACAACTGGCGAAAGGCGGCTTTAGCCACCTCCTCCACCTGTCGATCCAGATGGAGGCCCAAATCCAAAACCACCCCCAGACTCTGAACCTGAAGAGCAACAGGCGGGCGAACCCCCCCTATCAGGGGGGCCAGCACCTCCCCCGCCCTTCCCACCACCATCACCTCCGTCTTATCGGGATTGAGCTTCAGTCTGCTCTGCCGCATCCAATCCGCCACGGCCTCCAAACATTGGGAGAGTAACGAGACAGCAGGACCTGGGTCAGTTGAAAACGAGAGGTACAGCTGAGTATCATCAGCATATTGGTGACATCGCACCCCGAACCCTCTCACGATCTCCCCCAGGGGCTGCATATACACATTGAACAACAGTGGAGACAGAATGGAACCCTGCGGCATGCCGCAGGGCAAGGCCCGGGGGCTAGATGTTTCAGCCTCCAGCACCATCCGCTGGCTTCTACCCGAGAGGAATGAGCGGAACCATCCAAGGACAGTCCCGTCCAGACCCCCCCTAGTCTCACAGCCGTCTCAACAGCAGCCCATGGTCCACGGTGTCAAAATCGGCCGAGAGATCTAGCAGGATCAAAAAGGTCGAACATCCTGCGTCCATCTCTCGGCAGAGATCATCCACCAAGGCCACCAACGCCGTCTCAGTACCGTAGCCAGGGTGGAACCCAAATTGAAAAGGGTCAAGGAAACCGAAGCTGTCCAAATGCGCCTGGAGCTGCAGTGCCACTGCCCGTTCAATAACCTTCCCTAAAAAGGGAAGATTAGAGACAGGTCGGTAGCTGGCGAGTGCGTCCACATCCAAAGATGGCTTCTTCAGCAGGGGGCGCACTACAGCCTCCTTGAGACTGAGTGACAACCTCCCCTGCCGAAGGGATGCGTTCACTACCTTTGCCGGCACCGTCCCCAAGGTCTTCCTGGAGGCTTTCACCAACCAGGACGGGCACAGATCTAATTCACAACTAGTGGCTCTGACAGACCCCAGGACATTCACTGCATCAGCCGGCATCACTTCCCGAAACTCATCCCAGAAAGATCGACCAGACGGGGCCTCCAAAACCTTGTGCCCCTCGCTTCCTGCTTCCAATCCGGTGTCAAAGTTACTCTGGATCTGAGCAATCTTGTCTGCAAAGTAGGTGGCAAACTCCTCACAGCGGGCCTGGGACAAGTCCCCGTCCAGGCGAAGGGAGGCCGAACTAACCAGCTCCCGCACCACCCGGAACAGCTCCGCTGGACGCGACTTCGCAGACGCTATGAGGGCAGCAAAGAACTCCTTCTTTGCTGTCCTCACAGCCTCAACATAGGACCGCAAATGGGTCCTATGGAGAAGTCAATCAGAGTCCAACACCAGCATCACTCTAGTCTCCTACCCACCTGCTTCATACACCGCAGCCCCTCAGTAAACCAAGGGACCCTGCGGTGACGAGACGGAGGGAGAAGACGTCTCGGAGCCACCATGTTGATGGCCTCTCCTAACAAGATGTTCCAATGCTGGACAAGCTCATCTGCAGAGCAGCCGTCCGGGGCTAAGGTTAACTCCCTCAAAGCCTCCTGGAACCGCTGCGGTTCCATCAGCCTCCGAGGGCAGAGCAACCTAACTGGTCCATTCCCCTTCTGGAGAAGGTGCGCTGAGAGGCTGGCCTGATCCATCCATGACAAGGGCATGACCCTCACATTTCCCACTAACGGATCACCTGCCTCAAGGCCAGAACAAAACATCAGGTCAAGAGTATGAACCCCCCACATGGATCAGGCAGTTGACCACTTGGGACAAGTCCATCGTTGCCATGGCGGCCATGAACTCACGCTTCGCTCCTACAAGGCCGGCGTCAGCATGGGCGTTGAAGTCCCCCAGGACCAAGGTCCTGGAGGAGTTCAGCGCCACCTCCGAGGCTAGCTCTGCTAGAGCGGTAAGGGATGCTGCCGGACAGGAAGGGGCCCGGTATACCAGCAGCACTCCAAGCTTGCCCCCAGCCAAATCAAACACCACATGGAGGACTTCAATACCTGAAATCTCCTGAACTGGACATTTCCTAACTGGCCATCCCTCTCTAAAAATTATAGCTTCACCTCTGCCCCGGCCCCCCGTGCGGGGCTGGTGCTGAACAGCATACCCGGCCGGAACGAGGTCCGCTAAAGCTGGTTCTGCCCCCTCGTCCAGCCAGGTTTCTGTAATACATGCAAGGTCCGCTACCCCATCCAGGATCAAATCCCAGATGACTGGGGCCTTATTTGCCATGGACCTTGCATTCAGGAACAGCAGTCCTTTACAGTCGGACCTTAGACCCTGATCCTCTCTCATCCTTGGTGGGGGGGGGTGACTCTCTTAACCTCCACCAGGAACCTTGGTCCCATGGGAGGACGAGTCACCCGTCCCCTCGGACCATACCATCCGCGCCCTATAACCACCCCTATAGCTGCTCCCACCCCTTCCATCTGCTCCATCCTGACCCCTAACCCTTGGCTGTTCACCCTTCCTCCAGAGTTGCCCCTCACTCCCCATATCCCCCCATTTCTCCACCCCCATCCCTCCCTTTCCCTCCCCCCCTGTGCTCTCACCACAGGAGTTACCTCCAACCTCCCTAACCCACCCACTCCAACCTCCCAACCCAGTCCCTGGAACTCCCCCTCTCACAGGGAGTCCCCTTGAGCCATGCCCCCCGTCTCACCGGGGGGCAAGGCCCATCTCCCCTGGACTCCCCCTCTCACAGGGGGTCCCCAAACCCTCCCCAAGGGCCACCTCCCCTCCTCTCACCAGGGGGGGTAGGCCCTATTCACCCTAACCCACTCCCCATGCCCCCCACCCTCAACCCACACCCACTGCATCCCCCCAAGCTCCTTAAAACCACAAATTAAAAACAAGATAAAAACCGCCCCCCGTAACAACAGTAACAGTAATATTAACGGGTGGTGACAGCAACAACAAAAATGAACTACACAGTATATCAGCATATTGGTGACATCGCACCCCAAACCCTGTCATGACCTCCCCCAGGGGCTGCGTATAAGCATTAAATAATAATGGAGACCGAATTGAACCCTGTGGAACGCTACAGGATAAAGCGCGGGGGCAAGTTGTTTCAGTTCCCAGCACTACCCAATGACTTCTCCCTGAGAGGAATGAACGGAACCATTCAAGAACAGTCCCATTCAGACCCCCCAGGTCACGCAGCCGTCTCAGCAGCAGCCCATGGTCCACGGTGTCAAAAGCGGCCGAGAGATCTAGCAGGATAAGAAATGTCAAACGTACTGCATCCATTTCCTGTCGGAGATCGTCGACCAAGGCCACCAACGCTGTCTCGGTGCCATAGCCAGGGCGGAACCCAGATTGGAAAGGGTCCAGGAAACCAATGCTATTGATGCGCCTGGAGCTGGATCGCCACCGCCCACCCAATAACCTTCCCTAAAAAGGGAAGGTTAGAGACAGGTTGGTAGCTGGCGAGTGCATCCTCATCCAATGATGATTTCTTCAGCAGGGGGCGCACCGCAGCCTCCTTGAGGCTAGGCAACAGCCTCCCCTGCTGCAGGGACGCATTGACCACCCTCACCAGCACCGTCCCCAACGTCTCCCTGGAGGCTTTCACCAACCAGGATGGGCACGGATCAAGTTCACAACTGGTGGCTCTCACAGACCCCAAGACATCCACCGCATTGGCTGGTGTCACTTCTTGAAACTCCCCCCACAAAGTTGGACCAGACGGGGCCTCCATCACCTTGCGCTCTCCACCTACTGCCCCCAACCCAGCGTCAAAGTCGGTCTGAATCTGAGCGACTAGGCTCTCTTCTTATTTTAGTGAGTGTCTTCCAAACATCTCGTTTTTCATACTAGTGACCCTATTCTTCTCTAACGGTCACATTTACGCCACCTTGGAGCTTGTTTCTCAGTTTATATTCCAATACTAGCACCTTCCCCAGTGTCTTGGATTTGCTTAAATTTAGTTTTGTCTTGCCTGTTTCCTGATGAAGAACTCTGTGTGGCTTGAAAGCTTGCGCATTCTCAGCAACAGAAGTTGATCCAATAAACAATATCTGAACGACTTTGTCTCCATGTCCTACATTTTGGGATGAGGATGGCAACCACATTCTCTCTAGATTACTTCAGTAGACAGAATTAATGTAGATAGATATACCTTCTGGGTACAGTCTTCACCCATTAAAATCACCAAAAATGTTTCCATTGACTTTAGTGGATTCATGGCAGTGCCCATGGATTGGAGTAGTTACAAATATATAAAATTAGCTTGGCATAGTAAATTTTATCTTTCATATCAACAAGTCCAAAGAACTACCACAGTTCAATTGATATTTTCAAGGATCTTAAGTTGAAAGGTACTCAGACATTTATCCCGCCCTTGTGCTTTCTACTAGGGTCTTTCCTTACACAATTACGTAGAATTAGGCAATACTGTATTATTGGGGATTGTCAGGTGGGGGAGGGGAAATCATGCCCTTGCATGCTCCATTCACATGCCCTGGTGTTAGTCCTCTCCTTGGCTGGCACATGCTAGGATAAATGGCCATCAGGATAGTGTTTGGGCCAATAGGTCTCACAGAGGCCAGGCCCCTATCATCATAGGGTGCCAAGGTAGAGGACAAGGCCACACCGTTCGCCTTGCCCACACTCAAATCCACACCCAGAGTGGGGAGGTGAAGCTGTGGGGGAACCATGAGGGACCACAGGGGGAAGGACCCAGGCTGGAAGGGGGGAGAAGGTCGGGGCTTGCTCACGGAGGAGGTGGAGAAGGGCCCAGGTGGGGGGGAGGGGGAGATCCACACACATGTATCCACAAGCACTCTCACTTACACAATCACACACTCACTCACAACACCTTTCACATTATTGGGGAAGCAGGGAGGGAATCACAACACACAATATACGTTCACAAGGGTCCACAACAAGAAACAAGACAGTCAGCTTTCAGTCGGCCGGTCTGCGCTCATTCACCAGCACTGGGCTACTGCCAGCGCCGAGGTTATATCACAGGGACCCCACCCCCTGCTGTGTTGCCAGTCTCATGGAGCGACGCATGGGGGCCGGTGCAGCCCCTGTGACGTTGGAGCTCATTGTGCCCCGACCCCTGTGGGCTGCCAGGGCAACCAGGTTCGAGGGAGGCATGCCTGGAGGCGCCACAGCATCGGGCCCGGGTATCGTCACCACCTCTCAGAGGGCAGGGAACCACCCCTGCTGGCGGGACTGCAGGGCCTGCGGGGCCCCCCTGCCTGCTGCCAGAGGGGCTAGGTGACAGTATGCCCCCCCCCCCAGCAAGCCCTCCAACCAAGGGCCCGGCTTGGAGGGTTGGCGGAGGTGAAACAGGCGAACCAAATGGGGCGCTGCCACTCTAGTCGCTGGTTCCCAGGAACACTCCGTGGAGTCATACCCAACCCAATCAATGAGGTATTAGAGGCAGCTGTAGTGGAGGGCCTGGGTGACCGGCGAGGGGGGCATCATGGTGTGCCCAGAGAATCTGGGGTCAGTATGTGGGCGGTACCATGATGAGTCCTTGCCTCTTTTGCAGTCCATCCTCTATCGTGTATGAAGGGTCAACGGCATTGGTGGGGCCTTCCCTGCTATTCTCACCGAGTTGTTCCAATTGTATGTAAGTTGCCGCAAAGACCTTGGGATCTAGGATCGCTCCTTGTTTCTTGTCTCCCATGGTCTGCTCTTCCTGGTATCTTGAGTGCACATCTGTGAGGACATTCAAATGGCCTGGTCAGTACTGAATAATAAAAGAAAGGCATGCAAAGAATAACGCCCAATGTGCATGTCGTGAATTGTTTATTTGAGCTGTCTGTAAGAAGGTGAGATTCTTGTGGTCTGTGATCACGGTGACAGGGTGTGTTACTCCTTCTAGATAGTGTCGCCATGCCACAAAGGCGGCCTTGATAGCTAGGAGTTCCTGGTTGAAGATAGTATAGTTGCATTCTGCCAGTGTTAACTGCCGAGAATAATACGCACAAGGCTGGAGGCACCGTGTCTCAACATCTTCCTGCAATAGGACTGCTCCAAGAGCTCCAGTAGAGGCATCAGATTTGACTTACAACTTATTGAAACTTGGATGTTGAAGGAGCAATGCTGTCATGAATGCATGCTTAAGCAAGGCAAAGCTGCGTTGCTGGTCAGGACCCCAGGTATATACGTGGTTCTTCTTTAGCAGGAGCATCAAGGGGGTCATGATTTCCGCATACTTGGGGATATACTGCCTGTAGTAGTTGGTGCTTCCTAGGAAGCACTGCAGGGCTTTCACTGTCTTTGGCGGGGGCCATCGCAGTAGGGCCTCTACCTTTTGAGCATTCATTTTGATCTCCGTGGACGTGATGACAAAACCTAAGAAATCGATGGTTGTCAGGTGAAACGCACACTTCTCCTCCTTGCAGTATAAGTGATGGTCTCGGAGTCTCTGGAGCACCTAACGATCATGATCTACATGTTGTTGGACAGAGGATGAGTATATTAAGATGTCATCAAGGTAGGCGATAACAAAGATGTCTAAGAGATCACGAAATATATCATTGATGAAATGCTGGAACGTAGCAGGGGGGTTGGCAAGTCCGAACGGCATAATGCAGAATTCATAGTGGCCATAGTGGGTACGGAAGGTGGTTTTCCATTCGTCTCCCTCTCGCATCTGGACCAAATTGTAGGCCCCCCTTAAGTTCAGCTTAGTATAAATGCAGGCCCCTTGTAGGCAATTCAATAATTCCGGTATCAGTCGGAGAAGGTATCGTTTTTTTTATAGTGATCTTGTTGAGGCCTCAGTAGTCGATACGTGGCCGGAGCCCCCATCCTTCTTAGGTACAAAAAATATGGGGGCCCCAGCAGGTGAGGATGAATGGCGGATGAAGCCACTCTGTAGGCTCTCCTCCAGATATTGTTTCAGTGCTGTTAACTCTGGGGCCGCGAGGGCATAAATCCGACTGAAGGGAGGTTCCGTTCCAGGAATCAGGTCAATAGGACAGTCATACGGCTGATGTGGTGGTAGTACCACGACTTGTTGGTTTACTAAAGACATCCACAAAGGCGGCGTATTCCTTTGGCAACCATGTAGGGAGCGGCTCGGCGATGGTGCCTGGCCTTGTCATTCCGGCAAGACAGGGCTGCCCTTGGATGCAAGTGTTTTTACAGTACGCTGACAGAAACGACAAACGTTGAGCGTGCCACCTAATGTGAGGGTCGTGCACCCTCAACCAAGGTAGCCCGAGAACCACCCAAAAGTATGGTGTACAATCAATGTCGAATGTCAATACTTCGTGGTGCGTCCCAATAGTGCAGTGTAGGGGGCATGTCTGGGTAACAAAGGTCCGGATATTAAAGGGGAGCTGCCTATTGAATGCACCAGTTCCGGCCTCCCTTTCTTTGTTGTCGGGATGCTCCACATCCAGACCAGGGCCTCATCTATGAAGTTCCCTGATGCCCCTGAATCTATTAGGGCCCACACTACTTTGGAGCGCTGGGGCCTGAGGACTAGGGTCACAGGCACCCGAAGGTGTGAGTGGGTTTTTTTGAGAGTTGAGGGGATGTAGGTTAGGACTGGGGTGCCCCCTGCCCACTGCCATTTCCCTGTCTTCTCCGCTCGCTCGGGAGCTCGGGGCAGTCATTGATGAAGTGGGAGGACTCTCCACAATAGAAGCATGCTTGGTCTCACCTCCGTTCCCATTCATTGCTGGTAACGGGGCCTCACGAAGCCCCTAGCTCCATTGGTTCAGGTTCACTAGACTTCGGAGTTCCAGAAGGTTCTGGGGGTAACAACAAAGGAGTCTTGCCACCGTTCCGGGCATCTTTCAGCTAGACAATCATCAATATGAAGTGCCAAATTGGCTACCTTTTCCCACGTATCTGGTAAGGCTATGAAGGCAAGTTGATCTTTGAGCTCATCACTCAGGCTTCAGCAAAACATAACCTCTTCAAGACGTCGTTTGGCCACTCCAATTCCAAGGCGAGTTGTTGGAATTATTATTATTATTATTAACAAACATTTATATAGCGCCAGCAGTGTACCTGGCACTTTACAAAGTAATAAAATAGACATGGTCCCTGCCCCTAGGGCTTACAATCTGAGAGACAGGAGCTGGGGGAGAGACTTAGGAAGGGGAACAGAGGGAGAGACAAGGGGTCTAACATTCATGAAGATGCGAGGTCTCAAGTGCACGTACTTGGCTTGGTTACAATGAGAACGACAACAGGCAGGTCCATGTTGCAAGGAAAAGGGTAAACCGATCATAGGTATAGGAATAGTGGCTCAGCAGGATAAAGAGTCAGACAGAGCAGAGCGAAAGAGGTGAGTTTTAAGGAGAGATTTGAAGGTATGAAGGGAGGGGGCAAGGCGGATGTGGACAGGGAGGGAGTTCCAGGCATGGGGGGCAGCAAGTGAGAAGGTACGAAGGCGCTTAGGGGAGCAGGGAAGGCGTGGAAGGGTGAGAGAAGGGACAGAGGAGGAGCGAAGTGCATGGGCTGGAGTATGGAGGGTGATAAGTGCAGATAGGTAGGGGGGAGCGAGGTTGTGAAGAGCTTTATAGGTGAAGACTAGGAGCTTGTGCAGGATTCGTTCAGGAAGGGGAAGCCAGTGAAGCGAAGAGAGGAGGGGCTGCACATGGTCGAAGCGACTGGCGAGGTAGATGACCCTGGCAGCAGAGTTTTGGACAGAGATGAGGGGAGAAAGGTGAGACCGGGGAAGGCCAGTGAGAAGGAGGTTACAGTAATCGAGGCGAGAGATGACCAGAGCATGAACAAGAGTTTTGGCAGACAAGACAGAGAGAAAAGGGCGAATCTTAGCAATGTTATGGAGGGAGAAGTGACAGGATTTAGCAACAGAGTCAATGTAGGGTTTAAAAGAAAGGGGTGAGTCAAAGATGAAGATGAAGCCTAGGCTACGGGCTTGGGGGACAGGCAGGATGGTGACTCCATCAATAGTTATTGACAGTGAGGAAGGAGAGGAAGGATGAGGGGGGAAGATAAGGAGTTCAGTTTTAGCCATGTTGAGTTTGAGTTGACATTGAGACATCCAGGTAGAGATGTCAGAGAGACAGTTGATGAGACGAGCTTGAACAGAGGGAGAGAGAGAGGGAGTAGAGAGATAGAGTTGAGTGTCATCAGCATAGAGGTGTTATTGGAAGCCATGGGAGGCAATGAGTTTGCCTAAGGATGAGGTATAGATCGAGAAGAGGAGAGGGCCAAGAACAGAGCTTTGAGGAACACCAACTGAGAGGGGGAAGGAGGAGGAGGCGGAGTTGGAGAGAGACACATTAAAGGAGCAGTCAGAGAGGTAGGAGGAGAACCATTTATGGACAATTGGGTGATTATTCAAGGAGGCCTCCTTTAGCTTGCTTTAAGGACATCACAGTGGTTTCAGCATCTTTAGCACGATGGGGGTGGTCCAAAAGGAAGGTAAATTCCATTTAAAAATTTTCATAGTCAGTCAGCAGGGGGCTCGCTCCCTTTAACAGGGTAGTTGTCCACTCCAGGGCCACACACCCCAGATTGCCTATGATAAATGCCACCTTAAGGGTGGCGTAAGTAGTCAGTTGGAGGGTAAAGGTGAGTTTACATAGTGCAAGAAACCCTGAAACCCCTTGCAGTCCTCCGCAAATTTATCTATACGGGGTCCCCGAAGCTCCCGTGGAGCTGCCGCTGCAACTGGTGCCGCCGCAGGAGGGGCCGCAGGGGGTGCTGTGGTGGGGGGGCACCACAGTGGCTTCCTCCGCAGCCCTGACAGGAATGACCACCTGCGCCACTGCCGTGGCCCGCTCCCTATGCTTATCTTGAAAATCCTTGACCTTCAAGGAGCGGACTGCTCTAACGAGCTCCGCCATTTCATTGGCTAAATCCATACCCCCAACCCCTGGGGGGGGAGGAAGGATGTGTGCTGGTGAATCTGTCAGGTGGGGGAGAGGAAATCACACCCTTGCACGCTCCGTTCACGCACCCTGGTGTTAGTCCTAGTCACACATGTATCCACAAGCACTCTCACTTACACAATCACACAGTCACTCACAACACCTTTCATGTTGTCGAGGAAGCAGGGAGGGACTCACAACACACAATATACGTTCACAAGGGTCCACAACAAGGAACACAACAGTCACTTAGCTTTCGGTCAGCCGGTCTACGCTCATTCACCAGCGCTGGGCTACTACCAGTGCCGACGTTATATCACAGGGGCCCCGCCCCCCGCTCCACCGCCAGCCTCGCGGAGCGATGCACGGGGGCCGGTGCAGCCCCTGTGACATCGGGGCTCATCGTGCCCCATCCCCTCCGGCCTGCTGGGACTTCCGGGGCAACCAGGTTTGTGGGAGGCATGCCCGGAGGCGCTGCAGCATCGGGCCCGGGCGGGGTCGCCGGCTCTCAGAGTGGAGGGAACCGCCCCCGTCGGCATGACTGCAGGGCCCATGCCCCCACCCCGCACCACTGCTGGCGGGGCCAGGTGACAGGGATATGAGCATGAGCTAAAATTGCATGCGAGTAGGTGGAAGTGAATATTTCACAGACTAATTGTAGTTTATTTTTGAATTAAACATGAAAATTGGCACATTAGTCTATCAATTTATTATAACATAGCAAATCAGTACTTTTAGTGACAAAACAATCTTGCTGGATTCCCTTCACTCCCTTGGCTTTTGTGGCTCTGTCCATAACTGGTTCTCCTCCTACCTCTCTGACTGCTCTTTTAATGTCTCTCTCTCCAACTCCACCTCCTCCTCCTTCCCCCTCTCAGTTGGTGTTCCTCAAGGCTCTGTTCTTGGTCCTCTCCTCTTCTCGATCTATACCTCATCCTTAGGCAAACTCATTGCCTCCCATGGCTTCCAATACCACCTCTATGCTGATGACACTCAACTCTATCTCTCTACTCCCTCTCTCTCTCCCTCTGTTCAAGCTCGTCTCATCAACTGTCTCTCTGACATCTCTACCTGGATGTCTCAACGTCAACTCAAACTCAACATGGCTAAAACTGAACTCCTTATCTTCCCCCCTCATCCTTCCTCTCCTTCCTCACTGTCAATAACTATTGATGGAGTCACCATCCTGCCTGTCCCCCAAGCCCGTAGCCTAGGCTTCATCTTTGACTCAGCCCTTTCTTTTAAACCCTACATTGACTCTGTTGCTAAATCCTGTCGCTTCTCCCTCCATAACATTGCTAAGATTCGCCCTTTTCTCTCTGTCTCGTCTGCCAAAACTCTTGTTCATGCTCTGGTCATCTCTCGCCTCGATTACTGTAACCTCCTTCTCACTGGCCTTCCCCGGTCTCACCTTTCTCCCCTCATCTCTGTCCAAAACTCTGCTGCCAGGGTCATCTACCTCGCCAGTCGCTTCGACCATGTGCAGCCCCTCCTCTCTTCGCTTCACTGGCTTCCCCTTCCTGAACGAATCCTGCACAAGCTCCTAGTCTTCACCTATAAAGCTCTTCACAACCTTGCTCCCCCCTACCTCTCTGCACTTATCGCCCTCCATACTCCAGCCCGTGCACTTCGCTCCTCCTCTGTCCCTTCTCTCACCCTTCCACGCCTTCCCTGCTCCCCTAAGCGCCTTCGTCCCTTCTCACTTGCTGCCCCCCATGCCTGGAACTCCCTCCCTGTCCACATCCGCCTTGCCCCCTCCCTTCATACCTTCAAATCTCTCCTTAAAACTCACCTCTTTCGCTCTGCTCTGTCTGACTCTTTATCCTGCTGAGCCACTATTCCTATACCTACGATCGGTTTACCCTTATCCTTGCAACATGGACCTGCCTGCTGTCATTCTCATCGTAACCAAGCCAAGTACGTGCACTTGAGACCTCGCATCTTCATGAATGTTAGACCCCTTGTCTCTCCCTCTGTTCCCCTTCCTAAGTCTCTCCCCCAGCTCCTGTCTCTCAGATTGTAAGCCGTAGGGGCAGGGACCTTGTCTATTTTATTACTTTGTAAAGTGCCAGGTACACTGCTGGCACTATATAAATGTTTGTTAATAATAATAATAATAATAATAATTAATAATAAAACACTGCCTAAAAGCTAACAACAACAAGATGCATGGCACACTTTTCCCCATTGTATTTCTCGGTGTGTAGTCACAGGCATGTTAGCATAAGGCTCTCCCATGATCATCTTTCCTCTATAAAAGGAGCAGTATGTCAATGGAAGGGGGATCGGCTGTGGGGGTAGCACCTGTACTAGCATTCTGCACAAGGAGAAGTTCCATTCACTTGGATGGAAATCCCACCCTTACCCAATGCTATCAGGTGCTAGTCTCACAGCAAAACAAGCCTGAAGAGTCTTACTAAACTAAGATGAGGCTGGTATACAATTAGCTCTTCTACTGGCAAGGTAATGTTCCAGTTTTTATTGAAATAACACAAGGTAATCATCAAAGAAGATACACGCTTATCTGTTCCCCATTTAGCATCCACATTGCTGTGTATGGCGATGGTATACAAACAGTGGCTTATAGGGAGGTATTTTAGAAGCCACTGTGGAACAAGACCTGGCAGGTGTAGTGGCGTGTACACACGCACGTTAATCTGGCAAAAAATGTACCGCTTTTAGCTTTTCAAGGAAAAACGAGCAGGTTTAATTTTGTGGAACAGACCAAAACAGAGTGTGCATACCTAGAGTTTTTTGTGCTCTGCAGAGGGAACTCTCTGGGATGAGAACTAGAGAGATCTGGGTGAAATTGTAAGTGCCTCATAGTGAATTTCTCTTTAACTCAAACTTCTTCTTTAAATTTGATCTCCTTTGTCCTGACTATTTAACTGATAGGCAGACCACATACCCCATGCCCTGCAAGGGTCGGTGTGAGCCCTTCTGGGAATTTAGCTTGCAGGCCCTCTACATAATACAGTACACTCCATCAAACTTACTCCTAGGTTTGGGTATCTGGTCGCCACCTCTCCTTACAGCTGCCAGCCCAAGCTTACAGAGTCCACTTTCAGTTCTGCTAAGACTTCACATCTGGCTGTTGGCCGTAGGCTTTTATAAGAATAGGCCTCTCTAAGCTACTACATGTAAGGTGCCACCTGTATTCTGCTGTGATGCCCCCAGTTCAGCAGCCACTCTGGGTTCAATGCTATGTGGAGGCTTCCTCAGGCAGTAGCTCTCCTTCCTCCACTGCCTTGTTCTTCAGTTTGTGCCAGAACTCCTGACTCCAAGCCTCCTGCACGCAACCTGTAGCAGCCTTTAAATAGCTGCTGGGCTTGCCCCAGCTGCTTCTTATTAGGCATCATCCTCCAGCCCTTTCTGCACCTGCGCCAGTGTGGTGTGATCCTATGGCCACTATGTGCATCCCTTTTGCACCATTAGTGCCAGCACTTCCTTGGCCTTAACCTGTTCTGTGCACTGGCACACTTTGTGCATTTTCTAACTGCTTCCCTGTCGCACCCCTCCCTCTTCCATCTGCTTGCTGTACTGGAACAATAAAGCTCAGAGAAGAACTGAGTCTCCTTAAAGAAACACATGGTGACAAAGTTCATATTCTTCAAATCTTCTTTCCTCTTCTTGTGGATGAGGCCATCAGGGCAGTGGTTTCACCTACCACCATAGAAGGGAAGAAAGGGCTCAGTGTAGAGCTGAAACAAATGTCCACAAAAATGGGAATACCCAATGAATTTTCGGTACCCAAATTGACCTATCAACATCAGGTACCAATCAGTACTTGATTGTGATCTGGTTCAGATACCCAGTGTCCCAGAATGTTGACTTCCAGTCCCGGAATATCAACTTCTGATACTGATGTATTTTATTTTTTTAACTTTTCAAAATCAATTTATCAACTTCTCTTTTGTTTTTTATACATATCTTCATCAAATTTGTATTTCTTGTATGAATTTGACCTCTTTGGTCTCTTGTTGTTATTATTTGTTAATTATTATTTATTATTTGTTGTTTGTCCATGCAATGTCCCTCTGGTCACGCAAGAAATAAACTAAACTAAAAAAATGTATCAACTTCTGATACATATTTATTAATTTTCCATTCTGTAAAATCGACATCTGGTTCCAGAAAGTCAACTTCTGGTCCTGGAAAATTGACTCCTGGTCCCAAGCCCCGAGCTGCATGGCAGGAGGGGCGGGGTAGAAATTTATGGAAATAAATAAATAAATTTATTATTTCCATCCTGATTTTTCAGTTTTACAATCCAATCCAATATACCAATCAATAATCAGAAAATTAAAAAGTCACTATCAGAAGTTACCAACTTATTGGGTTGCCAAGTACCTGAACGGTACCCAGGTAACCCACCGGGTACCTGAAAATGCGAGTATTACCCCTGGGTACAAAATTAAGTACCTGTTTGAGCTCAAGCTTGGAGGATTAAGGACTTGATCCAGCGGCTACTTAAATCTTTCCATTCCCTCTGAGCTTGGATCTGGCCCTAAGCTTACGGTGGTGCTCAGGGACTAATCAGAAACAGTACAGTAGAATTTGGGACAGGAAGTGAGAACTAAATACTGACTGCCTAGTCTGATAAGTGAAGAACATAAGAAGTGTCATACTGGGTCAGACCAATGGTCCATTGAGCCCAGCATCCTGTCTCTGACAGTGACCAATCTCAGTTGTTTAGAAGTAGTACCCCAGGTCACAGTGAGGCAACCCATTCCCTGTTGTTCACTCCCAGCTTCCAACAGTAAGACACTGCATTCCCCAAACCTGTCTGGCTAATAGCTGCTATCCTCCGGAAACTTATCCAATCCTTTCTTAAACCCAGCTGTACTACTGGCCTTGCTTGACCTCATCCTCCGGCGACAAATTCCACAACTTAATTGTGCATTGAGTGAAAAAATACTTTCTTTTATTTGTTTTAAATCTGCTACCCATTAGTTTCATGCGATGTCCCCTAGTTCTAGTACTATTTGAGAGGGTAAGCCTCAGTCTGAAACAGTTAGTCACGCAATTTAGGACTGCAGCCCCAAGGAGGTATCACTCAAGTGCTGGATAGCACAGCAAACCAATCCAGACCTATTGGAAGGAGCAGCAATTAAGATAAACCAATAGTTGATATTTATTAGTTATTTATAACAGTGTTGCTGTGTTTAAAATAGGAAGTACAGCTATTTTACTTATATGTCTACGACTAACAAAGGCTGTTGTTCACCACTTCTACCATAAAGGCATCAAAGGGGAAATGCTATGATTTCCAACGGAGAAAATAAGAGGCAGACGGAGGCACCCAGTGATGTCGATATCAGGTAAGGGAGAGAGTATCAGAATCCAAATCACCTGTCTTCTACTAACCTGGTGCTCTTTCTAAAGTCTAAACTGCCTCACGCTCTTTAAATGTCACGTTTGTGTCATGTTATAAGCTTGTTCAGAACAGAGACATGAGAGTTGTCGCTTAAAACCCTGTGTTAGGGTTTATGTAATTTTATTTTATGTGCATTTTAGCAGGTTTTTAGAGGTTTGTTAGCCACCCCAAGCTGCTTTTGCAGGAGGGGGCAGGGCATAAAATTGCTAAAATCAAAATGAATGAATTAATTAAATAAAACAGCATCCTCCAGAAACTGACCCGGAATTTGAAATGCTTCTGTTATTCAATCCCACTATAACAGAGTTGCAATAATAAGCAATTATTACTATCATTACCACCAACAGTATCGGCATGCATGTAATTATAGCTTTATTTTGTGTGAATTAGATAAAATCCTCACTTTAAAATCCTGGAAAATACGTGCTGATGATTTATTGGTTTCTCCAACCAGAATTATGTCTCAGTCTAGCAAAATACATTTAGGGTACAATCCTGATTCCATCTAAATCAATGGCAAAGCTGCACTTGGAGTGAGGATCACATCCTAAGAGTAGCTTTACACACATGGGAAGTCCCATTAATTTTAACAGGAGCAGCACTGTGCCTTGGGGTTTTGACAAATGCAGCAGTATAATCCTCATATAGATGCATTTCCTGGCTAAGGCTGATGGATTGCTATGGCCACTTTACTTGGTATAGGTCAAGAGCAAAGATTTCTGCATGTGCGTAGCACCATTGTCTTTAGTAGGGCTGCCTATACGCATACATTTTAGCATATGCATGGCTCTAATCCTTAATTTTTTTCATTCCTTATGTGTTTAGTTTGCTAATGACAACAACTCCATATGATTCCTTATTTGGAATTTGAGCACAATTATATACACTATTTAATTATTACTTAGATAATGAATTCAGTCAGATTTCAAAATAATAATACGTAGGATATCTATAGTAGACTATTAGTATTGGCATTTCTAGAACAATAGAGGCACTGAGTGTGCCAAATCAGATTCTTCTTTTGATATGACTGATTTACCTCTGCCAATGTTTTTTAAACTATTTTTGTTGGACAGCTATGAAGTCTTTTGTTTCAGGGAAATGCCTGCTATTTCCATGTAGCATCTTAAAAGGGGGAGGGGAGGAGAGAGGGAGGACTGTAACAAGGTTCTCCACAAGGTCACCCAAGCCCTTGCATAGAGTCCCTAAGAAAGCCCAGCCAGTCCTAGTGAAAAATGGATCACTGTCCCTTTAAGAGGGAGAGCCTGCTCAGTTTGCATACTGACCAGGTAGGACACCAGTCCCGACCAGATTAGGAGCTCTGACATCTGTAAAGAATTAAGTCAAACTGCTGACTGTGTTTGCATGGAGAGGTCCTGACTCAGGTGGTTTGGACACAGTTACCACATGGCCCTGAAAGACTTCCAAGGAAAGTTCTCAAAACCAAATGTCAAGGAAATGACTAAGGGCAGGCCTTGCAGATGTGGGCCAGGCTACACATATCAATTGCAAGAAGCAACCATGATATCCCCTGGAGCAATATTGAAAAAGTGGCCCAGAACCAGCAATGCTGGCACGCGCTGTTGCAGACAGGAGCCATGACTTAGCCTCCCTGAATATTTTTTGTTGTTGGTGGTCAAATTAATTGTTTTTCCATGCAGGGAAAAATAAATAGAAAAGCAGTAACATTTTGTGAATGTGTTGAAATGATATGTGTATGCAGGCATGTACAAATGCATACATGCCCCTCTGCATAAACGCAACTGTAACTCCCCATCTACACACACACACACACCCCTTTTCTGTGTTTAGGAATGTTTAATCACTTAAAAAATCTTTAAGGGTTCGAACTCTCCATTTCATTTATTATGATTTATACAGTGCCTAACAATTTTTATCTAGTTCAGTCTCACAACTCTGTGAGGGAGATCATTAATTATGGGGAACTGAGAGTAGGGGTTGACATTTGACTGGTCAAAAAATATTTGGTCAATTGACCAGTCAAATATTGGTCAAAACAAAGGGTCTAGTGGAAGGAGTAACAGTGGGAGAGCCACTTGCTAATAGTGATCACAATAGCATTAGGTTCAACATGCTGTTAGGAGAGAGAGAGAACGAGAGAGAGAGATTACCTAATAAGTCTGCCACAAGAATGTTTTACTTCAAGAAGGGGAACTATGTGAAGATGAGGAAGTTAGTAAAGGGGACATCATCAAGGTCAAAGGTCTGCCAGAGACATGGAGACTATTGAAAATGACTATAGGTGGAAACAGAAGCGATAGTGCCACTATGGCAACCTGACCTGTGTAAGAATGGGAAGCCACGGTAGACACAATCTGAACTGGGTTGGGCCGCTCAACACACATTCCTGCAGCCACGCTCCCGGGGAGGGTGAGGCGACACATGAATGTGTGGCTGGCCCCACCCCTGTGATGTGCCCAGCACCATGTTCCCCACCATGACAAGCAGCCACGGCAACCAATGATGGCCGCCATAGTGACTGGCCACGGCGGAGCTGATTTGGGCAGGGTCTTCACAGCAGGTCACACCGCATGCGATCACCTACTGTGGCCTGCTTTGCCCTGATCTGGTGCAGTCTAGTCCTAATCTGGGGGTTGGACTAGCCTCTGACATGGCCTGCGGTAATCCCAGGCCAACATCTGGTGGCCCCTCAACAGATGTGCTGGTGGCTGCCAGGCCCGAGTGTGGAAAAGCAGGCCACATTGGGTCACTGTCACATCTGTTTTTCCCCTATCTTATACACTCAGATTAAATGTATACCTCAAATCAAAAAAGGTAGAAAGCGAACCAAACAAATGCCTGCATGGCTGAATGGTAATATTAAAGAGGCCATCAGAGTCAAAAAGCTGTCTTTGAAAAAATGCAAAAGTATTTCAAATGAAGTAAATAAAAATGAGCATAGACTTTGGCAGAGAAAGTGTAAAATCATTATAAGTCAGGCCAAGAGGGAATTTGAGAAATAACTTGCTACAGATGCAAAATCCAATACCAGTCTCTCTCTCCCCCTCCCCCCCCCAGTACATCAGAGCCAGGAAACCTGCTAGAGAGGCAGTTGGTCCACTAGATGACCAGAGAACAAAGGGGGTGCTCAAAGACGACAAGGCCATTGCTGAGAAACTAAATCAGTTCTTTGTGTCAGTTTTTGATATGGAGGAGATATCCACACCAGTGCTATTTTTGTTGGTGATGAATCTGAGGAATTATCTGAGATTAGCATAATGCCAGAAGAGGTCGTGTTGCATATCAACAATTTAGAAGTCACCTGGGTTAGATGGTTTTCATCCAAGGGTACTGAAAGAACTCGAATTTTAAATTGCTGATAAACTATCATCAGTAAAATATAACTTATCACTAAAATCCTCCTCTGTCAGAAGGTTGGAGGCTAGCAAACATAACATCAATTTTTAAGAAGGGCTCCAGAGGTGACCTTGGTAACTACAGACTGTTACACCTGGCATCAGTACTAGGTAAACTAGTGGAGACAGACCAAAAATAGAATGACTAGGCATATAGACATCCTGGAGCACTGCCTACGGAGCGGGCTGGCCAAATTCGGGGCACCAGCCTGAAATGGAACTTCTGTCATCTGCTCAGTGGATTCGTGCTGCAGCACTGCTTTCGGCTGGCTGTTACCTACACCACCACCATAAAGTAGTGGACTCCAGCCTAGAGCGTCAGGTGATCCACCTGCAACTCTATGGTGTGGGTGGAGGGGGTGACACTCAGGTGAGCCATGGTCCAGAAAAACTGCCAGGTTCATCAAAAATGGTCCCAGACAGGTACAAGCAGGTAGATGTAGCAGTGTATGCCTGGAGCAGTTCCGGGGGTAGACAGCCTCCGCATCTGTCTGTATGTGTGGGAATGATCACTTGATTTTCCTGTGATATTTATTTATTTAGAGCACTTATTACCATACCCCGCTCCTCCTGCCAAAGGCAACTGGGGCAGCTTACAATATAAAATATTGGCATTCCACCAAAACCTCAATAATCAACACCCCTCAATCAAACTAACACTGGAACACTCCCAAGACAAGGTCAACTTCCTGGATACCACCGTCAGCATAAAAGATAGATCCCTACAGACAGCAATATACAGGAAACCCACAGACCACCATACATACCTCCACCGATCCAGCAATCACCCCAGACACACCAAGAAGTCCATCATCCATAGCCAAACCCTCAGATATCACAGGATCTGCTCGGAAGAGAGAACCCAGAATGCTCACCTATCCACACTAAAGATGGTTTTCACCAAGCAAGGACACTCAAGCAGAGAGGTGGACCGCATAACAGAACGGATCATCCAAATACCCTGTAACAACCTACTACAATACAAGAAGAAGGAACCCTCCAACCGCACTCCTCTAGTCTTCACCTACCACCCCAAACTAGAACCCATACGTGACACCATAAAACAACTTCAACCCATACTTGATGAGGACCCCACCCTAAGAGAGACTTTTCCTGACCCCCCTCTTCTAGCCTTCAAACAACCCCCAACCTCGCCCAACTTATCATCTGCAGCAAACTACCCAACACTGAGCACAGGAACAAAACAATGCCGGGACAAAAGATGCAAGACCTGCGCACACATCTTTGCTGCTAACAACATCTTGACACCCTGTGGTAAACCACTCCAAATGCAAGGAAGTTACAACTGCAAGTCCAACAACCTGGTCTACCTCATCCAGTGCACCAAATGCCCCCACAGGAACTACGTAGGGGAAACCCACCAACCCCATCACAAATGCATGAACTCCCACAGGAAGATGATTATGTATCAAAACACAGACTCTACTGTTGGCATCCACTTCTCCCAGGATGACCACTCCATCTCTGATCTCTCCATCCTAGTCCTGAAAGGCAGTCTCCAGAACACTTCCAAAAGGCGTGCCTGGGAACAAAAATTCATCAGCCTGCTGGATACAAGAAACAATGGACATTGGCTTCACAAGTCACTACAGAAATTTACAAGCTTAAACCTGTCCATTTGCAGCCCATCATTTATACTATCACAGGCAACTTTAACCCCTCCATTCCCCATTCCAGCCACCCTCTCAATGACTCACGCACCCCTTTTAATTGGATTTGCCCCACCCCACATCCTCTACACTATCATCTCACAATCACAGGCACCTTACTCCCTTCCACTCCCCTTTCCAGGCACCCTCTCAATGACTTGCCCCATAATACCACACCTACTCCCTTACAAATGCATATTTCTTCCCCCACCCCTCTCTGTCCTTACCCTCCCATGATGTAATGCTCCCCAGCCTCTGCATATAACCCCCCGTGCCTCGCTTTGCTCCATGTACAGCTTGGATTTCTGACTTGCCTGACGAAGGATCCTGTGAGGTCCGAAAGCTTGCAAACCTCCACCAACCTAAGTTGATCTAATAAAAGATATATCTCTACACTACTTTGTCTCTACGATCAATATAAAATATACAATATATAAAATCCACCGTAAAACATTATCAAAAAAGGGAAACTAACAGGGACCAAAAAGGGAGCACAGCCTCCCCACAATTGGGGGGGGGAGGGGGAGGGACATCAAAATACAATGAAATATATAAAGCCTCACCCTAACAGGAAAATAATAAAGCCCATCCTGACCCATCTCCCTCACCAAAAGCCTGGTGGAACAGCCAGGTCTTACATTGATGTTGGAAGAAGGGACGGTCTGGAGCCACTTGGGCTTCTGCCAGGAGGGAGTTCCATAGTTGCAGGGTGGCCACCAAGAATGTCCTCTTCATAGTAGCCCCTGGGGATACCCAGGAGACCTCGAGAAGGGTGCCCCCGGTCGACCGCAAGGGCAGATTAGGGCACGGGGAGTGAGGCAATCCCACAGATAGATTGGGCCCAAGTCATATAGGGCTTTTTAGGTAAGAATCATCACCTTGAATTGGGCCCAATATTTATTTATTTAGATTTCACCCTGCCTTTCCCAAATGGCTCAGGACGGCTTACAAAACAATTAAAAACAATATATATAAACCAGCATAACCCCGCCCCCCAACCTTCCCTTCAATAACCCGACCACAAACCCCACAAAAAACCCTCCCCAACCACCCCGTCATACCCCTACCACAAACCCCCATTCCGTATCCCTGCCTGCCAAATGCCTTCACAAAAAGAAAGGCCTTACACCACCTCCTTTACAGAGCAGACAACCAGATCACATGGCGGGGGTACTCCTTGGTGGATGGAATGAGTGCATGGAATGGGCTTTTTACTGGCCTATTCCAGGTCTGTCTTCAGGATAGGGGGTATGGGGAGGGACGTGTCAAGAGCATGCACTAAGACTGCTTTCATACTTGTGCGAACAGGTCCTTATAAGCTCAGGAGAGGGGACATGTATGCAAATCAGAACATCTTTGATCAGGTGTGAATGCCCCTAGGCGGGTGATTGAAGCTTTTGTTTGTGTTTACAAAAGGTGAATGACACAGATGAGAAATCCAGCTCTGTCAATTGCCCTTGTCAACGTGAATAAAAGCTTCAATCACCCACCTTAGGGTATTCACATCTGATCAAAGACATGCCTGATTTAAAGCCCTGTGCCCAGCGGCTCCTGCTAGGGGGGACTCCCCTGTTGCGGGGATTATCTGGCTGTGCTGTGCTGATGCTCCATCTGCCGCCACTGTCGCTGGTGCCAAGAGGGTCCCCGTGCTGTTGCCGCCTCACCTTGTCCCCTGCTGTTGGACCTGCAGGAGGACAGAACAAAAGACGACTGTGAGTGCTGGGTGGGCGGGGGGGAGCACAGAGGCCGGCCGAGAGGGCTGACCTGTCCCCTCCTCCACCCGGAAGTAGCCGGGGGCTTTAAAGCCCTGTGCCCAGCGGCTCCTGCCACAGGCTGAAAGCTGAAGGGCCGCGGCCAAAGGGCGCAGTGCTTTGGGGTGCTTCAGAGCCGCAGGGGGCGGCAGGGGGGATGCTATTGTGTGGGTCTCTTTTGTGCAGGACTAGGGAAGTAGGGAGGGGGTGTAGGAGGGATGGGTAGAAGTAGGGGGGAGGGTTTCCCAGTGACTGCCCCTGGTGGCAGCGGGGGGAGCACTGGGAGGGTTATTGGGG
>QEPC01008438.1:312649-351649 GCA_003113815.1 Sphenodon punctatus | reverse complement strand
GGGGGGGGTTAGCTCTACCCTACCCTTATTTATTTATTTATTTATTTTGTTATCCTAACTGTCTTTTAAATAGTTTATATTATTATGATTGTTTTATATGTATATTATTGTATTTTTTACTCTTTTAAAATTATTAGCCGCCCCGAGCTGTTTTTACAGGAGGGGCGGGGTATAAATTGACAAAAATAAATATATAAATAAATAAAATACTGAAAAATTCAGGACAATTCAGTCCTAGAGTTTTCAGGATTTTCCTGGTATTTCGGTATACTGGTTGTTGGCATGTTGGTATTTTGGTAATTGGTTGTCGGTATTTTGGGTACCTGATTAAAAAAAAAAACACCGGGTCACGTACCAAAAAATACTTCAAATACTTGTTTCAATTCACGTACTGGAAATCCGATGGGTATACTTGTGTTTGCAGGTATTGGTTTCAGTTCTAGTCCTGCTTGGTTTTAATTTTTCATTAAACATTATATTCCATCTTTCTGAACCTGCTTATTTTTCCCCCTCCCACACATCAAAAGCATAAATTAATCCTGCTGCTCCAAAGTCTCTCTGCATAATCAGTTGGCACTGGCATAGGAGTCTTCCTTGCCACTTTAACTCCACTTGTTTGGAGAGGATAATTCCTCCCCTTTTTCAAAGAGAAGTGGAACAGGTCATATTGGGCTTCATGTTTAAAGACAGGAGAACAAACTTGGGAATTAAGCACAAAGGATAAAAATGTATTTATTTATTTTATTTATATTTATTGGCTGCCCCCTCAGGCCTATGGCATCCTGGGGCAGCTCACAATAAGTAAAACAGCAATAAAATACATAAAAACATCAAATATAAAAGAAAACCCCACCCCGCCACCACCCCAAAAATTCCCCCCCTCTCTCTACCCCACCCTCCCCTTCCGAAGGCCTGGGTGAACAGCCAGGACTTACAGGCTCGGTGAAAAGCCAGCAGACCCGGGGCCAGGCGAGCTTCCTCTGGGAGGGAGTTCCAGAGTTGTGGCCCAGCCATCGAGAACGTCCTCTCCATTGTGGCCCCTCATTTAATACGGGGGACCTTCAGAAAGGCGCCCCCGGCAGACCTCAGGGGTCGCCCTGAGGCGCGGAAGGCGAGGCGGTCCCCAAGGTAAGAGGGGCCCAGACTGTATAGCGCTTTATAGATCAACACCAACACCTTGAATCTGGCTCGGTACGCTATAGGCAGCCAGTGCAGAGTGTGGAGCACAGGTGCTATATACTCCCGCCGCCTCATCCCTGTAAGGAGACGGGCCACCACATTCTGCACCAGCTGGAGCCTCCGAACGAGAACCAAGGGAAGCCCCACATAGAGCGCGTTGCAGTAGTCTAGCCTCGAGACGATGAAGGCGTGAATAAGAGTGACCAGGTCGGGCCTGGAAAGGTATGGGCGCAGCCTCCATACCAGATACAGCTGGCGAGAGGCGGCTTTAGCCACCGCCTCCACCTGCTGATCCAGATGGAGTCCCAGAACCAAAACCACCCCCAGACTTCGAACCTGCTAGGCTATGGGAGTACAGACCTCCCCCACCAGAAGGGCCGGCACCACCCTCACCCTACCCACCACCATCACCTCTGTCTTATCAGGATTGAGCTTCAGTTTGCTCTGCCACATCCAATCTGCCACAGCCTCCAAACATTGGGAAAGCAACGAGACAGCAGGGCCTGGGTCGGTTGAAAACAAGAGGTACAGCTGAGTATCATCAGCATATTGGTGACATCGCACCCCAAACCCTCTCACAATCTTCCCCCAGGGGCTGCATATACACATTAAACAAAAGTGAAGACAGGCTCAAACCCTGCGGAACGCCACAGGTCAGAGGCCGGGAGCATGATGTTTCAGTTCCCAGCACCACCCGCTGGCTTCTCCCCGAGAGGAATGAGCGGAACCACCCAAGGACAGTCCCATCCAGACCCCCCCAGACCTCCCAGATCTCGTAGCTGTCTCAGCAGCAACCGATGGTCCATGGTGTCAAAAGCAGCTGAGAGATCTAGCAGGATCAAGAATGTAGAACATCCTGCATCCATCTCCCAGCAGAGACCATCCACCAAAGCCACCATTGCTGTCTCAGTATCATAGCCAGGGCGGAACCCAGATTGAAAAGGGTCAAAGAAACCGATATGGTCCAGATGCACCTGGAGCTGCAGAGCCACTGCCCGTTCAATAACCTTCCCTAAAAAGGGAAGATTAGAGACAGGACGGTAACTGGNACCTGGAGCTGCAGAGCCACTGCCCGTTCAATAACCTTCCCTAAAAAGGGAAGATTAGAGACAGGACGGTAACTAGCGAGTGCGTCCACATACAGTGAAGGTTTCTTCAGCAGGGGGTGCACCACAGCCTCCTTGAGACTGGATGACAACCTCACCTGCCGAACGGATGCGTTAACCACCCTCGTCAGAACCGACCCCAGTATCTCCCTGGAAGCTTTTACCAACCAGGACGGGCATGGATCTAATTCACAGCTTATGGCTTGAACAGACCCCCAAGACATCCACTGCATCGGCTGGCGTCACTTCCTGAAACTCCTCCCAGAAAGATCGACCCAACGGTGCCTCCATAACATCACGCTCCTCATCTACTGCATCCAACCCAGTGTCGAAGTTACTCTGGATCTGAGTGATTTTGTCTGCAAAGTAGATGGCAAACTCCTCACAGCGGGTCTGGGACAAGTCCCCATCCAGGCAGAGGGAGGCAGGACTGACCAGCCCCTGCACCACCTAGAACAGCTCTGCTGGACACAACTTTGCAGACGCTATGAGGGCAGCAAAGAATTCCTTCTTTGCTGTCCTCACAGACTCAACATAGGACCGCAAATGGGTCCTATGGAGAAATCAGTCAGATTCAGAGCGAGTCCGATGCCAGCATCGCTCTATTCTCCTGCCTACCCGCTTCATACACCGCAGCCCCTTGGTAAACCAAGAAGCCCTGTGACGATGAGACGGGGGCAAGGGACATCTCAGAGCTTGACGGGGGCCGTCAGTGTCCAGGCATAAGTCCCTCAGAGCCTCCTGGAACCGTTGAGGTTCCATCAGCCTCTGAGGGCGGACCAACCTAACTGGTCCATTCCACTTCTGGTGGGGGTGTGCTAGGAGGCTGGTCTGCAGGAGATAATGGTCCATCCATGACAAGGGCATAGATCTCACATCGCCCACTAACGAATCACCCGCCTCAAGGCCAAAACAGAAGACCAGGTCAAGAATATGTCCCCCCACATGGGTCGGGCAGTTGACCACTTGGGACAAGTCCATGGTGGTCATGAACTCCTGATCCACTCCTACAAGCCCGGCATCGATATGAGTGTTGAGTCCCCAAGGACCACGGTCCCAGGGGAGTCCAACACTACCTCCGAGACCAGCTCTGCTAGAGTGGCAAGGGATGCTGCCAGACAGGAAGGGGCCTGGTATACCAGCAACACCCCAAGCTTGCCCCCAGCCAAATCAAACACCACATGGAGGGCCTCCACACCTGGAATCTCCCAGACTGGATATCTCCTAACTGGCCAGACCTCCCTAAAAATAGTAGGTACACCTTCCCCCTGGCCCCCCGTATGAGGCTGATGCTGCATAGCATACCCGACCAGCACGAGGTCCGCCAGAACTGGTCCAGCCCCCTCGTCCAGCCAGGTCTCTGATGCATGCAAGGTTGCTGCTGTTGCCCTGCCGATACTGCTGCTGTTTTAATGTGGTTTTAAGGGGTTTGGGGGGGATGAGGTGGATGTGGCTTGAGGGAGGGGGTGGGTTAGGGTGGATAGGGCTAACCCCCCTGGTGAGAGGAGGGGAGGTTGCCCCTGGGGAGGGTTGTGGGGACTCCCTGTGAGAGGGGGAATCCCGGGGGGGGGATTCTTTGTGAGAGGAAGAATCCCAGGGTGTGGGGGGAAGTGATGGGGGGGACAGGTGGAGGCTTTCCCCCATGTTGGGAGAATGGGGGTTGCTTTGNCCGTGAGCAGAAATACAGGGCACAAGAACCCTGAGGGTGAGTCCTGGGGCTGGAATGGCAGCTTCTATATATTGGACAGCCCTCCCTGCCTGTAACGTAGGTCTCAGAACCCTGATGGTGAGTCCTGGGGCTGGAGTGGCTGCTTCTTGATATGGTGGAATGACAGCACCCTGTGTGAGGAATGATGGCCCCAAACCCATGACAGTGGGTCCTGGGGCTGGAGACGCAGCTTCTGGATCTTGGCCACAGCCCTCCCTGCCAGTAACTTGACCCCAGGACCCTGGTGGTGGGTCCTGGGGCTGGAGAGACTGGTTCACAGTGCGGTGGAACAAAAGCTCTCTGTGCGAGGAATGAGGGCCCCAGACCCATGATGGTGGGTCCTGTGGCTAGAGTGACAGCTTATGGATATTGGCCACAGCCCTCCCTGCCAGTAACTTGGCCCCAGAACCCTGAGGGTGGGTCCTGGGGCTGGAGTGTTTTTTTCTTGATGCTGTGGAATGACAGTGTCTCTGTGCAAGGAATGACAGCCTCAGACCCATGATGGTGGGTCCTGGGGTTAGAAGAGTGGCAGTTTGTAGATATTGGCCACAGCCTTCCCTGCCAGTAACGTAGGCCCCACAACCCTGATGGTGGGTCCTGGGGCTGGAGTGGCTGTTTCTTGGTGCGGTGGAACGAAGACTCTCTGTGCAAGGAATGATGGCCCCAGAACCCTGATGGTGCATCCTGGGGCTGGAGTGACTGTTTCTTGATGCGGTGGAAAGACATGGCCTCCGTGCAAGGAATGATGGCCCCAGACCCATGGCGGTGGGTCCTGGGGCTAGAGTGGCAGCTTCTGGATATTGGCCACAGCCCTCCCTGCCTGTAACTTGACCCCATAGTGGCTGTTTCTTGATGCATTTGAAAATTGACTCTCTGTGTGAGGAATGATGGCCCTAGACCCACGACGTTGGGTCCTGGGACTGGAGTGGCAGCTTCTAGATATTGGCCACAGCCCTCCCTGCCAATAACGTAGTCCCAGAACCCTGGTGGTGGGTCCTGGGGCTCGAGTGGCTGTTCCTTGATGCAGTGGAATGACATCGCCGCCCTGCGAGGAATGAAGGCCCCAGACCCATGACAGTGGGTCCTGGGGCTAAGGTGGCAGCTTCTAGGTATTGGCCACAGCCCTCCTTGCCTGTAACTTGGCCCCAGAACCCTGGCGGAGGGTCCTGGGGCTGGAGTGGCTGTTTCTTGATTCTTTGGAAAATTGGCTCTCTGTACGAGGAAGACAGCCCCAGACTCATGATGTTGGGTCCTGGGGCTGGAGTGGCAGCTTCTAGATATTGACCACAGTCCTCCCTGCAGATAACATAGCCCCAGAACCCTGGAAGTGGGTCCTGGGGCTGGAGTGACTGTTTCTTGATGTGATTGAATGACATTGCCTCTGTGCGAAGAATGACGGGCCCCAGAACTCGTGGCACAGACAGCATGGGAGGCATTGGCAGCAGCAGCAGCAGACACTGGTTGCCAGGGTACATAACCCTTGGCACAGATGGCATATAGGTCTGGCCTGGGGGCCATTGGCACTAGAACCAGCAGACATTGGTTGCCAGGGTACAGAACCCTTGCCACAAGCAGCATATAGGCCTGGCTTGGGGGGCCATTGACACCAGAAGACATTGGTTGCCAGGGTAAAGAACCCTTGGCACAGGCAGCATGTAGGCCTGGGGCCATTGGCACTAGCAGCAGCAGACATTGGTGGCTGGGACAGGCACTCAGGTGGCGTGGCATGAGCGGCAGTCAAGCAGACTGAGGCAGGGTTTGAGCTTTACAACCTGAGTGGGTGGGCAAGCAGGCAGCGTGGCATGAGAGGCAGTAGGTCAGGTGGGCTTGGGCAGGCTTTGAGCTAGACAGCCTGGGTGGGCAGACAGGGACCTTGGCATGGGAGACAGGAAGGCGGACTGAGGCATGCTTTGAGCATTGCGGCAAGCTGAGCGGGCAGACAGGCAGCGTTGCATGGGAGGCAGCAGGGCACTCAGATAGGCTAGCAAAGACTGTGCGGCGTGAGAGAGCAAGAGCCAGTCAGTGTCACATAGGCGGGCCGAGATCTTGTAGTCATAGGCCGGCTGACAGGCCTACAGTTTGTTTCCCAGTGCCACCCTGCATCATGAGGTCAGTCAGATAAGGTGGCCGAGGCCGTCTAATATGAGAAAGAGGTAGGACGGGTGCCAGGCATTGGAAGGGAGGGATAGCACCTCAGCAGCATAGGAGCAGTAACCCTAGCCCAGATTGAGGAGGAGGAGCCCCGTCCCAAGACTGCCCCTGGCATGGGATAACGTGTGCCACTGCACCATCACTCCTTGTCCAGGGGCAGCTCAGGGAATCCCAGCAGCAGAAGGTTCACCTTTAGGAACAACTGCTCCACCAACTTGGTCCCCAGTCTCCGGCGGTGTGGGGAGCAAATGTCCCGCTTGCTGGGGACACTGGCTGGTGGGCAGGACAATAATCCCCTGTCCACTTTGGACAGGGCTGACCACACGTCAGTCTTGCTGGCCCAGTAGGCCAAGGAATCGCTGCTGGGATTGTTGCATGGCTCCTCGTCCAGGTAGGTCTTGAATGCTTCTGAGGCAACATCGTACTCCCTCTCATAGCTGTTCCTGGGCACCCCCACCCCCACTGCCCTCAGCCATGCTGTCTGCCCTTTTGTGCTGGGCCCCATGCCCCGCAGAGTGGGCTGCGCAGAGGAGGAGCTGCTGGCAGTAGGGGTGCTTCTGCTGCTGTTCCTGCTGCTGCTGCTGCTTCTACCGCTAGGCCTGGAGGCAGGGATAGACACCGGCTGACTGAAAGGGGTGGCTGCTCCAACTCCCACCATCCCCAGGGGCTTCCTGCTGCTGCCACACACTGTCAAGAGCCCGCTCTGCCTTCCAGACCCTCCCCACAAGATCATCCTTCCAGATGCCATAGAGGGATGACTTTTATGCCATGCTGCCCTTGACCCTGGGGTCCAGCATTGTTCTCAAAACATATTCCCCCCCGCAGCAGAAGCTCATCAAACCTCGCCTTCAGGCTTGTCTTGAGCTTCTGCGCCAGCCCAACCACCTCAGCCCCCAGTCTCTTACTGCGAGGGCCGCAATCCTGCCCCTGAAAAATCTTCTCAAGACTCCGGTGGAGACTCTGGACCAGAGGGGTCACCTGACTGATTGCGGCCGCAGAGGAGCTGATGGTCTCCATCACTTCCAGGCATGGTTGCAGAATGAAGACCATCTGGGAGAGGATCTCCCATTCTGCCCCACTGAAGCCTGGAGGAGCCCCGCTGTCTGTGTCCAATTGCACCTGATGCAAGGTGGCTTTCTGCTCCACAAGCCACCCTAGCATTAGGAAGGTGGAATTCCACCTGGTGGAGACATCCTGCACCAGCTGGTGCACTGGGCGGCCTTGATCTGCCTGCTTGGCCCTGAGGAGTTCACTGCCCTTCATGCTGTGATTAAAGAACCCAGCCAGCTCCCTCCCTCACTGGATCAGGGATCTAAGGGTGCCTTCCCCAATCCCCTTATCCCCCCAAGCCCAGAGTATCCTTGACCACCAGGTGAAGGGTGTGTGGCACAAGGGATGCTTGTGAAGCTCCCATCGTGGACTGCCTTGAGTATATTGGCCGCATTATCAGTCACCACACACCCTGGGGTGAACGGTGCACCTGGCATGACCCACTCCCCTACCACAGCATTCAGGGCTGCCTCTATGTTCCTGGCAGTGTGGGGGCAAAGTCCATGACTTCCACCTGAAGCAGGGTCCACCTATACCCTGCTTCAGGACCCCTCATGCAACTGTCAAATGCCGACTCTAGGTCCTGTCACCAGTGCGCTGTCACTGCCAGGTACGCATGCTGGGCATTCTGGCTGGACCACAGGTCAGTGGTGAAATGGACAGTGGCACCCCCAGCCCCTGCCAGCTGCTCCTTCACCCGCTCCTTCAAAGCCCCGTACAGGGCTGGCACCACCGTATGATTCAGGGTGGTGCGGGATGGCAGCCTAAACTGTGGGGCCAGGAACCCCATCAGCCACTTAAACCCGGTGTCCCCGACAATGGAGAAGGCTGGACATCGAGAGCAATCATCTCACCCAACAGGCGTGTGGCTCTCTCTTGAAAGCCACGCTGCCTTCCAGCTGCCAATGGCCTTGGCAGCTGCCCCCATCCCAGCTCCTCCATTGTGGGCTGATGCTGCTGGAGAGGCTGCTGCTCCTGCTGCTCCCCCATAGCAGTGATACTGTTCCTGCTGCTAGACACAGCTGCTGGAGCAGGACGGTTGCCCGATAAAGGAGGCGGATGACTAGCTTCTTGGGTCGGAAAGCCGCTACGATCCACTGACCCTGCCTCCCCGCTTAGCAGTGCAGCACTGTGGCACGATTTCAGGTGCCTCGACATGGTGGTTGTCCCCAGGTTGGTGAGCACCTGCCCATGCTTCACCACCTTATTGCACAAAGTGCACTGCACCTCCCGCGGATCATCTGCCTGCACCTCAAAATGCTCCCAGATCCATGATTTTTTAGCCCCCCCCTGCCTTCTGGCCTGCACCGGGTGACACACTCCTGAGAGAGGCAGGACATGGTGGCACTGGCGCCACAGCTCGTTGAGGGATAGCGATCACCTCAGCAGCACCAGATACAGAGACCTCCTCCACAGAAATCTCTGCATGTCTGTCCCCATCCCCAAACAGAGTGACGGAGGCTGCTGGACCCCCCATGCTGCTCCCACTCTGAGCAGCACTCTCCTCCTGCCCCCTATAGCTGCTGTTGCTGCTGCTACGCTCCCTTCTTCCATTGCCCGGAAATCGGGCCCTGCCTCTAGCAGCTGGGATGAGATCCATCAGCCCTGGACTGCTTTGGGGGATTGCCTCTATAATTATGGGGGAGTCGGGGGACAATGGTGACCCCTGAGGAGCTTCAGGCACTGAGTCACCTGCAGTCGCAGGTGAGACAGCCTCAGCTGCCTGCAACACAGATATTACAGTGCCCTGCGTGGCAGTGGAGGACGCTACCAGGAGGCAACGGCTACCCCCCTGGCCCCTAGTGCCACTAGTGCTGGGAGAAGAAGACCCACAATCAGGCCTGAGCAGCTTGGGGCGTGGTGATGGGCTGCTGCTTCTGCCTGCTGGCACTCTGCTGGCACGGCCCCTGACAGCTCTGCCATGTGCCTCATTGCCTGGCTTGCAGGCAGCAGACCGGCCTCGCCCACTCCTACCTCCCTTCTCCATTTCTCTCACCAAAAGAATACACAGTTTATAAAAAAGAATTTTTAATTTTTTCATTTTTTTAATCTAATATTATATCTATCTATCTCTACACTAAATCTAACTGCTATTAACTATTCTAAAACCTATTGAACTAAATGGAATATCCTAATAATTAACTACAAAGGCCCTGTCCTACAAACACACTGTATCTCTATCTATCTCTATAACTAAGCTAACTACTATGTATATCTATCTAGTAACTATCTATCTAATAACTATCTATCTATATATACAATATTACACAGGGGGAAACACAAAGAACACAGGGAGGGGTACAAAACTGAAATGAAAATCAATCTAATAATAATCCTACTCTAAATAAATCCAAAACTTAAAACAGGGGAAGGGAATAAACAGGGATGGAATAAGAGGGAGAGGGAAAGGATTCAATGAAGGGGGGAGGGAGGAAGGAAGATTGAACACAGGGAACACAGGGAGGGGTAAAAACAAAAAATAACACCTAAATCTATCTAATCTAATCTAAATAAATGATACTATGGAGGTAGATGGGTTGGATGGGTGAAATAGAAGGAGGATTGCAATGGACTGAGGAGAACAAAACTGCTGGGAGAGGGAGCCTTCTGAAACGCCTGCTGTTCAGGAACAGTGACTAGCTCAGAAGGTGTTGGGAAGGGGAGGAGGCAATCAGTTTTGTTTCTTGCTGCACCCGCCTCACTGCAAGCCCCATTGACTCCATGCAGTCTAGCCCATGGCCAATCGCAGACTGCAAAGCCAGTGGTCTGAGGTGAAAAGGGATGGTGATTGGGCAGACTGGCTGCTGCTCCAAGCCTCTCCACCCCTGGTGCCTGGAAGTCTGCTCCTCAGCTGGCTCCCCCTCCCTGTCATGTTTTGCCTTCCAGTGACACGTTTTTGCCACCTGAACTCACCCGAACGCGATCCAAACTGACCGAACTGTTCGGTCATTTTGACCTTTGGAATTGAGTTCGGTTCGGTCAATTCGTGTTCGGGTTTGGTCGTCCGAACAGACCAAGTTCGGTCCGAACTCCGAACATACGAACCGCATTTGCACATTCCTCTAAAAATTACAATTTATGTGCCGTGGACAACTACATTGCAAAACAAGCACAGCATCCTAGAGATTTCAAAATTAGCAGGAAGATGGTCACGAGCCACCCAGGGCTCAGTCACACAAAACTCTGCCAAAAGAAGAAGTCAAAAACTCATGTAGAGTTGCTGTGAAAAATGTTTTTGTGGCACAATTTCTTTTCACACAGCATTCCTTCTCACTGGAGAAAGCTGGGATGGACCTGCTGAACTTTGTGTCAGCTTCCCCGTGGGGGACGTTCTGCTCAAATGAGTTCTAAGAAATTAGCTGAAGAGGAAAACAGGAGCTGCTTGACAAGACTGACACATACTTCCTGCAAAATTAGCAGGAAGATGGTCATGGCATTCTAGCTCACCTGCTTGTGGAAAACTAGGGGAGGTTTATTTATATATTTATTTATTTATTTATATTTAATTAAAGTGAGTTAGCAGGTACTTGCCTGTAAAGCAGGTGACTGGTAAAACAAGCCTTAATAAAAAAAGGCACTATAGAAACCCAATTTGCTTTTCACTGTGTATGCTGTTTAATAGGGATGGGACTTTTGGTTTTGGTTTTCACCGAAAGAAGTCAAAAGTGTCGCTTTTGGTTAAAACAGAGATCTGAGAATTGGGTCCCTCTCAGATCCCAATTCTCGGATCATCTCTTCCCATTGACTTCAATAGGAAGAGAGGGAGACCTCTTCCACCCCCACCCCACTCCTGGCCTCAGAGCGTGAGGATCCATTACCCCTAGCACCCCCACATGCTGGGACTTTATCCACCGCCAACCCCCAGGGCCCCTGTATTTTACTTACTGTTGCCAGTTCGGAGGGTGGGGTCATGGCCACCGGCTGGACCACCACCAGCTGGAATGTCAGCTCCGCTACTGGCACCCGAACCTCCCCTGCTACTGATTAGTATCAGGAGCTAGCTCCTCCACCATGGGGCAACAGAGTCAGCCCGGCCACCTGGAAGCAGAGCCAGCTCCACACAAAATGGCCACTGAGGCCATGCATGTTCATGCATGTGCAGAACAGCTGTCCTCTTCCAAAATGGCACCGATGCTGCTGGTGCCATTTTGGATTAGGGCTGCACATGCACAGAATCGCCTCGGAAGACATGCCCATGTGCGCTGCGCTGTTGCCCATCCAGCAGCATTTTTAAGCTTTGGACCTAGAAGATTAAAAAAAGAAACAGAAAACCTGGCTGCCCGGCAGAGGAGCTAGCTCTGCTGTTAGTGGGCGGGCCTCCTCTGCTGCTGTCTGGTGGCAGGAACTGACTCTGTTGCCAGGCTGCCAGGCCTTCCATGCTGCCCTCCAGTGGAGAAGGCCTGGCGGCCTGGCAAGAGAGCTGGCTCCCAACACCAGCCAGTAGCGGAGAACACCTGGCAGCGGAGCTGACTCCCAACACCAGTCAGTAACCAAGGAGGCCCGGTCGCTGGTAGCGGAGCTGCCGGTTCAGCCGGCAGGCCTGATACCACCCTCTGGACTGGCAACAGTAAGTAAAATACATGGGTCCCAGGGGTTGGGGGATGGGTAAAGCTGGGCCCCAGCAGGTGGGGGTGAATGTGTTAGGGGTAAAGGATCCCCACTCCCACCTGCCGATGCCAGGAGTGAGGCAGGAGGGATGGATGCCCGGGGTTTCTTTCGCTGGGTTCCCGGTGTCTTGGAAGGTTCTCTTTCGCATTGAAGTCAATGGAAAAATTTCCCATTGGCTTAAAAACGAAAAAGAACAGACACCAATAAATCTGATTCCAATAGGAGATCAGAGAGACAAGGTATCAGAAACCAAAACGGATATTTTGCCTTGAGTCCCTCAATTGTTAAATCACTTATTGTGTTTTCTCTCTGCTTGGAACTAAATAACCCAACCCTGCAGGTTCCAGTCCTCCTCAGAGCACTGTGATGACTGAGCCCCATTGAACCCGATTCCCGGTGGAACTCTGTGAGCTTTGGGGATGGGAACATCCATGTCTAGTCACTTCCAATTTGAGGTTTCCTTGTACTTGCACACATGTACATCTTTGTATTGCAAATAACAGGCAAGGTTTAAAAAATATGCTTCTGCTGATTTTTAAATCAAATATTTCTATTGGCCTTTGGAACAAAAGCTTTTTTTTCTTTTTTAAAAAAAGAAATCCATTTGGGCAGCTAAATTTGATGATTCATGGTCCCTTTTGGCTTTTAAATTTTTTTTTTAAGGTGCATTGAGAGAATCAGATAAAATATACTATACAAATGCAAAAGCTAGTCATTAATTAATAATATGCATCATTTTATTTTAAAGAATTTAATGCATATTTGATGTAGCTACAGTGGGGAAATCTCTCTCTAATGGGATGTGTTAACATTACTCTGTGCACTTAGCCATGTTATGAAATTCTTATTTTTTTGAGTTTGTCTATATCACTTTTTTCACTTATGGTGCATTATGCTGATCCATCAGTTTTCCTAACACGCAGCTTTAGTTATGTATCCTTTTGGGTAATGGTGGTAGTTTCACTAAAAGAGTTAAAGTCTGTGTTGTTTATTTTCAGGGGCTGACAGTTTCTTTACAGCAATAATCACAAAGCTCGATTCTGCAAGTTAAAAGTAAAAGTAAAATCTATTTACGGCAATAAGCCAAACTATTAAATAAAATGATATACAAAAAATCTGTCTCAACTCCATCAATAAACAGATACAAAAGTATACAGAGAAGCAACCCTCCCTACATTGCATTTCCAGTAACGTCTCAGTTATATACCATACAACACCTCTCTCTACAAACCAGATTACGTTTTTTTCCGTAGTTTCAATGCTGCATGCATATAAGTCGCCACAGCATTCAACACTCTTGGGGTTATATTCTGTAGTATCCAGATTATTTTTTCAAAATTACTGAAACATCCCAATTTCCACAATTAAAGGGACATCTTTTCCTAAGATCCATATACTACAAGCAGTTCCAGAGAAAGTGCACTGTATCGTCCACTTCCCTCATGGCACAGGTACACAACCTTTGGCCATACGGACTCTTCTCCCACCAATTTGGTCAAACCATGGTTTGTAAGTAATTCTCTATGGCGGGCATATCTAACTAAAGCTAGGTATGGAGCCTGTTCCCTATCCGTCTTAATAAATATATATAAAGGAGCACATTTCACTGTTCCCACTTCCCAAAGCTGCCATATCCTGTTGGCCTGATATGTCCACAGTAATCTTATATCGATAGCCTGCTGTTCCATCAGGTAGTGGTAATAAATAATTGAATAATCTTCCTAGGACTTTGTGTCTTTATTAAAAGCTGAAATTGGAAAGAAATCAACCTCTCAGGTCATATGATTCAGCAGCATATTTCAGAGTAAAATAATTTATCCAAGCATCTGAGTTGATATACGCATCAGAGGTTATAGTTCTGTCCTGCACCAGAAATTAATTGCCAGAAGGTCTTAGAGTCTTTCTGCTCTACTGTCTTGATTAATTTACCCCAACGCTGATTTTCATACTCCTTTTTTTTCTTAGTTAGTTTTTGTTTGTATACTTGCTTAGTAGGGATGGGCGAACAGAACCGAGTTTGGAAATTCGGTTCGGTTCAGTTTGGAAATTTGGTTCGGTTCGGAAGTTTGGTTCAGTCGACCGAACTATTCGAGTTCGGTCCGAACTCCGAACTTCCGAACAAAGTTCAGAAATTCAAACCCCATTGAACTAAATGTAATATTATCTTTTAGGGATGGGCGAACAGAGCTGAGTTTGGAAACTTGGTTCAGTTCAGTTTGGCTCAAAAATCGAATTTGGTTGGGAAGTTCGGTTCAGTCGACCGAACTGGTCAAGTTCGGTTCGAACTCCGAACTTCCAAACCACGTTCGCCCATCGCTATTGCTTAGCCCTTCCATCCTGGGACATCAACCCATTCACTACACATCCATCATCTCAGTTATTATAATAGTTCTTTTTTTGCTTGTATACAATCTGCATCAAACCAAGCCTTATGCCAAGATTTTCTGACTTGTTGGGGCAACAAGTCAGAAAGAGCTAACACACTTTGGAGCTCCTTAACCAATGAACTGTACATCTGCAACCTACAGTGAGGTTCTAACCATTGCTCCTTGCATCTCCAAACCGTAGGCCATACTGAACAACTCATCACTTTTTCCCTGGTCTCATAATTCCAGGTAACTCTTCTCATTATTGAACCTTGAATTCTTGGTTGGCCACTGATTAAGTTGTCAGCACCCAGACAAGTAGCAACTAATGAAAAGTGATCACTCTCAGTTCTGGGGGACAGCCTCAAATGATAAGTATCTCTGCCAAGTTAAACGTTCCACTAAAATGTTGCTGGCCTGCAAAGGGGAATTGCTGGTGGTTGTCAGCTGCTGGTGGTTCCTGGGACCCCTCCCACTTGTGCCTTCTCTTATGCCCCTCCCACCAGGTATTTTTTTTATAAAAGAGTGCTACTGTCCAGGGGGCGTGGCCAACCTGCAATGGGGAATTGCTGGGGGTTGTCAGCTGCTGTCCCTCCTGGCCAGGAGAACTCAACGTGTGGTGCTCGGAGACTGTTAGTTTCCTGGGGCCTCACGTATGGAGTCCTGCAAGGTTCTATTCTGTCCCCCCTCCTGTCCAACGTGTATGTGCAGTCACTGGGTGAGGTTGTGATGGGGCCTGGGGTACAGTGTCATCAATATGTAGATGACACCCAGCTCTACCTCTCTTTTTCTTCTGACCCAGACCCGGCAGTCTCGGTGCTTACCTGGTGTCTGGCGGTTATGAGGAACTGGATGCGGGTGAGCCGACTGAGGCCGAATCCTGACAACACAGAGGTGATGCTGGTGGGTAAAGCGGTGGGAGTGGTGTCCCCCCTCGTTGATGGGGTTCGCACCCCACTCGTTTCCCAGGTTTGGAGAGCTCCTCAATCCACAGTTCCATCTGGATGTCCAGTTGGGGACTGTGGCTAGAGGGGCATTTTGGCAATTACACCTGGTGCGGCGGCTTAGGCCATCTCTCTCAGACTCCAACCTGGTCACCATCATCCATGCTTTCATTACCTCGAGACTAGACTATTACAATGCACTCTACGTGGAGCTACCCTTGGTGATGGTTTGGAGAATGCAGCTGGTGCAGAATGCAGTGGCCCACCTTCTTACAGGGAGCACATTACATCAGTGCTCCATGCTCTGCACTGGTTGCCAATAGTCTTCTGGGCCGGATTCAAAGTGTTGGTTCTTACCTATAAAGCCCTAAAAAGGCCTGAGCCTCACATACCTATGGGATCGCCTCACTCTCTGTGTCCACCGGGAGCACCCTTCTTGAGGTCCCCAGGTTGCTCGGGGGGCGATGATGGAGAGGACATTCTTGATGGCTGCTCCTAGGCTATGGAACTCCCTCCTGGTGGAGGCCCGGGTGGTCCTGAACCAAACCTCCTTTCGTCGTAGTTGTAAGATTTGGTTGTTCCGCCGGGTCTTTGGCAAGGGATATGGGTAGGGTGGGCGGGGTGAGGGGGTTCTTATTTTCTGTGGCACTCCTATTAGTTTAATGGGTTTTGTATTCCAGTTTTTAATGTTTTAGTGTATTTTGTTGGTTTTAAATGTTTTTATTTGTAAGTCGCCTTGAGCTGCTTGATTGCTTGAGAGGCGGGGTATAAAAATATATAATAAATAAATAAAATATAGCCTATTGTACTTAGCCCATTTGTAGAACAAAGAGCACATGACCCTGGGCAATCTGACTAGAATCTCCCATTCAACATGCAAAAATTCATTTCATACATAAATTTCAGCAGCTCCTGGCCCCTCTGATTAGTCACCTGGTGAAGCATACATGGAGTATAAATAGTGTTATTTTCTTCAATATCCTGTGGCAATATCATGTGAATTTGCCCAATTCTAGCATCAAAATTGCCAGCAATAATAATTTCAGCTGTCCCATACGTCATTATAACTGACTCAATCATATTGGCCAAACAGGAAAACAACTGGCCTTCCAGTGTATCCTCCTTTTTAGGGGGAAAATACACATTCAGGAACAACATAGGTACCCTTGCATAGAATCACAATATCACGGCTTGCATAAACACTGACCCAGTGTCAATTTTATCTGCAGGTATATTCACTGAAATTAGCATAAATAATCCTCCACACCATTTACCCTTTTTCCTTGTCCCTCCATGCTTCCTTAGTAAAGGTCTTATATCCATTCATAAAAAAGTCATCCCTGAACCAAATTTCCTGGAATAAATTATTTGGGCCTTATCCACAAAATCTATCCACTCCTCATCTAATTGTCTGCAGCACAAGCCCGCAATATTCCAGCACATGAGTTTAAGTTCCAAGTCCTTCTGTAGTCAATCATTTCCCTCTTGCCTATGTCTTCCAAAGCATCTAGTACCTCCCACAAGCTCGATTTCCTAAAAAAGGAGGGTTGCTTCCTCCTCTGAGCAGGAATTTTCACAGTACATCTTAATTTACTCTGCATTATCCTTCTCCTAGGTCTATCCTGCTTATATTCTCTATTGTAGATCTTTATAGGTAGAGTATCTTCGCCAACCTCCAAACCTAATAAGGTTTCAGCTTTTGTTAATATCATATGTCTCAAAAAAAGATCCTTGAATCCCACCCTAACTGGTGGAGCCTGAAATGACCCTTGATGCAACCATAGTCTCTTTTAACATATACCAGGCTATTTTGCATTTGTTTAAGAGAAATATTGAATTTCTTCGCAAAAAAGCTACAAATTCTACTCCTTAAGGTAACTCGAGTCTCATCTGCTTCCACTACCAAATCATAAAAAACCAAATTTTGTTCACGCAATCGTTGCTCCTTGTCACGTACAATTTTATCAGGGTTAGAATCAAGAGACATAGCTATATTTCTATTAGGGATGGGCGAACAGAATGGAGTTCGGAAATTTGGTTCGGTTTGGTTTGAAATTCGAGTTCGGAAATTCGGTTCAGTTTGCTTTGAAATTCGAGTTCGGTTCGGAAGTTCGGTTCAGTCGACTGAATAAACCAAGTTCGGTCGAATTACGAACTTCCGAACCAAGTTCGGCCATTCAAAACCAGGTTTTTTGGTGTGTGTTGCCACTAGGGATGGGCGAACAGAACGGAGTTTGGAAATTCGGTTCGGTTTGAAATTCGAGTTCGGTTTGGAAGTTCGGTTCAGTCGACCGAACAGACCGAGTTCAGTCCGAACTCCGAACTTCAGAACCGCGTTCGCCCATCCCTAATTTCTATAGCTATCAATAGTAATTAGCTCCAATTCTGGGGAAGAAATCTCTCCTGAATCATCATTCCTAGATTCACTCTGTCTTCTTACCCTATTTTAATTTTGTAACAAAAGCTTCTTTAAGTTCTTCACTTAAGCTTTTTAATTTTGCTGTCTCCTGTTCCACCATATCTTTTACTTGCTTTAAACCAACAACTAATTTATCCATTCTGGATTGTAACTGATTGCATGAACAAGTAGAAACAGGAGACAAAGTAGATTTCCTAGGGGATACCTACTGCATTTATCTCATCACCTCCTTCATGCATAGGCTGGAAATTGTCTTTAAAAGTCCAGAAAACTATCTTGCAAATTGGGCTTTACAGTAATGGATTGATCGTATCCACTTATACCTAAGTCAATTCCTTTAGTTCCACCATCATCTAAAAGGAAATTAGAACTATCATGCTCAAATGCCTTCCCATTTAAAATATCTTCACCTAAAGCAGTAGTGTTCATACATGTTGTTATTTATTGTAGCTCTCCCTCCTTTGAATTTTAAATTATTGGCGGTCCAGAACAAGTCTTACCAACCACAATGGGTAATTTCAGATGTGACGAGATCAGAGTCAACCACCCTGAATGACAGTGGATTCAGGATGGTGGCTGTGATCCCATGCACGTCTGTTTGAGTCCCGCCAGATGTTCACCACAGTGAAGCTCTGGCGCGGGTCAAAGCTAACCATGGTTCTGGGGATGGTGCTGGCCCCATCCCCACAACTGTGGTTAACTTGACATCATCTGTGATGGGCCAAAAGTAACGTCTGTTACCTTGGCCCATCACGAATCATGGCCCCGACCGTGGTATGGGACTGGGCGCAGCAGCCACATTGGCTGCTGTGCCCACCTGTCTTGTCGAGGGCGGGCGGCCGGGGGAGCATGTGGGGCAGGGCAGTTAAATTACAGCATTCAGAATAGCAAAATATGGTACAAAAACGTAGTTAATATCATAGCTGCTTGCAGGGCAACAATACAAAACAAACAATATGTCATCAATACTTCAAGTGTCTTTGCTCTTTCTCAGGATCCTGAACCAGCCAAACAACTTAACTGGTAAGCAAATTTCAAAGTTCTTGTTCTTCTAACAGCTTCTGTTATGTGGAGTCCAAGCTCCTGATCAAAAACAAGCAGTTTTCAAACAGGTTCCAAGTTCTTGCTCTTCTGCGGATCTCTGTTATGGTCAATCCAGGCTCCAGATCAAGATCAAACTGTTAACGAATTGATTGAAAGTCTTTCCTGCTTTGCAGAGCTCCGTCACGGACAGTCCAGACTCCTCAGATCCTTGGAAACTTGGTGCTGCTCTCCCACTATGAACAGAAACAATCCTGGGTCAGCGGGACTGCGGTCCAATCCTCCTGAGGGTTCAACACAGGTAGTGGCCCTGACAAGCACTAAAGGCACCCAGCACCCTTCTCTCATGACCTGTTCTTCAAGACAAGGTGGAAGCAATCTAGAACCAAAGGAGAAGGGAGGGCGAGGCACAGGACTTCTGGGGCGATCCTCCTAGACTCACAGCCTAATGGCATCAGCGTCATGAGGAGGGCAGTAAAGTCATAGATTGCCACTGCCACAACAGACTCACAAATGGCCAGTGCCCTTTGGATGCCATGCTTTGGGCTGGTGCCCACAGGGGCCAACCCTTGGTAATGTACCTGCAGGAGGTGAACGGAGGGCCAGGTGATAGAGATTTCTTCCTCCTCACACAGGGGATGGTCCAATCAAGTGCAGCTCTCCCCCACGCAGCAAGCAAGCCCAGGTCACTTGATTCTGCAAGTTACCAGTGGCCCTGATCCTATAGCCTGTGGATTCCTGCACGCAAGATGCATGCGTGTGATTTGCTCAGGGCACAACGTGCCGGTAATGTGGATGTGTGCGGGTCCTGCACGACTCCACGCAGGATCTGCAGGCTATAGGTTTGGGGCCAATGTTGACTGCTATAGCTGGATCCAATTTAGAACATGGATATGCATTTAACAGTTCATGAATAGTCTCATGAAAGTCAATACGCTCAGAGCGATTAGCATCTTACAGGAATGAGCCCTGAATGAACTTTGCACTTCCATTGTAATTTGCATCTAAGTACACACGGCTCCACTTAATACTAATTGGGATAGCCACTAATATGGTCAAAATTCTGGGAACAGTTTTTCCCAATGCTATCATTGGGATTAAGGTTTCCTTTCCTTTAATTAGGGCAGCTGCTTATTGGAGATACTTTTACGTCTCCTGAGGTGTTACAATAAGAAGCTTCTGCTGTATCTTAAAGTGGTTTTTACGTAATAATCACGGTCTTTGCCACTTTTAATTGCATTAGGAACAGTGCAATCTTGTTATAACACAGCTTTTGAGACGTTTGCCTCACACTGTTATAACCAATTCATGTTATAAAGAAGATGCTTAGATCTTGCATTTTGGGATGCACTGAACAGTCGTACTGTAATTTTAATTGGAAAACAAAGTGTACTGCATTTTTGACAACGCACGTTAGGATTCATGCCTCAAACTGCATTGTTACCAAATTTGTATGATAACACGCATTATAACAAGGTTGCACTGTGTTGCTTCCCAGTTTTACGGAGGGATATTGTTATTATCCAATTGCTATTACCCCAATTGTGGTAGCATGTAAACATTCTAGTTAAGATTAGGACCCTGTTGCGCTACTGGCCATTTAAAGGGAAGAAAAGGCAATTCCTGCCTGAAATACTTGTAAACTCATTTAAGGCATTATTCGAGTGCAACAAGTCAACAGAAGGAACAAAGAATGGAAGAGGAGGTAAAACAGGAGCTTTAGCCTACATGGTTTCAAGATAGCTATGTTAAAATAAAAGAAACCTAAAATATTAATTAATAAGGGTCACAGTAAAAAATCCTTACTGGCTATCTTACTACTTGATGGATAAACTGAGGCAAAATGAGGTGGTGGAGTGACTTGTTCAAACTTTCATAGCAAACGAACATGAAAACCGAGAAAAATCCTTTTTTGCTTAGTCAAAAAGGTTCAAAATTTCAATGTAAACGTATTTGTAAATTTTTTCAAGTGTGTTTTATTTAACATAATCTTCTAACATTGCCAAATTTATAAGAAATTGAAATTTCCTTGGAAAAAAAAAAAAGGTTCTACATTTTTGCACCACTCTGATTTCTAAGAGTCAGTTACTGGTCACCATCTTACCGTGCCTTCCCTTTGAGATAAGGCTGGGTGGGAAATCAGAAATTGAACTTAGAAAGAAGTATCTTCCTGCTAGCTAGGAGAGTGCTAAAATGTTTGAAAACCATTAGTGGCTCTTTCCTCATTTATCTGGTACATCTCAGTGATATAACTGAAGCCTGCACCGAAATAAGCCAAGACAGAATTTGGCACAAATGATTACAGTGCGAGATTACATTATACCAAAACCCCCCACCAGGATCAGCTTCCTGTTTTAACACTGTGAATAATAGCAATTAAACATAACTTAGATTCACCTCCATTGTTTATTTTTAATTCTGAAGTTCAAGTATGGTACTGAGCCCATTATAAGGAAGCAATATTTGAGGTATTGGGTTAATCATTTTTCTTTTCTTACCATTGATGACTCATTGGGTGTTTTGAAATGAGCACGGCTAGAGGGTGGGGTCTGTGTCTGCTAAGTGGTACAGTCATGGAGCACCCACACATGTGGAGTGTGTGAGGAAGGATTCTAATGGGCAGCTCCCTGGGTGGCCACTGTGGCCACGCAGGCAGCCGCCACACACTCCCACCACCACAGACCAGCCCCCAAAGCAACTCAGATGGGCAGTCATTACCCCTTTAAGAGCTCCTGGTAGGGCTGGGGGTGGGACAGGGAGGCAGCGGGAGGCCACGGACCTATCCACTGATGCGGATGTGCGCCCCAGTTAAAACAGGCCAGGGATGCGTGCGTGCCCGTTCCCATGCACTGGTTTGCCGTCCCCTGCACGGGGCACGTCGGCTTTTTCTCCGGTGCCCCATGAGTGGCTGTAAGTGGGTGCTGCATGGGTCACGGGAGTGCGCATCCACCCATACCACCTTCACCCAAGCGGTCAGGTGGGTGGTTAATGGGTGGCCCATGTGTGGTTGAGTCTCATTTAAAAACACCCAGAGATAGAAAACCTGGTGATGGAATGTGAAAATCATGCAGCTACTTCAAACTGTACAAAGAAACACAGGAAGAAATATGGTGAGCATAACGGGAACAGGAAAGAATGGAGTAGATCTCAACTAAAGTATGAAAGGTTTGTGGGCACTAAACGGCAAAAGAAAGGCTCAAGGCTAAACGTTATGGGAACATACAGGGAAGGCATCTATGAAGTAGTAGAACGAGGCAGGTTGCTTCTGCTGCTGCTGTAAAATTAGTATATGCTCGAGTCCTTACTAGTCTGAACTCACACTGTTTAAGACAACCGAGTTAGTCTTGCCGCTGTAAGAGAGATCAAGCTCAGGCTGTGTGGCTGAAATCTTGGCCAATGGTGCTGTCTGACTGTTGACGGGTGGGGCCATGTAGAAAAAAGGGTAGGATGAAGAAGCTTTCCCGTCACAGTCTGACATGGCCGCACCTTCTGTGGAGCACTGTAACATCACAATGCTCCCAAACCTGGTGTGAGCATGTCAGAAAGGGGCAGGATAGCCTCATGGCCCTGTCCATTTCTGACGCGGCTCTGTTTGCCCCTCACAGAGCATCTCCTTCCCAGTGCCCCTGGTCCTGTTGAAGTCAGCGGGAATTTTGCCATTTATAGTGCCAACATAAAGGAATGATCCAGGGAACCATAGATTAGATAATCACCTCAACTTGCACTGCTAGGACAATGGTGGAGCAAAAAGGCCCATGATCCTTAGCTGTATAAAGAGGGGATACCAAGTTGATGTCAGGAAGTGAAATTTACCCATCCACATTAGTGAGACCAGTTTCCATTTCCGATGCCCACACTTCAAGAATAATGATGAAATATTAGCTAAAGTTTAGAAAAAGACTGGAAAATAAAACTTATGACATAAGACTTAAGGAGTACAGTTTCATTAAAGAGAGTCAATTGGGGGGCGGGGGGATTTGCCTTGATCATCATGTTATATTTGTACAAAGAAACACTCTCAGATGCAGGTATAATGTGATCCAATGACACAGGAATGATGACGTTAGACAAATTTAATTTCAAGATAAGGCACAGCTTCCTAGACAGGAAAGGAATTAACAGTTGACTTGCTTAGCAGTGGGTGTGGTGGACACAATATCACTTGGTTAGTGTTACTTAAAATGAGATTAAATATATTTGTCTATAGGTATGTATAGATTTAACTCAAGAGGGATAAATTCCACAGCCTGTGTATACTGATTAGACTAGATGATAAATAATGGACCTCTGACCCTGAGCACTATTGATGCAATCCTAATTATTCATACTCCAGAACAGCCCCATTGAGCTCAATGAGACAACTTTGAAGTAAGGGAGGTTGCATCCATAGCTGCGGTCTTAAATGTGTTTGAACTCTGTATTGCCATTTACCCCTATGCAAAACAAGCAGCAAATGTTTTATAAAGAGAATGTTAGCTTTTCAAACACAGTTTACCCTGGTGTTAAAATGCTAAACACAGTATGTGGCAATACTGAATGAGACTCAGTGTTTGCAGAGCAACATTAAGAGACACTGTTAATTTTGCTAATAACTAAGCTCTTGTGTGACCTTTTTTAAAGAGCATGGCAATTGAGAACATTCACCTGATAAGGTGTTTTATTAATTAGATAACATTGTACTGTGGCATAAACCAGCAGTACTTTGGTACGGAGATATGTTAAATGGTTGTTGACAAAGCTCAGAGCAATGAACAAAGATAGGGAATAAGCATTACAAATAAAAGCAAGCAAAAATGAATATATTGCTTGTAAACGATTCAAAACCCATAGTGTATACCATGTGGTTAATTATAATTAACCCAACTTGAAAATATTTAAACAATGCAGCATGACAGTACGTGGATCATGGAGCAAAACAAGACTCCACATGCCTTCGGTTTCCTGGGGAGTGTTATTTTCCCAGCAGGACACTCCATCCTCCTACTGCATTGGCAAATTAGAAGAAATATTGTAAATGCTCTTTTCATACTAAATAATGATAGATGTTTTAACTGAAAGTAAATGTTGCTGCACTATATAACAGCACTGGTATTATTATTTTACTAAGTTTTCTCCACATTCTAATATATTTTCCCCTGAAGGTCAGCTTGCTATTCAGTTTCTGCTGCTACCAGTCCAAAATAAGCTCTGTTTGGTAGAAACTGAATTTTAAGGTTTGTATTGCTCCCATTTTTATAGCAAGACAAACACACACTTAACCAGGCTATTTGGGAGCAATAGCAGTTTAATTATTATTTTACTGTTGTTCACACATGCTTTCAATTTTTAGTTCTGATCAGCTGGCAACGAAGGTAGCAACCCTAGTTGTGTCGGCCGGGGCCCACCTTCAACAAGACAGAAGGTTGAAAGGAAAGGAAAGGAGTTTATCTCACAGAGATAAACCTATTGTGGAAACCTAAAAATGACTATGCTAGAAGTAAGTTGCGATCCGTCTAGTCATATCTCTGACAGTAGGTTGTATGGATGCTTCAGTAGATTAAGTTCTCCGTTTTTTACAGCATGGGCTGTAAAAGCAGGATTTCAATGGTGATGAAACTCTGAGCTTTAAAAGTCACTATGGTCTTTTTTTAACAGAGTATTTGTAGCCACAGCATTGGGTGTTTTCAGACAGATGTGGAGGCAGCCTGCCCCAGAGCTGCTCCGAAGGTGCACCCCTGCATCCACCCATGTCCAACCCTGCTTGGGTTGGGTTCAGATGGACTTGGCGGGCTCCCCAGCATCCAGTCCACTTGCGTGGCACCCCCACCCCAAAATATGGAGTTGCAGGCAATCGCCCGACACTCTAGGCTGTCACCTGCAACTCTGTGATGTTGCCTGGAAGTGGAGCAGCAGCATGGGTCTGTGCATCAGACTGACAGCTGCTCCATTTCAGGCCGGTGCCCCAGGTTTGGCTGGCCTACTCCACCAGCGGTGGTCCAGGATGTTTGGGAGCACTGCTGGCGGGGCTGCCCTGAAGCAACAACTGGTGGGCTGCATTTAGCTTGACAGGTCACATGAGGGTGAGGCAGACTGGCACACTGTCCATCTAAAAGCATCTGCTGTGGCTCCTATCCTCTGTTTAGATGTGAAATCAATAATATTTTGGATTCCACAATCCTCCATCCATTAATCTTCAAATTCCATTGACCTTAATGGTGGAAGCCTTCTTCCTTAGTGTCGTTTATTTACGAAGAGTACACAAGTTTTCTCCTAGAACAGAAATGAGAATTAAAGACACACAGAGCTTTCTTTTGCAAAAGGACTGTCCCCAGCAGCCTATCATCTGAGGTCACATGGTCAACAAAGACAAACTTAGTCTAATGATGGCTGTGGCTACCTACGTTGCACCCACTTCTTTCTACAACAGATTTTCTTCTTGGGCTACTACAGCAATGACCAATAATGAGCAAGTTACAAATAGTAACAGTATCTAGGTGCAATGGTAAAACCTATTGGCAAAGTGGGAGCCAAATTGGCAACAATTCTGATTCCTTCCTCTTGGTGGAAAAATGGTTCCACAAAACGTTTTTGCTAGAATTACATCCCATGATGCTTTGAGTGGAGGGTAATTGCTGTAGTCTGATGGGATATTATTATTCTCAGGTCTGGTCTACTCTAAGGTCTCTTTTCAGTTTAAACCCTTCCAGATCTATACAAGGATGCCCTTGTCCACACACATTTTTTCCTCTTAAACCAGTTCATCTCTTGGTGATTTGGTACGGTTGGTTCTGCAACAGGTTTATTCCAAAACCAGGGAACCTAAAACAGTTTAGCACATATGTTTAGCACTAAAAGACCCTGTGGTGGCAATCCCCAACTTGACACTGGGAAACCCATTCATAAGCCACTACACCTGGGTATAACAAGCATCAGTGTGCAGGATGATTCCTGGAGCTATATCGGATAGGGATGTGCAAATGCAGTTCGGATGTTCGGTGTTCGGGCCGAACTCAACATGTTCGGTCGACCGAACCGAATGTCCGAACCGAACGTTCGAACGACCGAACAGTTCGGTTGAGTTTGGGTGGGGAAAACAGGGTAAACAAGCCCAGGGAGGAGAGGGGTGGGACAGCTCAGGATCAGACGTTCTGGCACCAGGGGTAGAGAGCCTTGGAATAGCAGCCTGCCTGACCACTCACAAGCCCTCTTTACCTCACACCACTGGCTTGGCAGGCTGCCATTGGCCACAGGCTAGCCTGCATGGAGCCAATGGGGCTCATGGAAAGGCAGGCGCAGCCAAGAAACAAAACTCATTGCCCTACCCTCTTCCAAATCCTTCTGAGATAGCCACTGATCATTTCAGCAGCGTTTTCAGAAAAGTCCCTCTGCCAGCAGTTTGTTTTCCTCCCCAATCCATTGCCATCCTCCTCCTATTCACCCATTCCCACATATTTACCTACCTAGATTCATTTCTTTACTTCAGATTAGATAGATTTAGGAGTTATTTTTTGTTTTTACCCCTCCCTGTGTTCAATCTTCCTTCCTCTCTCTCCCTCCATTGAATCTTTTCCCTCGCCCTCTATATATTCCATCCCTGATTCCCTTCCCCTGTTTTTTTTACTAATTTAGAGTATCATTAGATTGATTTAGGTTTCATTTCAGTTTTGTACCTCTCCCTGTGTTGTTTGTGATTCCCCCCCATCCCATACACAACAAGACAAATAGACAGACAGATAAGATAAGATAAGATTAGAGATAGTAGACAGTAGATAGTTGTAGGAGTTAGCTTAGAGATAGAGATTGGGTTTGGTGATTTAGTTTTAATATTTAGTGTGTTTGTTGGACTAGGCCTTTGTTGTTATTAGATAATCCATTTCGTTCATAGCATTTAGAATCTAATATATATATTAGATTAAAAATTTGAATAAAAAATGAAAATAATAATAATAAAACATACATTAAAATATAAAAACATTATTTTGGAGGGAGAAATGGAGAAGGAAAGGAAAGGCCTGTCTGCTGCCCATAGGGGAGGCAATGGGGCACATGCCAGAGGGGGAAGGGGTAGGGGCCGTGCCAGTGGAGTGGCAGCATGCAGCAGCAGCCTGAGCCCATCACCACGCCCCAAGCTTCGCAGGCCTGATTTGGGGGCACAGGCTTCTGAGGCTCCCAGCACTAGTGGCACTGGGGGTGGTGGGGGTGGTTAGGCATCGCCTCCTGGCAGTGTCCTCCACTGCCACGCAGGGCACTGCAATGCCTGCATTGCAGGAGACTGAGGGTCTCATATCTGTGGCTGCAGGTGTAAGTGCTTCAGGGGCCGAAGTTCCTCAGGGGCCAGCATTGTCCCCCATTGTAGAGGCGATCCCCCCAAGCAGTCCAGGGCTGGTGGATCTCACCCCCGCTGCTAGAGGCAGGGCCCGATCCCTGGGCAATGGCAGCAGGGAGCGGAGCAGCAGCAGTTGCAGTAGCAGCAGCTGCATCTATAGGGGTCAGGGGGAGAGTGCTGCTCAGAATAGCAGCAGCATGGGGGGCAATCCATCTGGCTCAGGGTCCCAGTACTCCCCTTCGTGGGGGGACATGCCTGAGATTGGGGAGAGCGAGGCAGACACAGCAGTTCTGTGGAGGAGGTATCTGCCGGTGCTGAGGAGATGGCTGTCCCTCCGGGAACTGTGTCGCCCCCATGTCCTGCCCCGGCTCCCAGCAGTGCGTCACTTGGTGTGGGCCAGAAGGCAGGAGGGGGTAAAAAATCATTGGTCTGGGAGCGTTTTAAGTTGGTGCGGGTGGACGATCCCCGGGAAGTGCAGTGCAGTTTGTTCCAGAAGGTGGTGAAGCATGGGCACGTGCTCACCAATCTTGGCACAACTGTCATGGCGAGGCACCTTAAATCATGCCACAGCGCTGTGCTGCTAAGCAGGCAGGCAGGGGCAGTGGATGCCAGCGGGTTCCCAACCGCAATGACCAGTCGCACGCCTTCATCAGCAGGCAAGCGTCCTGAACCAAAAGCTGCCTCTGACAGCAGAAGCAGTAGCGCTGCTAGGTGGGGAAGAACAGCAGCAGCAGCCTCGCCAGCAGCGTCAGAGCACCATGGAGGAGCTGGGGTGGGGGCAGCTGCCAAGTCAGCTGGCTGCTGCAGGATGTGGTGGGCAGCTTGGCTTTCAGGAGAAAGCCACGCGCCTATTGGGGGAAATGATAGTGGTGGATGTGCAGCCCTTCTCTGTGGAACAGGACATGGGCTTTACGTGGCTGATTGGGTTCCTGGCCTCCCAGTTTAAGCTGCCGTCCCACACCACCCTCAGTCGGAAGGTGGTGTCAGCCCTGTACCAGGCTCTAAAGGAGCGGGTGAGGGAGCAACTGGCTGGGGGGGGAGGGGGGGGACCCACTATCCACTTCACCGCAGACCTGTGGTCCACCAGGAATGCCCAGCACAGCTACCTGGCAGTAACAGCGCATTGGTGGCAGNCAGCAGAAGCAGTAGCCCTGCTAGGTGGGGAAGAACAGCAGCAGGAGCCTCGCCAGCAGCGTCAGAGCACCATGGAGGAGCTGGGGTGGGGGCAGCTGCCAAGTCAGCTGGCTGCTGCAGGATTGGCAGGTGGTGCCAGCCTTGTGCCGGGCTTTAAAGAAACGAGTGAGACTGGCTGGGGGGGGGGCTGGGGGACCCACTATCCACTTCACCGCAGACCTGTGGTCCACCAGGAATGCCCAGCACAGCTACCTGGCAGTAACAGCGCATTGGTGGCAGGATCCGGAGGCAGCTTTCAGAATTGGCAGGAGGGGTCCCAAAGCAGGGTATTGGTGGGCTCTGCTTCAGGCGGAAGTTATGGATGTCTCCCACACCGCTGTAAACATTGAGGCAGCCCTGACCACCATGTTGAGGGAGTGGGTCACACCAGGTGTGGCCTTCACCAAGGGATGCATAGTGAAGGACAATGCGGCAAACATAGTGAGGGCAGTCCACGATGGTGGGTTCACCAGCATCTCTTGCACTGCGCACTCCCTTCACCTGGTGGTCAGGGACACTCTGGGCTTAGGGGATTGGGTCAGGCACTCTTAGCTTCCTGATAGAGTGGGGGAGGAAGCTGGCCATTTTTTTTAACGGGAGCATGAAGGGCAGCGAGCTCCTCCGGGCCAAGCAGGCAGAGCAAGGGTCCCCAGCACACCAGCTGGTGCAGGATGTGTCCACCAGGTGGAATTCCACCTTCCTGATGCTCGAGCGGCTTGTGGAGCAGAAAGCTTCCTTGCATCAGGTGCAACTGGAAACAGACATTGGGGCACCTCCAGAGTAGAATGGAGCAGAATGGGACATCCTCTCCCAAACGGTCTTTGTTTTGAGACTGTTCCTGGCCGTGACGGAGACCATCAGCTCCTCCATGGCCAGCATCAGCCAGGTGACCCCTCTAGTCCAGAGTCTGCACAGGAGGCTGGATGAGATTCTTCAGGGGCAGGTAGTGGCCTTGAGGGCAAGAAGCTGGGACCTGAGGTGGTTGGCCTGGTGCGGCAGCTGAAGGCAGGGCTGACGGGGTAGTTTTCTGAGCTGCTGAAGTGGGAGGAATATGTGCTGGCAACTATGTTGGACCCCAGGGTCAAGGGCAGCGTGGCACAGCAGACATCACTGTGCAGGTAGAGAGGGATCTTGAGAGTGTGCAGTGGTGGCGGTGGCAGCAGCAGGATGCCCCTGGGGATGGTGGGAGTGGGAGGAGCCAACCCTTGCAGCCAGCGGGGTCTATCCCTGCCCCCAGCCCTAGTGGTATCAGCACAAGCAGCATCAACACCCCTATTGGCAGCAGCAGCATGAACTCCTCCTATGTGCAGGCCACTCTGGCGAGCATGGGCCCGTGCACAGCACGGCAGACAGCAAGTCTGAGGGTAGTGGTGGAGGTGGTGCCCCAACAGAGCTACCAGAGGGAGTGTGACAGCACCTCAAAAGCAGTGGAGAGCTACCTGGAGGAGGAGCCTTGCATTGAGCCCAGCAGTGATGTCTTGGCCTACTGGACTGGCAAGACCAACATGTGGCCAGCCCTGTCCAAAGTGGCCAAGGGTATCTTGTCCTTCCAACCAACCAGTGTCCCCAGCGAGCAGGTGTTCTCCATGGCGGGGGACATTTGCTCCCCGCACCGCCTGAGACTGGGGGCCAAGTTAGTGGAGCAGTTGCTCTTTCTGAAGGTGAACCTTCCACTGCTGGGATTCCCCGAGCTGCCCCGGTGTACAAGGATTGATGGTGCAGTGGCACATGCCATCCCATGCCAGGGGCAGTCTTTGGACAGGGCTCCTCCTCCTCAACCTGGGCTACTGCTGCTGTGCTGAGGTGCTGTCCCTCCCAATGCCTGTCTGCCCGCCCAGATTGCAAAACTTGAACCATGTCTCAGTCTGCCTGTCAGTGCTCTCCGCTCCTGCCAAGCTTCCCGCCTAGGTGACCTAGATCCAAGCCTGTCTCAGTGTGCCTGCCAGTGCCGCCTTCTCCTGCCAAGCTGCCCACCCAGGTGGCCTAGATCCAAGTCTGTCTCAGTGTGCCTGCCAGTGCCCTCCGCTCCTGCCAAGCTCCCCGCCTAGGTGACCTAGATCCAAGTCTGTCTCAGTGTGCCTGCCAGTGCCTTTTTCTCCTGCCACGCTGCTCACCTAGGTGACCTAGATCCAAGCCTGTCTCAGTGTGCCTGCCAGTGCCGCCTTCTCCTGCCAAGCTCTCCGCCAGGGAGGCCTAGATCCAAGTCTGTCTCAGTGTGCCTGCCAGTGCCTTCTTCTCCTGCCAAGCTGCCCGCCCAGGTTGCCTAGATCCAAGCATGCCTCGGTCTGCCTGCCAGTGCCCTCCACTCCTGCCATGCTGCCTGCCCAGGTGGCCTAGATCAAAGCCTGCCTCAATCTGCCTGCCTTTCACTCTGCTACCTGTCCTTGCAAACCCTGGGTGATGTGCCCTGCTGGTCCACTGCTGCTGTCTGCTGGTCCATGGGTGCTCTGCCCTGGCCAATCCAAATGTGCCCATGAAATCGTGTGTGCTGCTGCTGCTGCTGTCTGCTGCTGTATGAGAGCTCTTCCCTGGCAGAATCCTACCATCCTGGCTCCATGGGTGCTGCGTACAGGCAAATCCTGCTGCTGCTGTCTTTGTTCTTCCACGGGTTCTGTGCCCGGTGATCAATCCAAAGTCTGCTGCTGCTGCTGCCAATGCAGGCTATGCTGTCTGTCTGTGTCACGGGTTCTGTACCCGGGCAACTCAATGTCTTCTGCTGCTGTGCTAATGTTGCCAATGTTTCTGCCTCCAGGCAATCTGAAGTCTGATCCTGTTGTGCCAATGCTGCCTCTACTGTCTGTGCCATGGGTTCTGTACCCAGGCAACTCAATGTCTACTGCTGCTGCCAATGCTGCCATGGGTTCTGTGCCATGGGTTCTGTGTCCGGGTAATCCAACGTCCACTGCTGCTGCCAATGCCACCTGTGCTCCTGTCTGTGCCACGGGTTCTGTACCCGGGCAACCCAAAGTCCACTGCTGCTGCTAGTGCCACCTGTGCTGCTGTCTGTGCCATGGGTTCTGTACCCGGGCAACCCAAAGTCCACTGCTGCTGCCAGTGCCACCTGTGCTGCTGTCTGTGTCATGGGTTCTGTACCCAGGCAACCCAAAGTCCACTGCTGCTGTGCCAATGTTGTCAATGCGGCCTCTGGGCAAACCGAAGTCCACTCCTGCTGTGCCAATGTTGCCAATGACAACTCTGGGCAATCCAATGTCTTATCCAGCTGTGCTAATGTTGCCAATGATGCCTCTGGGCAATCAAAAGTCTGCTCCTGCTGTGCCAATGTTGCCAATGATGCCTCTGGGAAAACCAAAGTCTGCTCCTGCTGTGCCAATATTGCCAATGCTGTCTCTGGGCAAACCAATGTCTGATCCTGCTGTGCCAAATCCAGTGCTGCCTCTGGGCAATCTAAAGTCTGATCCTGCTGTGCCAATGCTGCCTCTACTGTCTGTACCATGGGTTCTGTACCCGGACAACTCAATGTCTGCTCCTGCTGCCAATGCTGCCTCTGCTGTCTGTGCCATAGGTTCTGTTCCCGGGCAATTCAGTGTCCACTTCTGCTGCCTCTTCTGTGCCATGGGTACTGTGCTCCAGCAAACCAATGTCTGCTACTGGGTGGGTGGCTACATGATTCACCACCGGGCAAGGCTTGACCAATTGGCAGAATAGCTTGTTCAGATCCGGTGAGTAGGATGCAAGCCTGCAATGCCTGGCTGAGTAGGGGGGGCAGCCACCAAGCCCTGGCTGGGCCTCTGCCACTCCTCCGCTGATGACTGGCACTGATGCCTCCACTGATGCCTGCCTCCCTTTGGAACAGCGGTCCCCTGTCTCTTAGGACCGACAAACATATGTTCGACTGCTGTTCACATCGAACCCTTCTCCACTTTTCCCTTGAAACTTCTTGTTTGAATACAATTATTTCCTACTACCACCAAGATCTGCACCTTGGGTCGGCTCCACCTGGGACCGTGTCCTAGGCTTCAGGGCTCCCCGCAATGGCTCTCCTCCTTCTTCAGTTTCATCGAGTACATCCCTGGCCGGGCCTCTGCCACTCCCCCACCCATGCCAGCCAGCCTGGGCCCAGCTCACATCTCTTAGGACTGACTGACCCATGTTCAACAACTGCTGTTCACATAGAACCATCCTCCACTTCATCCTTCAAAGTTCTCCTTTGAATATGATTGATTATTTCCTAATACCACCAAGATCACTGCTGCTCTGGCATGACCAAGTGGTCTCTGCTGCTCCCTCACCCATGCCAGCCAAGCCAGTGTGCAACGCTGGCAAAGAGATTTCCCACTTGAGCATTCAGGGACAAATTCCATTTGAATAGAAAAGGGTGGGAGGGGGTTTACAAAAATAGTCAAGAACACACTCCGACCTTCACCAGAAAGATACGTAAATAAAGGGCATGGGGAGGTAAAGGGGTAATGTGGACCCAGACCCCTGAGAGGGAGACAAGGGGATGGGGATGGGGAGGTAAAGGGGTAATGTGGACCCAGACCCCTGAGAGGGAGACAAGGGGCAGATGCCACACCACACCACACTTGCTTCCTACTCTTGACTCGCTCTCTCTTCAATCCGGCAGAAAGCACAACACTCAGCCTTTTGCACTCACCCACACGCTCCTTGCACTTGCCCACACATGCCTCAGTCAGCAGGTTTTTTCAGAAGTCTCCCTCTCCCAGCAGCTGTGTTCCTCGCAATCCATTACCATCCTCCTCACCCTACTTCATCCATTTCTTTCCACACATTTACCTCCATCTCTTCATTTATTTAGATTAGATTAGATAGATTTAGGGGTTATACTTGGCATCTAGAAGCAGCCACTCCAGCCCCAGGACCCACCGTCAGGGTTCTGAGGCCATCACTCCTCTCACGGGGAGCCATCACATGGAACCCTTCTTCACTTCGACCTTCAGATTTCTCCAGGTAGCACACAATCATCCAGGTAGCACCTGTTGAACTTCACCAAGTTGATAAACCAACATCCATCCACTGCAGGACAAACTCAGCCAGCTCTTCCTTCAGGTACGTGATGTATCTTCCATTATCTGTGAGGGCCTTGAAGATGGAATGGGGCTCGCCTATCTCTTAGGACCAACTGACACATGTTCGACTGCTGTTCACATGGAACCCTTCTCCACTTCGGCCTCCAAAGTTCTCCAGCCACTCCAGTCCCAAGACCCACCCTCGGGGTTCTGGGGCCTACGTTCCAGCTTCTGTTGCCAATGCTGCCTCTGCTGTCTGTGCCATGGGTTGTCGTTTGAATATTATTATTTATTTGCTACTACCACCAAGATCTGTACCTTGGATGGGCTCCACCGGGGCCCACGCAGTTGCACCCTAGACTTCAAGGCTCACTGCAGCGTCCCTCCTCCTTCTTCAGTTCTGTCGAGTCCAACCATGGCTGGGCCTCTGCCACTCCCCCAGCCATGCCAGGCAGCCTGCAAGCAAGCTCCTCTTGGCTCTTTCCTCACCTTCCTCAGTGTTGATGCTGGATACCTCCTCTATGTCCAAATTGCTGTCTGTGTCTCACAGGAGCAGAGCCGGCGGCTGTCCCTGGGCCAAGTTAAGGATTTTCAAGGCCCAGAGAGACAGCATGTAAATGCCCGGCCAAGCACGGGTGCCCAGCACCAAGCCCTGGCTGGGCCTCTGCTGCTCCCCCACCCATGCCAGGCAGCCTACAAGCAAGCTCCTCTTGGCTCTTTCCTCACCTGCCTCAGTGTTGATGCTGGATACCTCCTTTATGTCCAAATTGCTGTCTGTGTCCCACAGGAGCTGTCCCTGGTCCAAGTTAAGGATTTTCAGGGGCCAGAGAGAGCTGATCGGACACCGCCGGAAATGCGACGCTCTCCAAGGCACGGCCTTCTCTTGGGGTGAACCCATTCCAGGGCACCTGCAAGACCTGGCCAAGCAGGGATGCCCGGTACCCAGTCCTGGCCGGGCCTCTGCTGCTGGTACTGCACGTTAGCCATTTGCTCCGCACTCTTGTACACTGCCATAGCTCAGATGAGCCTGCAACGCCCTGACATTAGAGCCAATCCTCATCCTGAAGTTGCTGAAACAGTCAGATTCCCCTGGTCGGCACCTGTTCTAAGTCAGCTGCTAGGCACATGCCGAGGCGGGACGCTGCCCAGGAACCCCAGCCCCCTGACCCCACTGCTGCTGCGGATGGTGTGGAGGGCTGGGCAGGGAAAGGGAGGGCAATGGCCACCGCAGCTGTGTCTATCCACAGGAAGGGCCCAGCTCGCATCTCTTAGGACTGACTGACCCATGTTCAACAACTGCAGTTCACATAGAACCCTTCTCCACTTCGGCCTTCAAAGTTCTCCAGCTACTCCAGCCCCAGGACCCTCAGGGTTCTGGGGACGATGTTCCAGGCAGGGAGGAATGTCCATCCACATCATCCAGAAGCAGAAATAGGGGTGCTGCTGCTGGTGCTGCTGCTGCTCAGGCTGTGGGCAGAGATAGACCCCGCTGGCTGAAAGGGGTGGCTGCTCCCACTCCTACCATCCCCAGGGGCGTCCTGCTGCTGCTGCTGCAGCACACTCTCCAGAGCCCTCTCTGCCTGCTGGACCTTCTCCACCAGCTCACCCTTCCAGTGCCCATAGAGCTCCAGGATCTCCCATTCTGCCCCATAGTACCCTGGAGGTGCCCCGCTGTCCATCACCAGTTGAACCTGATGCAAGGTGGCTTTCTAATCAAGAAGCCACTCAAGCATCAGGAACGTGGAGGAATTCCACAGGGTGGACACATCCTGCACCAGCTGGTGCCCTGGGGAGCCTTGCTCAGCCTGCTTCACCCAGAGAAGGTCACTGCCTATCACGCTCCAGTTAAAGAAACCGCTGGCCAGCTTCCTCCCCCGCTCGATCAGGGAGCTAAGGGGGCCTGCCCCAATCCCCAGTTCTCCCTCAAGCCCAGAGTGTCCCTGAACACCAGGTGAAGGCAGGGATTTTGGTGAAGCCCCCCTCTTGGACTGCCCTCGATACGTTGGCCATGTTGTGTGCCATCACGCACCCCTTGGTGAAGGGCACACCTGGCATGACCCACTCCATCACCGTGGTGTTCAGGGGTGCCTCAATGTTCCTAAAAGGGTCAGCCACTGCCACGTAGGTGTGCTGCGCGTTCCGACGAGTCGACCACAGGTTGGTGGTGAAGTGGATGGTGGCACCCCCAGCCCCTGCCAGTTGCTCCCTCACCCACTCCTTTAAAGCCCGGTACAGGGCTGGCACCACCTGCCAACTCAGGGTGGTGCTGGCAGCAGCAGGCCTCCAGTTCTGCTCACTCTATGCTGTGCTGGGTTCAGTCACCATCAAGGCTAGGCATTTCAGGCTGCCAGGTATCAACGAAGCGGCGGCAGAGGCCTGGCCAGGACTCGGTGGATGCCACCCCTGCTTGGCTGGGCGTTGCAGGCTGCCAGGCATCGGTGGCAGCCTGAGTCAGGGTGGGGTGTGAGGGCAGCTTAAACTGGATGGCCAGGAAGTCAATCAGGTGCCTAAACCCCATGTACCCGACCGCTGAGAAGGGCTGCCCATCCAGTGCTTTTACTTGAAGGACAGCTTCCTCCTCAGTGCTTATGGACCTATGGTCTTGGCAGCTGCCCCCACCCCAGCTCCTCCATGGTGCACTGACACTGCTACTGCTGCTGCTCCCCCCTAGCAGCGATACCGCTTCTGCTGCTATTGGCAGCTGTTAGAGCAGTACGCTTGCCCGCTGAAGGAGGTGGCTGACTAGCCGCTGCAGTCGGGAACCCACTGGCTTCCACTGCCCCTGCCTACCTGCTTAGTAGCACAGTGCTGTGGCATGCCTTGAGGTGGCTCATCATGGCAGTTGTGCCAAGGTTGGTGAGCACCTGCCCATGCTTCACCACCTTCTGGCACCAACTTAAAATGCGCCCAGACCGAGGATTTTTTGCCCCCTCCTGCCTTCTGTCCTGCACCGGGTGACAGACACACTGCTGACAGTACTGCTGGGAGGGGAAGAACAGCACCAGACATCTCCTCCTCAGGACTCGTGTCTGCCTCACTGTCCTCAATCACAGTGATGTCCCACGAAGGGAAGTACTGGGACCCTGAGGCTGGTGGACTGCCCACCATGCTGTTGCCACTCTCTCTGTGCCCACTATAGCTGCTGCAGCTGCTGCGGCTGCTGCAGCTCCTCTCCCTGCTGCTATTGCCTGGGGATCAAGCCCTGCCTCGAGCAGTTGGGGTGGGATCCACCAGCCATGGACTGCTGGGGATTACCTCAATAATGGGGGTCAGGGACATTGGTGGCCCTCGAGAGGAACATCTGACCCCAAAGCACCTGCACCTACAGCCACAGCAGAGACAGCCACAGCCTCCTGGAGTTCAGGCCTTCCAGTGCCCTGTGTGGCAGTGGAGGATGTTGGCAGAAGGCTCTGTCGAACCACATCCTGGCGGCTAGTGCCACTGCTGGGAGCCTCTGAAGCCTGACTGCCAAAAATCAGGCCTGTGCAGTTTGGGGCGTGGTGATGGGCTCGGGCTGCAGCTGATGCCTGCTGCCCCTCTGCTGGCATGGCCCCTGCCACATGCCCGCCTTACGGGCACCAGAATAGGCGGTGGCAGCTCTGAGTGTGCCAAAGACCAAAGCCCAGGCAAGATTTGACAGGTGGTTTGCTACTCACCCACATGGGGTCACCACCCGCGTCCATATTCTGCGCCCGGACGCAGCTCATGCTCATCTCTATCTTGTTGGTGAGGCCGCTGTCCACGGGGGTCATCCAGGAAGCTCAAGTCGATGGGTTGAATAGAACATATGGGAGGGGCAGAAGATGGTGGCGGGTGCCACAGCTCTCGGAGGGACGTGTGGCCGGCCCTGTCCAACGTGGTGAAGGATCTCTTGTCCTGCCCATCAACCAGTGTCCCAGCGACAGTGAATGGGTGTTCTCTAGGGCGGGGGACGTTTGCCTGCTGCACCTCCTGAGACCGGGGGCCAAGTTGATGGAGCAGTTGCTTTTCATCAAGGTGTCTGTCTGCTGCTGCTTGCTGCAATAGGTTCTGCTACCAGGCAATCCAATGTCTGCCGTTGCTCCACCGATGCCTGGCAGCCTATGATACCCAGCCAAGTAGAGGTGCCAGGCCAGCCACTGAGCCCCAAGCCTTCCCAGCCTTTGCTCCTGCTGCTGGGTCTGTGACAGCCAGCCATGCCCCTACGGGCACCCCTGGGGGCCAAGCGCTGAGCCTGCCTGCCCGGGCAAGCCGGGGTGCCAAGCCCCAGGCCTTCCCGGTCTCTTCTGCTGTTGCTGCTGGGTCTGTGATGGTCTGCCATGCCCCCACGGGCACCCCCAGGGGTCAAGTGCCGAGCCTGCCTCCCTGGGCAATCCGGGGTGCCAAGCCCCAAGCCTTCCATCTCTTCTGCTGCTGGGTCTCTAATGGCCTTCCATGCCTCCCCGGGCTCCTCTGGGGGTCCCTGGAATGCCCCCAGCCTCGCAGGGGGAATGAACTCTGCCGAACATTCAGCGAGACCGAACTTTTTTGAACTGAACTACTGAACCCGAACTCGAACTTTTGACCGAACTACCAAACATCCGAACTGTGTTCTGTTCGCACATCCCTAATATCAGCCTCTTTGAAGTTTGGTTTCTTAACTGTTTTAAGTTTAACATTAGACTGGTACATGCTGTAGTATATAAGGTTGCCATCTCTCCAGATGTGACCCAGAGTTTCCAGGCTCTGAGGGAAGCCCTGATTTCTCCAGATTAATGTGGGGTGCCTATGGTTATCAGGGAGAACTTGGACCTCCAGGGGTGGCCATCTAAGAAAGGGGCAGGCTATAGGGACTTCCCTGCTCCCTTTCTGATGTGCCCCCCCCCATTCCCTGCAGAGAATTGTGAGTCATATGCCATCATGACCCTCCATAAGGGGTGGGGTTACATGAGAAAAGGGCATGACACCCCTTTGTCCCGCCTCCTTTCCAACATAGCTTTGGCCCCGCAGATCTTCACGATGTTCCATAAGGGGCAAGGTTAGGTCAGAAAGGGGTGTGATGGGACTTTTTGCCCTGTCCCCCAGGGTTTATTTTCTCAGGAAGAGGGGAGGTGGCAATTGTGTAGGCCCACCTTCAACAAGAAAGAAGGTTGAGATGAGAGGAATGGAGTTTATCACAGAGATAAAGTTTCACATCTAAACAGCTCTAAATCCTGGTTCATGGAAAGGTCAGCTGTGGAAGAGGATCTAGAGGTATAAATGGGATTGACCAGGTGTTGCACTACATTCAGTGGGTGGTTACATGTTTTGGAACAGCCAACCATGTTTATTCTGGTGCCTTTCTCAGGGACCTTTTGGCAGGAGAACAGCTTTAAAAAGTAGCTGATGGAGTCCTACTGCTGAATCAGTACATCATCTATGGATCCTCCCAACCATGACACCTACCTGACCTAGGGATGGGCGAACAGAATGCGGTTCGGATGTTCGGTCGTTTGGTTCAAAACCCGAGTTCGGGGTCGATGGTTCGGTTCAGCCAAGTTCAGGTTGGCTGAACGTGGCCGAACAGTCAAAAATAGCGTTATTGAAACCGAAACGAAACCAAAACCTAACTTTTTTGCCCTGAAAGGACGTTTTTCCTGCCCCTGAACTCATCCGAACATGACCTAACTGTTCGGTCATTTGAGAGTTCAGTTCAGACGTTCGGTTCGGATGTCAAATCAAATCAAATCAAATTTTATTAAGCCAAGCCAAAGGCTATAGCACATATAAACATACAAACAAACAAATCTACAAAAATCCCCAAATACTTTCCCATCAAAAAGAAAAAATAAGAACAGACATATCTACTACCCTAATACAAACGTATATACTGGGTTTCCATAAATCTAATAACCCACCCTGGATCACCCAAAAACTACTTAGTTCGATAATCAATAAAAGACTGCCTCATAACAAACGCTTGTACAAGGAATTTTGCCACTGGATATAAATGAGTAACATTAGT